>OZ038326.1:4668888-5139956 GCA_964035795.1 Pterobdella sp. o SKG-2022 | reverse complement strand
ATATATATATATATATATATATATATATATATATATATATATATATATATATATATAATACATATAATACATATAACAGCTATGAACGATAGAGTGGACAAAAAAAGTCATAGAAGTTCGACTGTGGTTGACATGATGATGATGATGATGATGATGATAAATAATAAGTTTACCATACCACACTACTTAATAATACAAGTTCAAACATACCAAAAATATTTTTTCTAAATTTTAGTACTTGCCAACTCATCTGTATTAAATACATGTTTAAATACCGAAATTTTCTCAAAAAGTGTTGAGTTATTTCAAATACCCAATCACCTGTAATTCATCATCATCATCATCGTTTTGCGTCCGTTTCCATGCTAGCATGGGTTGAATAATTGATATATTTAAATGCCAACAACCCACCTTTATTGTTGAATGAGTAATGATGTAGGGAGCCATCAACACACCACACAATCATGTCTTCCTGACATTCTCCAAAGCCAAAACATACCCTAGACGTAGAAGGAAAGATAGATAGATAGATAGAAAGATAGAGATATGAACTCACGTATGGACATAGTGAGGTAGTTGTATGGCACATGAACTCATAGGGGGAGGCACGACCATTATGTTGAATGCCGTCAACAACACCTTTTCTGTTTATTACATCTGTTTATCCATCTATCTATCTATCTATTTATCTATCTATTTAGCTATCTATCTATCTATCTCTCTATCTATCTATCTATCTAACTATCTATTTATATATCTATCTATCTATCTATATTTTTATTCATTTATTTGAAATGATACCTACCCATCTGCCTACCCTCACTACCGCCCAAAAAACCTAACCCTCAACACACCTGCATCGACTACAGCAACAAGTCCATTATTGTGATGGTTGTTGGGGTTGCATGGAGTTGTGGTTCCAAACGCTAACGTCACACAAATGTATGTGTAATCATTCAAGTCATTTTTATTATTATTATTATTATTATTGTTGTTTTTATCATTATTTTCTTTATTTTCTCCAGCATCATCTCCACTTCTCATTACAAGGTGCAATTTCATTGGTTCGATGGCATCCCACGTGACTGATATGGGTTTGTGTGCGCTCTGTATGGTTTTCTTCAGATACCAATGGTAATTGCCACAAGTCCATAGTTGCACTGTAGTGGGAAGAGAAAGATGAAGAAAACGATGATGGTAGTCAGAATGATGTAAGATTATTATTTCTATTATTTTTATGATTATTATTACTACTGTCATTATTATTAGTAGTAGTAAAGGCACCTTGGTAGCCAGATTGAAGCTTGCATACAATGGCAAGAACTGTTGAGTCTGCATTCCAACATAGACTTTCCACCTGGCATAATGTATCCATCCATGCATTAATGCATGCATATAAACATGAATTCATCCATGCACCAATGTATGCTTACATGCATACATCCATACACACACACCCATCAATGCATGCCTACAATATAACTATCAAAAATATTCATGAACCATCATTATTGTTTCACGTGCCTCAACATGCTAGCACATTGTGTTGAAACACATAAACAGAACACAAAACCGCTAAAACGGAAGTAGGAAGTTGGAATCCTCCATGGACTAATGCATTCTTTTCATACATCTCCACCTTCCATTGGTCTCCCTTGGGTGTTGATGCCACTATTGCCATCAAGTTGCCACGTGTTCTATAGTTGTGTGGTGGTTGTGTGAGGTTATTGTGTAGTCGGTTGTGGAATATTCAACGTCATATGTTTAACGAAGTTTTCATGCGTTGTTTAGTAGTTTGCGGTTGATAAATGCTACTTGTCATGAAACTCATTGTTTGTTTATAACATGATATCAGGTATTTAGTTTATGCTAATTATTAATAAAGACTCACTTGTAAGCAGTAGGGTGGCAAAGCAATGAATCTGAGTTGAAAGTGGAGTATAAATGACCTTCTTTTGTAAACACCTTAAATACCCTTCTGTCTGCATAAAAGAAAAATACTGAAATGAAAAGAAAGATGATCAAAATTAAAAAAATGGCAATTTTAAGATACAAATTGTAGCAAAAAATCCAAAAACTGAAGCTTTGATATACATAATAATACACAAGTGCTTTACTATCAAGAAAGCAGAAATGAGTTCACTTAAAAATAAAAAGGCATGCAAAAACATAAATACGCACACACATACATACATACACACATACATGCCCCCACACATAGATACATACTTTAAAAACAAACAAACACCTGAAACACTAACCTGCATGCAAGTAGTTAACAACAAAATAACTTCCATCTCCTCTCCATGAGATTTCAATGCCTGTCTCAATTGGCTCATTATTTTCTTTGACCCCGCCTATTTCAGTATCTCCCTGCTTTTTTAAATGGCTCAAGGCTGCTTGTTTGCCTTCAGAACCATGAAATTGAGTTTCTTTCTTGCCCCAGCCTATTGTTACCAACTCGCCTGTTGATATTATTATAATTATTATTGATATAAAAAATAATTCAGTCTTTTGTCAACGATCTTGAAATTGTGTGAACTCAAGTCCCATTGGATTAGATATAATCCTGTACACTAATATTATCCTTACTATTAATATAATTCATTAGATTAGCATGTTATTTTTTTACTGTTCCTACCTTCCCCAGAGAGGTTACTGAGAAGGTTGAACTGAGAGACGACTTCTAGGTTCTTGTTTAGCAACATCATCTGCTTATCACCTGTTGTTTTGTCAATAATTGATGGCATTTTTTAGAATTTCATCTAAATAGTTGTTGTATAAAGTCTTATGCATTGAAATAAAAGTTTGAAAGCCCTCATTTTTTTGTTATAGTAGATAATGAAAATTTTTTTGACACATTTTTTAGTTTATAAAAAAAGAAAATATTCCATATATTAAATCTTTCATTTTCATATTAAAATTGAAATTTGAAACCTTGTATTTGTTCCTTATTTTGAACTTAACTAATTCAATCATTAGTTTGTAAAGATGGAATTGAAATTATTTATTATTATTATCATTATTTATTATTATTATTATTATCATTATTATTGTTATTACTTGTAGTGATGACAAGAGATTCACCACTGGGGCACCAACACATTGAGGTTAGTTGCTTGTCTAGACTGCAAACTACCTCTAGCTATGTATGGAAGTGAAAATTTTAAGAATTATATATTTTATTAGTAAAGATTTCTAAAATTTTTGATATTTGAAAATAATAGTTTTAATTATAAGTTAGTTGTATTTGATAATGAATTTGGAATAAAAAGTTGAGTTGAGGAATGAATAATTTGAATAATGACTGGGTTATCTGGGTTGTCATGAGTCCAAAACAAGATGTCCCCATTTGAGAGAGCAATACACAAAGAAAATTGGTCAAAGACATAAAAGATTCCTATAATCTGATCTTCATTTTTCAATAAACCTTCTTCTTTCAAACAAATTTTTGATATCAACTAGAAAAGATTAACAGTTGTTCGAATATTTCATTTGTTTGACATTGATTATAGCTACCTTCCCAGTTTCGGAGTTGAAAACGCAGGAAGAAGTTTTTGTCGCAGCAAAAACAAATCCTGTGTCTGAATCGATACTTGTGTAAACGCAATCACGTAGAAAATATAGTCCAGCATACCGAAAATCTTTCAACACTGATAAATTTCTCATTACTACACTAAAACAAACTGTTGACTTATCTTTCAATATTCTGTTTTTGAAGAAAAAAAAAACTATCTTACGCGTTATTTAAGGGCGATATTATAATCAACAAAAGTAAACATGATTAAATATTTTATGTTTATGTTTATATCATGTATATGAAAACCAGCGGTTTTAATATATGACTAAACTTTTCGATAAGTTTGGGCACATAACAAAACTTTGTCTTTTAAAAGATGTTATATTTATAATTGCTATTTTTTTATGTCATAATTATCAATAGAAATTCCGACAATTAATCTTTTATCTCATGTAATACATTAATGATTGTAACTAATATAAATAGGTTGGAATATTTCAACTTTGATTATCACTTGATAATATTAGCTAGCTTTACGAAAAGCTTCGTGTCATTTAATAAATACTTTTTATTTGTTGTCCTTAATAATAATAATAACAAGTCGTTATTTGTATAGCGCCTTTTACGCGTCGTTCAAAGACGCTCTGCTATGAACTGCTTGAAAAAATAGGTTTTTAAGTTACTAAGAAAAATAGGATAGAGAGAAGATTAAAGATTAAAAGGAAGAGAGCTCCAGAGAAGTGGACCAGAAAAAGAAAAAGTAGATTTAGCATAAGAGTGAAAGAGATAATGAAAAGTAGAGAACGAGTAGATGACCGTAGGCCAGAACGTTTAAGAGGTAGTAAGAGGTTAGAAAGATAGGAAGGCGAAGTAGAATGAGAAATTTTGTATATGAGAGTACAAATTTTGAAGGAAAAGCGAAAGTGAGGAAATAGCTAGTGAAGACCGACAAGAGATCGGAGAGATATGGGAGAATTTAGGAGTATGAGAGACCAGGCGTGCAGCAGAGTTGAAAGCTTTAGTTAGAGGGTAGAGAGAAGATTTAGGATGATTAAAGTACAAAGAGTTGCAGTAATCAAAGAGAGAACAAGAGAGCAGACAAGAATCTTGAGAGAGGCATCATCGAGATAAGAAGAGATCTGTCTGATACGACGTAGGTGAAAAAAACAAGAAAAAGCAACAGAGAGGATTTGAGGATGAAAAGAAAGAAAAGAATCAAGGAGAAAGCCAAGACAACGAGTAGTGGAGAAGGGATAGATAGTTAGGTCGGAGATCATAATGGGAGGGAAAGAGGAAGGAAGAGACTTAGACTAAGAAAGATTGATAAAATTAAATTTCGAGGAATTAAGTTTTAGATGCACGGAGAACTTTTAGGCTCAGGCTATTGTACTCCATACTATTTTTTTGTAGTCAAAAACCTGAACTGACTTGATTTAAGAAAGAAATAAATAAAAGATAATATCACAACTGCAACATGGAAGACTTATTTTATTTTTTTAAAATAAAAACTGTTTGGAATTTTGGAAATTCGGGTTTTTTCATAACCTTCATTGAAATTAACGTCAGATTTCTACAATATTTTAGAGAAAAACATGTTCATATTACTATTAATATAACACGTCTTTGATTACTATATGAGAAAAGATTTGAATTTATCAATAGAAAATGTTAATCTTAATAATAGAAATAGAACAATTTATCGACACTGTCCAAAATTGATCAGTAGATATTTTATTACTAAGTATATATTTTCTTCATTTTAAATGAAATTATTCGAATTTATGAAAAACAAACAAGAAAATAACGAATTTTATTATAGTGGCATAAAACTTTTTAGGTTTTCAAGACAACTTTGGAATATGCATTTATATATAGAGTCAGTCCTATTATGATAAATCTTCATTCTTTTCAGCCCCTCACGCTCCATCCTTCAATCCACACCCAGACTCAGTCATTCCTTTCATGTACCTCTTCTTTTATCCTACTAATTTGAGTTTCTAAAAAAAAAGAATTTTAAAACTATATTTTAAGATTACAAGACTCAATCAAAATGTGGGTTTTTAAGCACTTGAAAAAAGTTGTTGGAGAGGTTTTTTATCAAAAAAAAACTTTCAAAAGTTTATATATAATGAATTTTCGAAACTTTTTGATAAATACTCTATAAAAAAAATGTTTTTTTTTTATTTTTATGGTATTTAATACTGTAATGAAAACGCACCCTTGAAGTTTTCAAGTTTTATCTTTGATTATAAGAAAAAATTATTATCTTTTATATTACTTCAAGTGTAATTTTCCAACAACGTTCGATCATACTATTTAAGACTCTTTTTAATGATTGATACGTTTTTTTCATTGAGATATGATAAAATATTTTAAACTAATAAAAACTAAAAAAAAACAATAGAATAAACGATATAAATCAGTTTTAAAAGTAATTTATTCATATATCATTGTAACCAGATATGATATGATTTAAAAAATTCAAAAAAATATTGTAAAATGACTAGAGAGAGGTCTGAAAGTATTGATTCAGAAAGCACTTGGGGTGAGGAATTTGGAGAGAATAACAACCCGAACTATAACATTGGAGATGAAATAGTTGATGAGAGAAGAAGTGATTCTAATAGTCACAACATCAGCAATTCTAATTCGTGTTGTTACAACTTCAAAAAAGTTTTCATAAGCTTTGGTTGTCATGTCAGAAGTGAGTTATCATTGGCTGTAAATCATATCAAGTTATATAGTAACTTCTAGTTATAGTTATATGTATAGAAACTCATTTAAAATTATCAACTAAATTTTTGCAAAAATTTATCCAAAATTTAATTTGTTTTCTTGATGTATTTAAAATATGAAAATGCGCAGCTACAAAAAATTAATGATAATCAAATGAACAAACCTACAGAATTATGGGGAACTTGCCAGATGGAGGAGCAGATGTCAAACAAGGATATTATCATCAAATTGATGTTGAGAGAGCTCATCATCTTCCTATTTTTTCTCTGCCTTTTTTGTTTCAGTATGTGCCATGTTATTTTTTTTTATAATAAATCTTGTTATTTAGAATGCTATTGATATCATTAGTTATGATAATTAATACATTCAATAACCTATTAAAGTTTATTTTCATTTACCCATTCTTTCATGATTAAATTCACCTATCTATATAGGTGTCCTTGCTTCCATTAATGTGTATAGCCATTCATTCCTTCATTCATATATCAATTCATTTATTCATATTTAAATCCATTCATCTGTTTATGTTTATATCCACCCATTCATTCATGCATCCATGCATTCATATGTCCACCAATGCAGTTGGTTTTGGCATGACCTCATCCACCAGCTTCTTTTTCACTGACACAGTATCTGCCCGATTCCTTGACACACCTATCCATCCCTCTAAACCCACCCTCACATTCAAGAATATCAATAATGTCAACCAGTGGTATCAGGTTGAATGCTTTTGTTAATCATGATTATCCGTTATTGTATTTATGGTCCCATTTTTATGTTATTATTTTTCTTGAATTGTTGGCCCTCTTGATTTTCATTGCATCATCTTTTTAAGGATTTTTTATTTTCAAGCAATTTCTTAATTATAAATGATAATAGTCTGACCCATGCTAGTATGTATACGGTTTTAAAACAATGATGATGATGATTATTAGTAGTTATCTATAATAATTTACAAAATACATCACACACAGTTTGTTCTGGGTCCTTTGTTGGATGGCTTGTATTCTAGTACCAAGTTTGGATTCAATATCACCCAGACTCAAAATAATCCTTTTTATAAGTATATTTATTTGTTTTTCCATATATATATATATATATATATTCTTGTTTGCTTGTTTTATTAACTCATTGAATAATTTTTTACTGTTTTTTTAGTGTTTTTCAGTCTCATTTTTTTTTTTCTATTATTTAGATACTCATTGGTGAACAATGATCATGTTATCAATGGAAATTTAATATATTTCATCTATTTTCCACAGATTACCTAAGCAATCTTCTTTATACATACCACCACCGAAATTCCCCCCAACTCGGAAACCAGTACAACCTGAACTACCTCCTGATATTTTGACGAATTTTGATAAATATAAAGACTTGTTCATGTCAAGAGTTCTTTTGGAGAATCAATTATATGGTAATTCCAATAAAAATGTTTATTCATACTCTTCATTTAGTTTTATTAACTTTTTCTATTGCATAATTAGCACCTGTCACTTGGTGTTTTACGCATCTAACCACATAAAATCAAAATATAGGAAAGATATACCATTTCCAAATACTTAGCATGTTGTGACTTACCACAATTATACCACAACACCCACCAAATATTGTATGGCTTACCACACAGGTGTGCCGCGGCTGAGGTTGTTAAGGGTGCGTAACAGCACATGTGAGTTACACAAGGAGTTCCAGGCTTATCTTGATTACTGCTATGGAGAATATAATGAAGGAAATAAGGATGTCTTACCGTTTGGGCCTGCTAATACAACCGCGTCAGTGCTTCAAGTTTTTATATCAGCTCTTGTATTCTCTTTTATTTGAGCATTAACTATAATGAAACATTATTAATATTTACATAAAAAGCAGTGTTATAAATCACATAGGATATATTTACGCAAACAACTGAGGCGCTCATCTAATAAAAAATTTTAACCATTCCTACAGCTGGTTTTATCAGTCAGTTAAGCAGCTGGGAAGCAGCAGTGGCACCTTCAAAGGGAAGCTAGCAAGCTATGACGAAAGCGGTTATGTTCAAGATTTGAATTTCACCTTCAACCAATCACATAAAATTGTTGAATATTTGGTCCATTATGATTGGCTGGACTCTTCAACGTCCGCTACCAGAGCTGTCTTCATTGACTTCACCATTTACAACCCAAATGTCAATCTGTTCTGTATTGTGAGGTCAGTGACTAATTTTTCATTTCATGAATTTGATGAGAACAAAAATATCAATAATAGTATATGTTAGTACAGTTAGTGGTAGTATTAACTGGAAAAAACTATTTTAAAAATTTATTAATTTAATAAAAATTGTTTTTATAGAATTTTTATAATGATTTTAAAATGTACTAAATAAATTTTGTTATAGTGAAACTATAAAATTCATAACTAAAAAATATATTTGAAATTATAAATAGAAATAAGTTATATCTAAAGCATAATTTAAATATCAAAAAATAAAATATTAATATGAGGTTCTGGCGAGGTTCGAACTCGCGACCTTCTGCGTGTAAAGCAGACGTGATAACCACTACACCACAGAACCTTGACGCTATCTTATGCTATAACGTTTTATATAATGTTTGCAGATTGTTGAGTGAAATGCCAATGACTGGGGGTTTAATAACATCTTGGAGTTTTACTACGGTGTGTTTTTTTAATAATATTTTATCAATTTATCCAAAAAGTTATTTATAGTGTTATATTATTTAGGTTTCTTGTACATTAGTTATTTTTTGCGTTTCTATATTTTTAAATAAATAGTCGGCCTGCATAGCTCAGCTGGTAGAGCGTTAGACTAGTTATCTTAAGTAACCGGGCTCAATCCCGCGCGGGCCGACAATTATACGCACAAGGAGTAGCGCCCTGTGAATCATTTGTTGAGCTAACGAAACCCCAATAAAGGGCGACTGAAAGTCGATCTAAAAAAAAATATTTTTAAATAGCCAAAAAGATTTTAACGCTCTACCAATAGGCATTATTTTTATTTTCGTTATGAATTTATTTTTTTTTTAAAGGTGAAGCTTCTAAGGTACACCACAACACACGACTACATTGTACTGGCTTTTGAATGTGTCGTATTGCTCTTCTTGCTTTATTATATCATTGAAGAAATTCTTGAGGTTGGATAGATAGATAGATAGATAGATAGATAGATGGGTAAATAGATAGATAGATAAATAGATAGATAGATAGATATATAGATAGGTAGATGGGTAGATAGATAGATAGATAGATAGATAAATAGATAAATGATTAAATATCTCCACATTAATAGATATACAAACATACATAAACAGATATACAGACACAAATGGAGATACTTGAAATCCTTCTTCAACATTGTCGATCTATTAATAGTAGCATTACTCATCACATGTTTAATTCTCAACGTTTATCGTACCATCCTAGTTAACAGTCTAATTCTACAACGGGGAACATACGCTAATGATATCGATATGTACACCAACAAAGTGACAACGAAAGCAGGGGGTGGTGCTAACGACTATCAATCAAACGTAATTAACACTTCTACTGTTATTACTTTTAATGATATTGATTTTGATGAACATGCAAAACATATTTCAAGTTAGGAAAACATTTCTCATAATAACGGTAATATTCGTATCAATAATAAGAGCAAATCTGAGAATAATTTTAATAATAATAAAATTGATAAAAATAACTATTATAATAATCGAAATAAAAAACATAATAATAATAATAATAAAGTTTTCTGAGGCCGCCAAGTACTACGGCAACATCCCACTGACGTACGTGGACCTGGGTCACATCGCCAAGGTACATGAGACGTTTGACTTCTTCATTGCTGTCACTCTCTTCTTTGCCTGGATCAAGGTTTTAGCTGGGGGTTTATGTGGTGGTTTGTTGCTCGTTGTTTTGTATGTAGGAGAACACAAATGAGTAACTATGTCTTGTAAGATAAATAATCAAAAACACAACCGTTAAAAAAGAAAAAAAACTCATAAAAATTATTCACACACACACACAGCTGTTCAAGTTCATAGGCTTCAACAGAACCTTATCCCAGTTGACGACCACCATGTCAGCCTGTCTCACAGATCTTCTGGCCTTTACCCTCATTTTTGCTCTGGTCTTCCTGTCTTTTGCACAGTTGGCTTTCCTTGTTTTTGGGTCATCCCTTGCGGAGTTCTGCTCTTTTGAAAATTCTCTGTAAGTTTTTTTTAGGTTCTCATTGACATGAATATTGTTTCATAGTTATTATTTTTATCGTTTTTTTTTGAATTTTTTCACAGTTATTCTCAGTTTCGCATCTTATTGGGAGACTTCAAATATAACGACCTAGTTTCATCCAATCAGGTGCTACTTTTGCTTATCATTTAAAAAATTTAATTATATAGGTTTTGTCAATCTCGCCAACATTCACACAAGTACACAGATAATTAGGTTTCACACATACATAAATTTCAACACGTACATGAACACAGATCTTGGGTCCATTATACTTAATGTCTCTCATCTTCGTCCTCTTCTTCATCCTCGCCAACATGTTTCTGGCCATTGTGAATGACTCATTCTCTGACGTCAAACTTGACATGTCTCGCAAGCGTCGAGATTTGGAGGTGATCGACTACTTCAAACGGGTGCGTTTGTTTTTTTTTATAATATTTTCTATTATTTTCAAAATAATTTTAAAAATTTGTTTAATTTATTTTTCTATAAACTAATTATAATGAAGGCTTCAACTTTCAATGTTAGAAGACTATGTTGCCTTCAGGGGGCTTATTTTCTCAGATGTAAACTATATATATATATATATATAATATATATATATAAACTAATTAAACTCTGACTTCAGGGTTACCAAAAGATGTTGGAGAAGTTCGACTTACGTAAAAGGAAAAAGAAGAAGGAGGAGGAGGAAGACAATAATAATGGTCCTATCGAGGTTGTCATGGAGAAAAAGAAGGGGGATGCCAATAAGCTGTATGATTTTTATTCTTTTATTATTGGCATTATTATTTTTATTTTTATCATTGTATTATTTTAATTTATTTTTTGTGGTTTTAATATTTTTTATTATTATTTGTTTTTGACAGGAAGAGAAGGAAGATAGAGAGAGTGGTGAGAAGTTGTTCAGCTCATAGGTTTAAAAAGCAGGTGATCAAGAGGAAGGTTTGGTTTAGCATGTTGTTGAAACACACACACAAACTCACACAAACAAAAACATACGCACGTGCACACAGTCTTACGACAATGACAGCTTCGAATATAGTGACCACAATGATGATAGTAGTTTGGAAATTGCTGATAGGAAGGGGGGAATTTCAAGTTAGTAGATAGATGGATGGATGGATAGATAAATAGATGGATGAATAGATAGGTAGATACATAGATAGATAGATAGATAAATCACATCCACACAGACACAAGAAAGTCAGGAGTGGCTCATGAGGAGTTCTCACTGCTGCAAAGGAGGGTGGACCGGATGGAACACAGTATCGGTTCGTTTTTAATGTTATTTATATTAATCTCCGTCATCGTTCTACGTCGATTCCATTCTAGCATGGGTTGGACGATTTTTCAAATAATCTATATATATATATATATATATATATATATATATATATATATATATATATATATATATATATATATTCAATGATAATAATAATAACTTTATTAATCTCGTTTCATTATTATTCATTTTTACCATTGTAGTTTCCATCATTATTATTTTTATTATAATAATTCACAGGCAGCATAGTGTCGAAGATCGACGCCATCTTGGTGAAGTTAGAAGGAATGGAGAAATTGAGAGGAAGGAAGAGGGAAAACAAGGTCAGCAATGCTTCTAATGAGGTCAGCTTTCATTGAACGAGTTGATTATTGTGTTTCAGTTGAATGTTTCAATAAAATTTACCAATATAATATTAATTATTTCTATTATTACTGTTGTTTGTTCTGGACATGACGTTAAACTGCACCAAAGATAGCGTCTCTAAATTGAAGCTGCTTTTCTGTTATAACCTGGATAACAGTAAACTTTGGTAACAGGTATCGACAAATTGGTATTCTGGTAACGTTTTCGTTTGGCTTTGCGGATGATCTTTCTTTTTGTTGACAACGGCAAGGCAAACTGCATAAGTGTGGGAATGGTAGATCTTGAATTCGATAATTTCAAATAGGACGTTAGCTCGGGCTGGCAGTCTATAAAAATTTTTACAAAATAAAATGGCTTCTTTTATACATCACTCTTGTAGTATCAATAACCTAGGTCGAATGCTGTCAACCCCAGTTACTGGGACATGTACAGCAGTATAATCTAATTGGATTAATAATAATAATAATAATTTGTATTATCTTCATTATTGTTATTATTACTATGAAAATCTTCAGAGTAACACCTAAACATTCAAAACTCTCAACAGTCATCAGCACCTAGCGAGGGGGCGCGACCTCACAGGAATGAAGGGTGGGACACACTGTCATCCACCAGCCATCATTCCTCTTCTGCTCCCAATAGTGGTAGGAGTAGTCATAATAGAGAGTGAAGAAAGGTGGTGGTGGAGAAGAAGATGAGGGTGGTGAGGAGGAAGAGGATGATGGTGGTGAGCAGAAAGAGAATGATGATGGTTAGATGAAAGTGGACTGCGTTGAATAAGAACGAAGACAACAAGGATATAATAATGAATGAAAATTCTATGAACAATATTATTTTGAAACAAACTAAGATGATTTTTCAAGGGTGATGATGTTTATAATGTCAGTGATGGTGAAAATTTGAAAAATCATGACGAAAGATAGTGTCTCGGTAGAACATCCAGTTTCTGGTCTGTAGACTAGCTGGCGTTAGTAAGGTCATACAGCCGGAAAACTCGGCTTCAAGCCTTCATACATGACATAACTTCATTATAAATTTATCAGTTTAAAAAATTTCTCATGAACTCATTATAGCTACTCAAATCAAAGTGCTTTGATATTTTGTGTTATACATCTGGTAATTTTTTTTTTCAATTTTATGCTAATTGATTTTCATTTCAATTTAACAATTAGTGATATTTTATTTATGAACCATTCTCTCGATCTCTCAAGTTCAATTGTATATTTTATTTTATTTTTTTTTAATCGTTTCTGGTTTTAATTTATTAGTTTTTTTGTTTAATTTTATTGTTTTTTAATCAGTTTCATGATTTTTGATTAATTTTTGTTTCAAAGTTTTGTACGTTTTGAAAGTTTGTTAATGTTCTCAGTATTATGTTTTACCAGTTCCTTATTTACGTTTATTCAAGTTGTAATCATATTTTATTGGTCAATTACAAATGATGTGTAATCTATGGCTATTATAACATAGTATTTCCGTAATTTTAGAAATTAATATTCACTTTTTGATATTAATATTCAAATAATTATCAATATTTACATTTGGATTAACATTTTTTAGCATACAAAATCATGACATCAATATTGTCATTTTATATTTGTGTTATATATAGTTTGTTTGACTTTCAAGGAATTTTTAGCTTTTATATGTTTTGGTTCATTCATAGATTTAGTTATTTGTAGTTGAAAACTTATAATGAAACTGTATTGGAAGTTGAAATAAAATTTAAATTACGTCTTCGTTTTACATTTAAGGTACTACGCCAAGAGTTATTTTTTTAGTAAAAATTTTTTCTATTCAAAAATTTTTTTGAGTATTATTTTATGAAAATAATTTTTCTCACATAGCATTTTCATACACTACCTTGCTTTGTCTTTGTTTTTTCATGCCTAGTTTTTTTATCGCTAAACCTCGGATTCGTTCGTTCGTTAAAAACTCTTCAAATTTATTCAGCTAAATCTACATAAAAAGTGTTTATTTTTCAATATTCTAAATTAAGAAGTTTTTCCAATGTTTTTATAAATTAACTTTTTCGTTAGCCGGCAGATGTACTGTCAAACTACTTCATTAAAAAGAAATAATTTTCATTTTCTAAATTACTATTTTAAATTATTAGATGTCTGGCAAAGGATCGAAAATGGTGGCATATATAAACTACAGGATGAGATGTGTCCTACAAGATGGAAGAATATTTATAGGTAACTTATAAGTTTTTTTAGTTTTTGTGCTATTAATTGTTACTTTTCGGTTTTAATTAAAATTTAACTTTTGAAGGAACTTTCAAAGCATTTGACAAGCACATGAATCTGATACTGGGTGACTGTGATGAATTCAGGAAAATAAAGCCAAAAAGCAAATCAGCCGAGAAAGAAGAGAAACGAACATTAGGCTTAGTACTGTTGAGGGGAGAATCATTAGTATCAATGACAGTAGAAGGTCCACCACCTCCTGAACAAGAAGGACTTGCAAGAGTTCCAGTTCCAGGAAGTGTTGGAGGTCCAGGCATTGGAAGAGCAGCAGGAAGAGGAATGCCATCAATGTCTGCGGGGCCAATGCCTGGTTTGGCTGGTCCTGCTAGGGGTGTAGGCATGCCTCCTACACAAATGATGCAGCCTCAAATGAGACCTGGAATGCCTCCACCTGGCATGAGGGGGCCTCCTCCAGGCCTGCGAGGACCTCCTCCTGGAATGATGAGACCTGGGTTCATGTGAGGTATGCAGGGAGTATATATGATGTTTATTATTGACTGAAGAAGTTTTGTGGTTTTATTTCAAATAAATTTATGAAATTGTGCTGATTTAAAGTTTTGAAAACTCATCTAAAAATATCACATATATATGAAGTTTATTTTTCAAGAACTAAGTATATGGAACACATTTTTCTTGA
Source organism: Pterobdella sp. o SKG-2022 (assembly GCA_964035795.1). Lineage (NCBI taxonomy): Eukaryota > Metazoa > Annelida > Clitellata > Hirudinida > Piscicolidae > Pterobdella > Pterobdella occidentalis. Next base: position 5,124,942 of record OZ038326.1, on the reverse strand, counting down.
GGAAGAAAACTTCGTTGATGTTGGCAAGGTACACTGACCATTATGTTGCTTTGAGGTTATAAAACAAGATCATTTAACTATCGTACATTTTTCGTTAACAACTGTGTCAGAAAGGGCTTCAACATCTTCCTTATTTACATTATCAAAGGCATCATATCGTTGACCTATGTGTTCAGTACCCACTCTATAAACTGGGAAAGGATGTGAGTTAGTCCATATATTACATGACACACTGTCATGGCAGTATATAGAGTTTTGAAACAAAGGCCATATATTTTTGTTTAAAAATTTGCTGTCTTCATTGAAATCGCTTTTTAAATCTTGCATCATCTCTCTAAGAGGTTTTAAAAGTTTTTTCTTCATTTTTTTTGGTCTGCCTCCCCAGGTGTTTCCCATCATAGCACTGATACGGTAACTGGGATGGTCTCTGACACAATGCACAGCTTCTTTGTGTTTCAACCAATCGTTGACTACAATGGCGTGACGAGATGTCAATCTATCGTCAGCATCTCTCACAATAAACACATCGACATCAAGATCATCAGCCACCAAAAACCTCCACATTAAGGGAGGCACCGAAATTTCACCATAATCCACCATTATAATTTCTACACCTAGGTTTTTTAACTTGGTTATTATTCTCTTTTCTAAGGCCGGATATCTTGTCAGGCCCATAATATTTGCTTTCTCTATATAAATACGTAAGGTCCAGTTTGGAAAAAACACCCGAATAAGGTTAGCGTTTCTTATTGCTCCGTACACGTACCTCGTTTTGCTGCCCCACAAAGACATCGATATTATTCTCTTCTCTTTCGGTTGTTTAGCAGTTTCGTTTTTTTCTTTCGCTAAGAGATACCTTGTGAGTAAAGTATTGATTAAAATATTTAACAACAAAAAAGAAATATTGAAAAAAAGTTTTTGAATGAAAAAATTTTCGCTATTCTTTATAGTATCAAAGTTTCAATATACTTATAACTATACCTATCAAGAACCTCGGAACTTTTAGTAAGCTGGTAATCCAAAAACTGGTCTTTATCTTTTGCGATTTGGTATCTAGTTCCCATTTCTCCTGTATGCTTGAGTCGTACTGCTGGAGTTTTGACGGTCCGTGTACTGCCATACACACCAGAAATCCAATTATCAGCCCACCAATCAGTGAAAACGCGAGGGTAGTAAAAGCCTTTCAAAAGTATTTTTTAAATGATTACTGAAGAGCAAGCTGATATATAAATAATTTACTTCCTAAATTTAACTTATTTCAATGATGATGAGTACTGTCAAATATAAAAAATAAACAAAATCTCTATTGATTAGAGTAGGATTAATACTCCTTCTATTAAAACATACTTGACTTTACATAGTTACCTAAATCTATGAAAAAATAATCTACATAAACATTAAATTATAATAAAAAATAACTTCATTTTCAACCAAAAAATCGAAGTGTCTAAATAACCAACCAAATATATCAATGTGTGATTTATGGACAAAATCATAAGTTAAGATGTCTTCATTGCCCCCTCTGTGGTATGGGCCCACCACACCAACATTTGGAGGGTTAAAATTCTTTGGGGTTTTTTATAATAATTTATCTTACTATTTGGAATGTATTTATAACTGATTATAATGTTACTTAAATTATATTCATCATCTTATTTATAAAATGAATGAATCCTTGAAAATATTATTAAATATAGAATTGATGAAGAATTGAAAACTTCTTAGGTGAGATAAAGATACTCACTTGTAGTGTGTTAATAAAAATCTCTGTCCAACCAGGTGTCAGCATCTTTGTGTCATCATTTACTCTGTGAGAAATATTTATCAGTAACATTGAGTAGGGGAGTCTACTGAGATACTATCAAGAGAATTGTCTAAGTGAGATACTATATAACTGTGATACCATCCAACATATCAAATAATTAGATCAATCAAAATATTTGATAAAAAGTCAAAAAAACTGGATGAATTTTTCAAAGTTTGAATGATCTTGAAAAATAATTAAGTACATCATATACAATATAAATCTCTATATTCTTTAAAATCTCATACTTCTATCAACCTATAAAAATAGTCAACATCATCAAGATAAGCTTGTAGCATGGCATCATTTTGAGCCCAGGCAGGTCGTTTGTTATGGTGGCAGCGAATGAACAACAATGTGAAATTAGACTGTTGAGGACAAGAATTGCTAACAATGTTGTTGAAATTATCTTGGATAGCTTGCATATATTCATTTTTAGTAAAACATTCATCATATATATCGTAAGAGACGTAGAAAATGTACTCGAAGCCTGAACTGGCTGTGTGACAAAAAGAGGGAACCAGTGTGCGCAAAAGGGGCATTCGACGCACTAGGTTCTCTGTGGTTAAAGCACGTTGATGATTGGAGTGACTAGTGATGGCACAGCCTATAGCAATAACTTGGCGCGATATGTTGTAAATTTTATATAAGCTGTCATCGTAAGACGGTGCGTGGTTGGGGAGAAAGAAATTTTCTGGATGAAAAGTGGTTGAAGAAGGTCTGAGTGGTGAGATGAAAATTAGAAGAAGAACACAAGATGATAATGTAATTAGTAGTATTACTAAATGATCATTTGAAATCATAACAGCAGGTGAAAAAACTTACGTTAGATAAGCTGGTTATTTATGGTAATTTTAGTTTAATCTTTATTTATAGTTATTCAGACATTATTACTTTATTCCTATTAATTTGTTTGTATTAATAAGCATTTTTTTTTTTTTTTATAATGTCCGTAAAAAACATTATTGTTCTTCAACACTTCTTTTTTGTTTGAAAAAAATTTATTTTTGGAATTTAATTTTATTTTGTATTTATTCATGAAATCGTTGTTATCTTTCCTACCCATTAGTTTTTGATAGTGAGAGACTATTTGAAGTTATTGTCGCTATTTTTATGAGTGTTTAACTATTATTATTATTATTTTCAACATTTAACGTTAATATTTATCGAACTAATGATGCTAAAAAATATTTAAAACCAAAATAAATATCTACTGTTTCTACATTCTTCCTTATTCTGAAAAAAATCTCTATAAAATCTAATAAAGCAAGGCCGATCATGCGAAACCGCAAAAAGTGAATCGAAAAAATAATTCCTAAACGAGCCGTAACAATCTACAATAATGACCAACCTTTTGTTGGTTTTAGTGCTTTCTATGGCGAAGAAGCATCCTTAATCTGTAGAAACATTAGCAAATGTTTCTTATTATTGTTTATGCGTCTGTTGAAATAAAAGTTTGGATTTTTCATACCATTTATTATTATTATTATATTATATTCATTATAGATGGCTAAAAATGGAAATGCTTAAAGTTATAGACAATATAAAAAACTCAAATTCGGTCTAAAAATAATGATAATAAATATAATTCATAATAAATTAATAACAACAATAATAATCATAGGCATAAAAAAATAACAATATAAAACTGAAAATATTAACATTAGTTTTATTTATAAAATAATTTTAATGAATTTTTTTGTACAATAAACATTTTTCCAAAAAAAAAATTTTTTTTACGAAACACTAAAATTATTATTATATGATTGGCAAAATAATAAGACAGATAAGGCATATAAAAAGGAGATAAAAATGTTTCATAATCAAAAGTATATGCCATTTGAAGCTACCAAAAGCAGAGATTCTCTCAATATTATGGGATAGAATCATGTATTTGTTGAAAATTACTGGATTATGTATGTATTATATATATATATAGAAAAAATTACTTATATTATTGATAAAATATAATATAAACTGAATAGATTATCTCATGATGAAAAAAAATCGAGTGTAGTCTAAAAATTTTAATTTTAAAGTCAATCTATTTCAAATACTTGTATATGGATGAAGCGATTAAAACATATACATACACATAAACACTCACGCACACATACACAAGCATTCTCCTTAGAGTATATAAAGAAATTTTTCAAGGAAATACCCTGAAAATGTAAGAAAATTTTGTTTTTTGTGTTTGTTGTACTTATAATAGGAATTTTGTTATAAATGTTCGGTTGATGATGCAATTTTTAATTAAAACTTACACGAAAGTTTACTTTTAGATGAAAACTTGAAAATTATGATTAGTTTTTAAATTGAAAAGTTACGTTGGTGTTTGATTTATTTGAAAATTTAAACAAAATTCTCCATAAAAAGTTTTTTAAATAAAAATGCAAATAGCAATAATTAAACTTAATGAAACCTTTTTCCCCAAAACCAATGAAAGATGAATAATGAAACAATAAAGAAAATAATGAAGAATAGCAATAATAATAGAAATAATAATAACAAAAATAAGCATTAACAACTGAACAACACTATCGACAGTATTTATTGTTATAAAGATAAACAAAAAAGCAACAGATAATAAATTAACTAATGTTTCAGCACGAAAAGTGAAACAACAACGAAACCTCAACACAAATAGAATCATCACTTAATATCTAAAAATAAACATCAATATCACCACTAACATATAACAAAAATCACCAACACCATTGATATGTACACAACCCACCTCCTCTTCCTCTTCTTCTTCCTCTTCCTTTTCATCTTAAACAGCAATAGTTTCAACATAGACACACACTATCCCATAGTAAAGCGTGGCTTAAGAGGATCATTTTTTGGATATTCTGTCGCTCAACATACCATCGGTGGGTACTCAGGAAAGAATCAACACCATGTGTTAGTGGTGGTGTGGGTGTGTGGTGGTGGTGGAGGTCTGTGGTGGTGTGGGGTGTGTGGTGGTGATGGGGGTCTGTGGGGTGGAGTGTGTGGTGGTGGTGGTGGGATCTGTGGAGGTGGTGGGGTTCTTTGGTGTGGGGGTCTGTGAAGAGGAAAGGTTGGTCATAATGGATGATGTGGTGGGTGAAGGTAGGGTATGTAAGTGTTGTGTGATGGTTTTAGTAGAAAGGGGAGAATGGCTAAAACTCGTGGTGCTGAAAAGTGTGTGATGTGTGGTGAAGCTTTGTGAGGGTTGGTGTGTGAAGATGGTTGGTGCTGGTGGTGGAGGGTGAAAAGGGTAGTGGTGGGTGATATGTGGGAATAGGGTGTCAGGGTAATGAATGATGATGTTGGTGGATGGTAGGTGATGCGTTTGTTAGGAGTGTTAGTGGTGTGGTATAGTGGGATGGTGTAGTCTAAAAAATGTTGTAAGATGGTTTAATGTGGAGAATTTAATGGCTTTCTTTGATTGATAATGAAAATATGTGCAGCTCAAAGATAGTAAAGGTCATGGGTCAATCAAGATTAGCTGTAAAATTTAATAAATGGACGATTATCAATTTAATGACGTTGTTTTTCCAGATTTTTCTTCATAAGATAGAAGCTTATATATAAACCTTTCTCACACCATACCACCAACACATAATGATTTAGTCGTACACACATGTTATAAATGATAAGATTATTATCACGACTGACCTAGATAAAGCTCCAATCATGTTTCCGTCCTGAAAGTAGGTCAGAGTTGATTGAAGATTTGCTTTTGGATGTTATTAGTTGATTATCATTGCATGAATAATAATAATAATAATAAGAATATTAGTAATGAAAATAATAGTAATAATGAAAATAATAAAAAACAATGTATTAATATTCTATTTAGAGAATTTTTTTTCAATTATTTTTGCGTTATTTCCTACTTTAAGTTCATCCTGATAGATCAAGTACATTCAGATGAATGTAAAATAGGAAAAAATAGCGCATTAAGATGTATATGCATGAGGATGATAATTAACAAGGACAAAACAATAACACAACAATAATTTATTTAAAAAAATTTAAGAATTTGAAATCTTACATTTCTTGCCTTTTTATTCAAATATTTTGTAGTTTTCTATTTTTTTTATTAAATTTTTTACTCAACTCATTTATTTTTCAATGTTTTCTCTTTATCTATTTATTTCTTAATTTATCATTATTAAAAATTTACCTATAATTTAAATTTTTGTTATTATTTTTATTATTTATTTCTTCATTATTCATTTATTTTTTATTTAAATTTTATCTTTATTTTTCTGGTAATGGAGGGGTAGTTGAAAAGAGCCATCAGCGTGATAATAAACAAAAACATATTAGGGTTTCAAGTATTTGAAAACCGATCTAAGCAAAGACCTTTGAGTGAATGAATGAGTTGTGTTGGTATGAGTTTGTTGTGTCTAAAGAAAGAATTAAAAATGTTGGAAAAATTAGAAAATTCATATAAAAACAAGAAATAAAAAAAAGATATGAAAAAAATGAAGGTTCATAAAAATATATATAAAATTATTGTTACTCTTAAAATTGAGACTTTTAAAAAAGCAGCAATCAATGGAAATTAATGGTTGCACTTAAATGAAATTAATCATATTTTTTTTGTTTTTTTCCCTCCCCAATTTAATTTTTATTCATATTTTTTCAATATTATCTTGAAATTCATTCTGTTATCTTTAGTTATTCCTGATTTTTAATCAATACTTTGTTCCACTCTAATCCTTAAAATTTCAAGAAATCTTTTTAGAAGTGAAACCGCCATGCATTTACAATGCTTATCTTGAGCAAGAGGTACTACAATTTTATTCAAGAATGTAATTTATGTGCATAACTATATATTTTAATATTATTCTTTTATTATTATTTTTTGTATTTTATTTTTATTATTATGGGTAAATATAAATCTAATTATAGAAAACCCACGCAAAAACTGAAATAAATTATTTTTGATTAAAAGCTTTTCGATGTAATATCCTGATTCTCTTTAATGATTCAAGGCTTGCATTACCCGATCTTACTTCTTCCCATAAACCCAATTATTTTTCATTGTTATACGCTTAATTGTTTTCGGTATTAATTTGAATTTTATTGAGTTATAAAGTAAGAAAAAGTTTTTAAAAAATATTTGAAACAGTTGTTGTTTAAGGTTTTCCTGGAAACTGTTTACTGTTAATTTGCATTTTATTCATTAATTCAAATAAAAATCTCTGAAACACTTTTAAAAGCTAATTTTTAAATAATTAAATATGAGAAATTTGACAATTTTTGGAATTTTTGATCTTATTTCCTTAAATGCTTCAAAAACCATAAGTCAAATAACTTGAAAAATATAAAAAGAGAAAAATTTAATAATAATATAAATAATAATAAAAAACTCTCATTTTTTTATTCAATGTTCAATAAAAATGCCATTATTTGCTGCATTTTTTGAAAAAACTCTCTTCTTTAATTTGCTCAAGGATAAGAGAATCAGAATCAATATTTGATTTAGAAATCTTTTATAATTTCTGGACTTTCTCAGGAATCTTGAAATAAAACAGAATTTCAAAAAACTCAGTTTGAACAGAAAACTTAATATAAACGAAAAATTTCAAAAAGCTATTTTAAAATTTCATTCAACACTGTTAAAACAGGCATTTTTTAATTCCTCACGCTGAAGACTTTGAGTCTCTCTCATCTGGTTCCTATAACTTTCTAATCTTCTTTTATTTTTTCTATTCTACTTAAACGCTCTTTTTTCATAGATACAGTTTATTTAAAAACTATAGTTTCCGATAAGTACAACCTTATAATTTATTCTCATGGGATTTGAAGATTTAATGCTTCTTTTTCTATTTATTAATTTTATTTTTTCTAATTTAAATTAGTTTATATATTTTTTGATGTTTTTATTTTTCTTGTTTTTATTATTTTTATTTATATTATTATTATTTTTCTTTTCTCTTTAATTGTGCACACATGTATTTGGTATTTTTTATGGATAATTTCCTTTATTAGTGCTGATGTTTAGTGCTATTTATAAACTTCTACCAATACTGACCATAATAAAAACAAAAATAACAATAATAACCATCATAATAAAAATAAAAATAGTAATATAAGCTTCTATCAATACCAACCATAATAATAACACCAAGCATAATAAAAATAAATATAATAGGATAAATAAGGTATATTAAGCAAAATTGTATACAAATTAAAATTGTTTACAGGTTGTAACCCCATGGTGGTTTGTAGAAAATCTAAAAGCTTCATGCATTTATCAACCAATAATTCATTGTTTTCAATTCATCCTGTCCTTCTCAACTTGTTCTTTCAATGAATAAACAGCGTTAAGTCTACTAATAATAAAGATTATAATGTTGAGATTAATGACAATAAAAATATTTGTTATTATTGACGTAAATATAAACAAATTTAAGCCTTATTCAAGAATTTATAGTAGAAATACGTCGGAATTCATTCAAATTTCTCATTTGCAAGTTGAAACAATCGTTTCCCATTTCTTAATAATAATAGGCTAAAATGTCTTACGCTAGCAGGTTATAAACAACGGAATTAATTAACCTCCAATAATACAATGAAGACTGGCGTCAAGATCAGGAGTATATTACTGATATATAATGCCTTAACCGGTATAAATTATGATATATGAAACACGGAAGTCTTATATCAAAGGCATGCTACATGGCGGTTATGGGCAAGACAATGGTTAATAGAATTCTAATTATGATTTTGGTTTGGATATTGAATTGAGTTGAAACTAATGGTGTATTTATTGAATCCATGAATCTACAATGAATATTTGTGACACTTGGAATAAAATGACAGACTCTAAAGTAACATTAAGATATGTATAATAACATCAAAAGATGATTCATAACTGCAGTTATATATATAAATATATATTTGTCATAAACCTTTGTATCGATACACAAGCATTCAATACAAAATCTATCAAATGAGTTTCACTATATAAAATGACTATAAATCATTTGATAGGAGAACTTTGGCGTTCAAAAGAGGTCGATTGATTTAGATTCACACTTTTGACCGGTGCAAATAAAAGTTTAAATTAATTTAACAAATATATCGAGAAAGCTTTGATTTATGTGTAAGTTTAAGCTTATTTCATGTTTTAGCAAACATTTTGTTGTGTTTTTGGTTTGAATTTAAAAAGAATGTTTTTATTAGTTTAAACACTAATAAAATAATCGATCAAAAAATAATTCTAAAATAACACCAATAAAAACTCAAAATAAATTCAAATACTAAGTTTTTTTCATATAAATCAAAATAAAATACATTATCTTCAAATTTCTTTGACCCGTTCTAATTTGTTTGCAGAAACACGAAGCACAGATAAAAATTGCGTTCTATAAGCATTAACTATATTTTAAAATATTTATATTATAATCATAGAAAATTTCCATGGTAATTGTTTTTATATTGAATTGATACAACAAAATTATACACAAACATTTGTATTCATCTCTTGATGATGAGAAATAGACTTACGAATAGCTTTTTGAAATAAGCCTTGAAGATTATTTTTTCATTGAATATTTATGTTTATCTTGATAAAAACTATAAGATTGTTTAGACTTCATTATTGAAAAAACCACACTTCAAAAAGGTCGACAGACAACTCAACTGCTGAAACCATTAAATCATTCACAAACCACTACATTCATTGAAACATCATCTCAAAATTCACACATAAAGCAGCAATCACAACATTTTGGTAAAACAACGATACACCACCACTCCCATCTTAACCTCATCACCACCATCTCTCCCATCATTTTAACCATATCATCACTAACATCACTCCAACACTAACCAATACTCCTACTATTACAATAAGCATAACATTAATATAAACAATATAAGTCTCAATTAACAAATGTATAAAGAGTATTTTCTATTTGCAATAATAACAACATCCCTCTAACTTTGAATAACCTTTTTCTTTCACCTCTTTCTTCCACTTATAGTACAGCAGCCACAACACTAATATCTATTAAAGAATATACCAAGAAAAACAAAACTAATACAAGCTTAAAAATTCCCTCTTCACCAACTACCACTACTAATACACTAACTGAAGCATCTCACCAAAACTAATCAAATTATTACTAAGCCACCAAACAAAGAAAAATTCACGCCGTCATAAAACCACACCTACAACATTCTACAACATCACAAACAATCAACCCACAAAATTTCATCTCACCACAACACAACATCTCACAAAACTACTCCAACACCACCCCTCTTCCAGCGTCTTATTTAACCACCAACCACAACAACCCCACACCCCCTAACACCAAGCTCACAACACTCCAAAACGAGCTCACTCTCACCTCCACCCACCAGCATTTTGGTAGGAGCACCGCATCAGAGGAACTACCACAACGACACAGTGGGGGAACTGCTAAGATGCTCTCCTTCATCTTACAGGCACGATGACTGCTCTGCTGTCCATATAGATCTTAGTTGGTGGTTGTTTTAATTTTTATTGTTTTTATTATTTTTTATTGTTATTGTTTTTATCATTAGTTTCATTTTATTGGTGTTATTTTAAGTTTTATCTTTTCTTATTTATTTTATCGTTGTTGTACTTTTTCAATGTTGATATTTCTATTCTCAACTTCGGTGAAATTAATTTTTATTGTTCTTGTAACAATCAGTAATACAAATATTTTTTTTCATTTTTAAAATTTCTTATCGTTTTTCTCATTTTTCAACGTTGCTTTTTTCACTATTTCTTTTTTTATAATTAGTATCATTTACTAGGTTTGGGAGTTTTTCAAAAGATTTCCAAAACTTAGTAAATCAAATCATTGACGAGTATGATTATAGTGGCATCAACTTCATGAGTTTCTAGACCGCTGAGTATTATAAACTTTGAATGCAATTTAATGTAATGTAAGTTTTCTTAGATAGGACAATTTTAAAAAAATTATGCAAGTATAACTAAATAAACAAAACAGTTAACTAAGATTATATGAAAAAAAAGTTTGTTAATTAAAACAAAAGCAACCATAATAATATAATAATGAAATTTAGAGAACTGAGTTGATTTTATGAATGTATAAAAATAATTAAATCTGTGATAATAAACAAAATAATATATATAAATGAAACTTCAAATAAAATATTTTGAACAATTAAATGTTAATTTTAGACAAAATTAGTGCATCAAAAAAAAACAAAAAAAAAAATGTAATAAAAAAATTAAAAAATAGGGAAAATAAAAAATTTATCCTCGTTTTAGTTTTTTTTCTCGTTTATAAAAAGCTTTTCAAATTGACTTTATTTGAAATCTCATAAAAATCTTCAAAATCAAATATTTGAGAAAATGGAGTTTCAAAAATTAAAAGGACTCGTGAGAAACATAAAGGAGAATAATAATTTCATAAAAATAAAAAAAAGGCGATAATAAAAGTAGATAAAATTTTAAAGCACCAAAATATAAAAAAATCGCTAATTTTCAAAATAAAATAAATGAAACAACGGAAAAAATATGACGTTAGGGCGGAAACTTAGAAACTGAAAAAGAAACTCCAAAAATCATGAGATATTGGAAACAACTAAGTTTGTATCGCTATGCGTTTCAGTATGGAAAAAATCAAAAATTTTTGAAATTAATTATTTTCTAATAATCAAAATTACGTTATATTTTTATGCATATTATATGATTGATGGAAAATTAAATGAGGTGTTTTTGAAAAAATGCATGATAAAACTATAAAACAGTTAAAACATAATGGAAGAAATTTGAATCATGCACTACCTTGTGAGTTTGGGCGGGAAGTTCTTGAAAAGTATCTGTTACAAGGTGAATAGAAAAAATAAAAATGGGAATAAAAACAATAAAAAAAAATAATAGTTGAAAATTAATAATATAATGTTAATTTAAAAACTATTATAAAAGCCATAAAAAATATATTAAAAGAAATATCCAAATACATAATTATAAAAATAGCAACACAGCATAATATTATAATGAATAAAAATCTTAATAGAGAGAATTATAATCTAAAATCTTATTATGCTTCTTAATTTTTAAATTTGTGCAATAAGGCGAATTTACGTTTGTGAAGATTATAAAAATCAAAACCACTTAATTCAAAAGATGCATAAAATGTTTTTGGAAAATTTCAAAGCTTAAAAAAAAAGTATGGTTTTAATAATATATATAAATAAGCGTAAATAAAAGATTGATAACAATAACCATCAAAAAACAACGTCAATAAAAATAATAAATAAAATCAATAAAAGCAATAATAAAAAAAATAATATCATCAAAATAATTAACACAATAATAATAATAACAAACTTGAGGCCATTCTCTCAAGTGCTCTTAATAACCAAGCTAATAAGGCAGTAAATTTGGGAATACTACTATTTTTATTATTGTTTTTATTGATATTATTTTATTTATTTTTATTTTATTATTGTTATTATTGATTTATTGATATCATTATTATTTTTTGTTAATTTTTTGCATACTTATTGTTATTATTTAGATTGTCGTCTTTATTGCTAGTGCTTGTCGTTTAGTTTAATGATTATAGTAATTTCACCGTTTTATTGTTAATTTATTATCATTAAAGTGAGCATTTTCTTCATTTTCTTTCAATTTCAAGCCACCATTCTAATTCAAAATGTGTTTTCAATAACCTCCTAATTGGTTGTAATTGTTTATAATAGGATTTAAAGATCAAAAACACGCTTTTTAAAAAAATAAAAATAATTTTTATTTGAATATTTAAAAATTCTTTTTAGAGTTCAACTTTTATAAATATACTTCATTCTATAAAATACGAATCTAAAATAAAAAAACTATTTTTAAAATTGATTTATACATCAAGCATTGTTAAAATATATTTATTAAATTACATAATTATTTTTTTATTCACAAGGCATTAATCACTAGTATTTAAATCAACCTATTTATTTATCAGTATTAATTTGACCTCCAGAACCCGCGATAAATAGTTTAATTAAAGTCTTCAGCCTTGCACTTTGATCTAAGAAAATACATTCTCACATTAGTCTTCCAGATTTTGATTTAATTTTATCTTAATTCCCAATTGTTATGTCAAATACTCTGTTTTATACGGGAGAAATTTTAATCTCTTTGTTTATGCATTCAGCATTCATTTGTCCATCAATCATCGTTCATCTATCAACAGCCCAGCATCCATCTATCCCTATACCACCATCATCTGTACACCAATCAGCATCATCTATCTATTTACTACCCTTATCTATCTACTGATCATTATCATTTTAGTTATAACCAAATATTTTTTACCCAATAATAATCATTCATCTACCCACAAATCTTTATCTATAATCTACTTACCTTCATCCATCAATCTACAACTCACCAAAATTTATCAACTCATTCACCCACCACTACCAACCCTCTGACAACCAATCTTTTGAAACTCATTCCTCACCCATCCGAAAATCCACCTCCACTAATCCATCAACACACAGAATCGAAAGCAGAAGAGATGTCGGACCAATGGCTTGGAGCTTCAATAGTGAGTCAGAGGATGCATCGAGGAAAAGCCGTGGTATGATGATGATTGATAAAATTTAAATTTTAAAAATTCTATATAACCAACTTACAAAAACATTGGATCATCATTAGCACGATACTTTCCAATCATCCCCCTCTCCTTAAAACACGTGAAAATACTCCAAAAAATAGTTTCTGTAAGCTATATATATTTTCTTCTAAAATCCACTAAGCTTCAACTATAACAACATCATCAAACTAACACACCCAGCCTCCAATCTAAAACACTTAAAAAGGTGTGTGCTCCAAGGTTCAAAAGCGTTGACTACGCCTACATCCACTCTCCGGGCATTTGTGTCACTCTCACAAACAGGCTGAAGGTGGAAGAGTTTTTGGAGCCATGCCTGGGAAGGTCTATTGAGCAGGGCCACGAGGAGTATGGCTTCTGCCAAGCTGGCTTTGGTCTGGATATCTTCGAGGTCCGGTGTCTGTAGGTGGTGTTTTGGCTGTTTGTCGTTTTGCTTGTTTGTTGATGTTTTATTCGTTTTTTATCTTGTTTGTTTTTGCTTCTTTTTTTGTTTTCTGTCGTTTTGTTGTTATTGTCTGTTGTTTGTTTTTTTCTATGATTATGTTTTCTCATTATTAATTACGTTGTCTCTTTAATGATTTAAGTTCTTCTTGATTCATTTTTTCATCTAAAAAAGTAATTTGTTTGGTTTTATATAAAATTTTATGGAAAAACAAAAAATAAATTCTAAAACTAATAATGTAATAAAAGAAAGATTACTAAAAATAAAAATTGATCAAATTACAAAGTTGGATATGAGTTTCAAGAAATGTACTCAAGATGGAAGTAAATAATTTCATAAAGATCACACCGGAAGGAAAGTTTGACGTCACAAATAAATGAAAGATGAAGATGACAAAGTTTGAAGTTGATTTCCGGCATCAATGTGAGAAAATGATATAAAAAACTATGTTTAGACTCGTCATAAATAAAAAATAAACAAAAAAAAGATGAAATATGGATGAAAAAGGTTATAAAACAACACAGAATACAAAAATAAAACAAAAAGCAAGTTTTTACAATAATAATTTTTAAATTATTTTGTTATGAAAATAAATATGACGTCTGCAATTTAATCTATTGTCAAAACAATCGTATGACGATTTTTTCCATTCAAACTATATTTTAATAACTTACAAAAATCTGCAAAAATGAAAAAAAAATCCAGTTTTATTCCAGTTTCTTAAAATCAAAAACGGTGAAATTTAAAAAAGAGCAAAAATAATGTGCATTTGAAGCCTGGAAAACGTGTGAAATGACACCATCATTCCACAAACCCACCAACCATCACTAATCGATTTTGCATACCTTCCATAAAAACTACCTCACTACGAATAAATTATTGTTATTCTATACCAAATCTCCCACTACTACAAATCCAATCTTTTACCAACACAAACTGTATTCTTCACCCCTATAAATCCTACCCTTCACCTCCACAAACCACACCCACCAAGGATGGAGAAGTTATGATTGGAGCACCAGGGGTGATAAGCTGGAGTGGGATGGTCTTCACAAAAAAACCTGCAATCTCATTGGAGGACGACGAAAAATGGATCAATTCTCTAGCTGGGAGTGTCTCTATTGACCAAAACACTTTCTTTCCCCCTACTAGATATTACGCTTACCTGGGTTGGTTGATAGTAGTTCGCCACGGTTTGTAGTTTGATAAATATCCAATGTTATTATTTATTCATTTTTACATAATTTTTTTTTCCATTTGGAAATAAAAAAATGAATATTTCCATATTCTTATGGTAAAAAAATATCTTTAAGATTTTGTTCAAATTTTGAAGCTTAACAAAAATTTTTGAAATTTAATCAAAACTGAGAAATGTTTGTTAAACTTATCTGTGAAAATCTCAAATTTGTAGTCATGGAGGCTTATATAAAGTGATTGATAACTTGATCGCCTTCAACTTTGATGCCGTTAAAAGGACTGTTTTGATGTTTAAAAAAGTTTTTGAAACTTTGGAAACTGAAATTAGGACAATTTTTTATCAATCCAAGTCAAATATCCAAAGTTTAAAAAAATTTAAAAAACTTGGCATGAAGAGTTTTTATCTATGGAAGGGGAGAATTAGGCGTCAAATCTTTGATGTTTAAAAGTATAAAAAATATGTATCTATGCAAGTTCAATAAAAATCGTCAAGGTTCAAAGTTTAACAAAGAATTGGAATAATGTCAATTGAACATGTATAAAAGAGTATAAATTTGACATAAAAAATGAATATAAAATAAGATGAAGTAATATTAATTTATAGAAATAAATTAAAAGGGGATATGTTGAAAATAATATCAATAATGATAACAAAAGATAAATAAAATATTTCATAAAATATTAATTAAAAAACAACACAACGAAAATACCTGAATTAAAATAACTAAAACTAAAATTAAATAAATAAAAAAAAACCAAAATAAACGAAAAAGCATCTAAATATTACACATAGAATTCCACATAAATCTGACGTTCTGGCTTTAATCAATCAAGTCAAGATACGAGCTGATAAAAAATATTTTTCAAAAATATATTTCATAATGTTGTATAATGTCTCAAAAAATGAATCAGTGTGTTTTAGATGGAGAGAGGTTTTTATATGAGTTAAGATGGCAATTGGGAAAACTTTAATGTTAAAATCCAAATATTAATAAGTTTATAGTGACGTTAACTCCATGAGTTTCTAGGCCACTTGATTATTATACAAAAAAAAATTATGAAATTTTTATTGTGTTATAAGAATTCCAATGTTGTTATATTAGATATATTTTAATGTCATTTCATTATGAAGTTTATACTGCGCTCTTAACGATGATTTGAAAGTCCAAAAGCTTTGTGCATTGATAAACCTATAAACCATTGTGGTTAGTTATGTTGTATTGCAAATATTATAGTAAGAAGGTTTCATCTATTATTTTATGAATATATGTAATATATATGTTGTTTCAATAGTTTTCAGAATTTTTGTACGATATGATTCATAAAAATATATAATTGAATACAAAAAATAAATTATATCATTAATAAAAATCCCTATTTTATCACTATTCTCATCATTTAAAATTAAAAAAAATAATAATAACAATAAAAATAATAATCATTAGTTTATTACATTTTTATTGTTATCATGTCCAACCAATAAGGGATGAGCGCCATGTTTGGCAACATCAATGACCGCAAGACTTACGTGGTTGGTGCTCCAAGGTCTGCCGAATCAGGACAGGTCAAAGTTCATTGCTATTGTTATTTTATTGTTGTTTTTGTTATTTTTTAATGTTGTTATTATTATTCTTCCATTTTTATTATTGTTCTCATTTTTTCGTTGTTAATTTATCAACACTGTTATGCTCATCAGCTTTAATAGTTTAATATTATTATTATATTTATCATCATTGTGAAAGAGTAGAGAGACAAAAAATTTATTTTATTGAAATAATGACAGGGATTAAAGATTGAGAATAATTGTTAGTAAAAATCGTCAAAAAACACAAATTTAGCTCATTGGCAAAGTGATCTTGACGTCAATTCAAAGCTACAAACTTCAAATGATAGATTAACGTAGTCTATCAAAAAAAAAATATAATTAGGAAATCACTCATAGAGTAGATGAATATAAAAGCAACATAACATATTAAATGTGTGAAAATAAATTAAATGTAAAGAATATTTAATTTATGCATATAAGTCAACCATCAATCGTTCCTAGTTAAGGTTGCAGTAGCTCAAAAAACTTACCTTATACTTAAAAAATATTAAATCAAACTCAATAAATCTCAGGTATTTTTGATGCAAAAGATTGGCGATGACTTAGTGGTAGAAGATTCCAAAACACTCACCGGTCCGTCCTTCGGCAGCTCCTTTGGACACTCTATCGCCATCATTGATCTTAACGCAGATGGGTGAGTGCTTTCGGGGTTATTTTTAAATATAAATAAATTGATAGGAAACGTTTTGAATTTATTATGGGGCGTAAGTGGTTATCAAAATGTTTTTTGAGTTGGTATTATTAAGGAGTAGATGGTTGTTCAAAAGATATATATAGATATAATGGTGAAATGCATATAATGATGGTGAGGTGAGCAAACGCAGTATTTATTAATCTCAATTTCAAAGCATTTTTTGAGTCTAACTTACATCATCAAATTATGAAAAAAGTGAAGCATATAGTGATTATGGGAAGGTATACATGATGGAATGGATATGATGAAGACAGTATCCTGAAGAAGGACCTGATGTGTTTTAATTTTTTATCATACATTGTAAATGTTTTGATACCTAATGAATATTTTTGTGTTTCATCACGATATTGAATTTTGATTGTATCCCAAGATCTTAGATATTTCTTTTGATTTGTGTTTATTTATCATATGGAAAATCAAAATTCATTTGAGACCAATTATTAACAAATTATTTGATTTTTTATTCAAATTTCTCATTGAAGTTATTTTACAAGTTTATTGAGTGATGCTACAAAGGTACTTTTGAGAAAACTATCATGTAAACTCAGTACAAGCTTGCCATTTATCAATTTAAAATTACTGAGAATTTTCTCGATAGTTTCGCACCATGAAGTTATGTTAAGTGTGTATTTATCAAATATTTTTAGTACTTTAAAAATAAATGTATTAAAAACTACTTCATTTACAGTATAAAAAAGCATATAATACAAAATTTGTTTAAGATATATCTGAGATGATTTGAAAAATTTATTTTATACTAATTGAAAAAAGTGCATTTCAATGAAAAAATGCAAAAAAATGAAAGAATATCAATATGGAAAAAAAATTTGGTAATAAAAAAATATCAACAGTGATAATGATACATATAAGTAAAAAAAATAACAATAAAAAAATAAAAATAACGAAAATTAAAAAATAATAATGAAATATTAATAAAGAAATAGAAAAAATAAAACACCAGGATGGACGACTTAGTGGTAGGTGCACCACTGGAGTGGAATGAAGGGCATGGTAGTGGCGCTGTCTACATTTATCTCAATACCATTAACGTGAGTTGGGTTGGAGGGGGGAAAAGGGAGTTGAGAGGTATAAGAGGTTGGGAGTTTTGGGGAGTTGAAGGAACTGGGTAGAAGCTACAATTATTTAGTTTTTGAAATATATTTTTTTTATATTATTTAAGTTTGCGTTTGAGTGTATTATAAGATTATTTATTATTTTTATTTTTTGATTCATTTAATTATTTTTCAAAAATATTTTTCATCAGTTTTCATTCTAAAAACTTTTTTTTTTAATTACTATCTGATAAGCGCTCAGTTTTTTTTTATTTATTCATATGTTTTACTCATTAATATAAAAACTAAGCGCAAAAAAAAACTTTTAAACAAAAAATGTCTCCTAAAATCTAAAAAATCCAAATTTGATTTCATAAGTAAAACCTCAGAACAAAAGCTTAACAATCACGACAGGGAATATCAAAGGAAATAGAACCGCAAAAGATCATGAATAGAGAGATGACAGAACAGGAATGCTTGAGTATGAACTGTGTGGACGCTCGGTTTGGGTTTTCTTTATCTAATCTAGGAGATATCGATGGTGATGGTTATCAAGGTGGGTGTTTTTGTTTGTATGTGTGGTTTGTTTTGTATGTATGTGTGGATGGTTTTGTGTGTATGTGTGGGTGAAAGTCTTTCTTTATCAAGTTCATGTATGTGGGTTTGAAACTATAAAAAATTAAATCAATAAACTTCATGCAACTTTCAACTTTTGAGTTTCCATACAAATAATTTTTATTTATATCTCTGCTTTCCAAAAATTCTTACCAAAATACTAAATGCATCAGACCCAATTAAACCCTCATAAAACTCATACCAAACTAGCCATCCTCCTTGCCCATACAGACTTAGCAGTAGGAGCACCATACGAAGGGAAGGGAGCAGTATATATCTTCCATGGAGGCAAGAAAGGAATAAAAGAAACATACTCTCAAAGGATCAGTGGAAGTGACTTGAGGCCAAGTCTCAAAACTTTTGGACACTCTCTGGCATCAGGTATCGATCTGGATTCCAACGGGGATCCAGATCTCACTGTTGGTGCTTATGGGTCTGATGCTGTAGTGATCTTCAGGTGAGTTGAAAAGGTTTACAGGGTGATTTTTGGGTGGGTTGAAAAGTTTCAGTTGTTGGGAATTATTGTTTGTTGGTGAGGTTTGTTTGTTGAAAAGGTTTAGTTGTCGGTAAGCTCTCTAAGTAGTTAAGTTACGTTAATTAATTGGCTAGAGTACCATTATAGTTCATAATTCATTTATGAACTACTTAATTTTTCAAATTATATACAACTAAACTACCCTAAAACACAAAAAAAATAAACTTAAACAAACCCAACAGAACTCGATCAGTGGTGGATGGCAAGGCAACCATAAAGACGACACCAGAGAACATAGACCCATTTAACGAGGGTTGCAGAAGTGGGGGAAAGACTTGTTTCCATCTAAAAACCTGCTTTAGACTAGAAATACATGCCAGAAACAAGTGCTGAATTATAGCCATCAAAAAACTCTATTATAAATATATATTAATTTAATTTATGTTTGAATAATTTAAAAAGTATTTATTTATTATGAAAAAAACTAAGCTTTTCTGTACTTCACAGTATCATTTTGAGGTTATAAATAAAAACGGTGTATTTTTTTAAAAATATAAATGTATGAAGCTCTAGTCTATAAGGTGCAAAGTCATTTTTTAGTTTTTGTAGTAAATTCTAATTTTTTGTTTTTCATTAAACTTTCTATTTTAAAAACTGATATCCATTCACCCCTCAAATTAACCGAACCATCAATACCTCATGTTACCCACCATACCACCAATCCACCCAACCACCTATCCACCCACCCACCAATCCACTAACCACACACACCCTTACACACCCATCCACTCACCACGGGTCGCACATCTCTCCACTCAACCACCCATCCACATGGTTACCTACCCTTTTTTCCACTCATCCACCCACCAAACCACCACTCCCATCTCACCCAGGCTGAAAGACTCGTTTTTTATAAACTACAAGATGAAGAGTGAGCCGATGTTAGGGACTTCAGTACATCGCATCCACTTTAACCACCCTCGTGGTAAACCCTACTCCCACAAAAAGGTTACAGTTATTTCATTTATATTTTAGTTGTATTCTTCAATGTGACTTCAACTTACAAAAAGCCTCATGAACTTAACTAAACTTCTAAAAGTGTTTTCATTTTTATATTCTAATTAAAATTTTTATTTTTTTGCTGGTTTCTATTCTATTTATTGAGTTATTTATTGCAAATAATTTTTAATGATTTCAGCTTTTCGAAATGACAAAGCCTGAAAGATGCATAGATCAAAAAATCTACTTGAATGTAACAATTTTTAGTTTCAATATTCTCAGTAATTGATGAACAATAGATAAATCATTATATAAGTTAATTATATGCAAATCACTTAGAAAATATTTTAAAAATTCAAAATAAACCGCTAAAAAAACTCAAAAACCTTACACATAGTTTGTAACCCACATAAAGCATTTTAAAAAACATTCAAACCACTGAAATAAACCCAAACCCTACCCATCCACACAGGCCATGAACAAAGACTACTACAACCCAGTGGTTTTCAAGTTATCATTCTCTCTGAGCGATAAGAACGGTGACAGACTGTTATCTCATCAATCCAAACCAGCCCATCTGTTGCACGGAACAGCTCCAGACATTAATCAAATACCAATTCTTAATGGAGTCACATTCAATACAACCCAACTTGTATGATTTAATGTGCTGTGTGTTTTTGTTGTTTTTTTGTGTTTTTCATTGTTTTTATTATTCATTTGTTGTTATTTTGTTGGATTTGTATCTATTTGTCAATTCATTGTTTTTTTTTGCATCAATTTTTCCGCTCTAAATACTTTAAGTTATATTCAACACATGAATTTTGTTTCTTTTAAAACCAAAAAATCACAAACTGAACTTTCTCAAAACCCCATAAACCCATTTCATAAGATCCATTTCAAAAAGAACTGCGCTAATGGTGACCAATGTGTTAGCAACCTCAAACTCACTGCATCCATTAGTAAGGCAGACAAGTGGGTTTTTGGTGTTGTGTGTGTATCAGTTTGTGTTTCTGTTGTTGTTTGTGTATCTGTTTTTGTTTTTGCGTGTGTCTGTTTTTTTTGTTGGTTGCTTGTCTGTTTGTTTATTCTTTCTTTTTATCAGTTATTTGTTACTGTTTTTATAGTTACCGAATAACTAAATGACTCTAATATGAAAACAAAAAAAATAAATTTATTGAAAAACAAAGCTTTTCGTTATTTATCCACTGAAAAACATGTCATTGTTATTTAAATAAAATTAAAAAAAAAATCACCTAACCATATTCCCAAAAAACAGAACTTCAGCGGGAGAGTACGTTGTGACAGTTGGAGACACGAAGGAAATCATCCTGAAAATCGAGGTACAGAACAACGAAGAGGAAGCCCATGAGGCTAGGCTCTTTGTGCGCCTCCCACCACAAATCACTCACAAAGGGACTGATGATAAGGTGGGTGCTTCTGGGGTTTTGTATTTGTAATGTATTATCTGGCAGAAAGCCAATGTGTTTTGTTTCTGTAGTGTTTGTAACATGTGATGTTTTCTGGATGCTTTTTTGGTTTTGATGTTTCATTATTTCATCGATGCTTATTTTGTATAGTGTTATATGGTTAGTACTTAATGTGATGTATTTTGGTTTTATTTGTTCTATTATATCCATTGATGTTTTTTTCTATGACACTAGCTGATGCATAAAGCGATTTGTGCTGTTGTGTTAAATGTAGATCACTTAGTGTCTTATTGTATTGTGTTTCATGTTGATGCTGATCTGACAATGTTTCATTGTTGTAGTTTATGTTTGTGATATATAACAATAATTCTTGCATATACTAATTAATTTTATTGTGAATTTAAGAAACCACAACCTTATGCTTCAGTTGGCGTTATAAATTGCATTGCCTGTTTCATTATATGACTAGTCTACTATCAACTCCCTGTACAGTCGCTATAATCTTGAGTTATATATCTATTATATATTGAATATCTATTTAAGTCTGAATATCTGTTATATATTGAATAAATATTGTATATAGTCAATCTATCATATTGTAGGGTAAAAAAACACAAAGTATTCATTCAAAAAAGACAAAAAGCTTTTTGTAAGATAAATTCCATTTGATAATGTAAGCTAGTTTTACGAAAAGCTTTTTTTCTTTTTTGAATGAATACTTTGTGTTTGTTGACCTTACTATATGATTTAGGCTATTCTACGTCAATCGGATATATGTTTTATACCTTTTATAGATTATATATCTATTATGTATTTAATACCTATCATAATACATATAGTATTGTATCAAATGGTTACTAAAATATTGATCTCTGTAATGTATGGTTAACTCGATGTTATTCAGGGTAAGCAGTATTCTTGCAGTTATGAAGGAAATTTAGTGAGCTGCAATCTAGGTTGGAAGATCTCTGCATTCATTCATATTTAAATATATTTTGCATTCATTTTAAGTTTTTTGAAAAACAATAAACTTAGTTATATTTATTTTGCGCGAATTTTGTTTTATTAAATAAAAAATAATATTAAAATCCTTATTCAAAGTTCAGTATTTAAATACTATAAACCTAAAATTTCTGCAATTAAAGAATAAAACACCAAATAACAAAAATATTCTCACCAAACCAACCATCACACAAACCCCAGGTAACCCCCTAAAAGGGAACTATGTATTATCGTTTGGCATCAGGCTGGATGCCTCGGCTCTTGATGCCACTACTAATGACACATCTATCTCCCTCTTCGTTAACACGTTTGTTGGGTGGTTGGTGGGTGGTTTCAAAGAGAGGGGATTTAGTTTAGTTTTTGTTTTATTGCATAATTAATCATTTTTAATGTCTGGTAGGCCCCTTGGCACATAGATCAGCAAAAAAAATTTTTTATGTATTACTGTATTAAACCAGTCTTGTGGGTTTCATTTCCTATATCACGCTTCCAATGTTTGACGCCATGTTGTTTTTGGGCGTCTTCATGTTTTTTCTCTGTGTTTGCTATTAATAAAAGATAAAAAGACCGAGCTGTTTTATTTAAAAAATAGATATTTATGTTAGAAGCTTTTGCTTATGGTTTTGTTACTACCCTCTCGAACAGAACAAGCACTGAAGATGATACCTCAGACGACAAAAGTGAAGTTGTTCTCAAAGTGATCGTGGAGGCGGAAATGGAAATAAGGGGGTGGGAAGGGAAGGGTGGGAACTGGTGTGAATTTATATTATAGGTTTAATTAAGGCTTACACGCAAGTTTCACAGATATAGTTGAACTAAATAGTTGTCTTAAAGTTTGTGTAATTATTTTTATTTTATCGAATCCTTGAGTTGTTTTCAATATCAAAAAAACTAAAAAAAAATACTAGTATAATTTATATAATTTTTAAAGTTTAATAAATTAAAAAATAATTTTTCTATTGCAAACTCCAGAAAATCCGATCCGAGTGAAACATACTTTGGAGAGAAGAAGAATAAAAAGGAACTTAACTCGAAACTGATATCAACGGAAGAAGATATAGGACCATTAGTGGTGCACAGTTATGAGGTAGTCATTATGAGGCGCTGCATTTATTTGAAAATCATTTTACACATTATATTTAACATTTTCAAAAAAAAACATCAAATGTAAGAAATTTCTTAAATAAACTTATTGGAAAACAGAAGCTAGAATTTTTGATAAGTATTTACCATAAAACTTTAGCATATGTTTATAAATTATCAACACTATAAATTATTTTCGATACCAATTCATTCGCTAGGTGAAAAATGTAAAAGGTGGAAAAGTGGCAGAAAGCTTATTGGTTGTTGAATGGCCAATAGAATTGAAGCAAGAATTCAGCTCAGAAACCGAAACTAAACATCTTTTGTATCTTTTGGATTTCAAGGTTTTAGTCAGTTAAAGCAATAATCATAAAGATACAACGAAAATTTTTTCATGAAGAAATAAAAAAATATCAAAAACAATTTTTCAATAAATTAGTTAAATAAAATAATTAATCGATAGATTAATCTTTATGGATTAAAGCCAGATGAGAACATGAAATGCGAAATGCTCAACCAATCATATTCACTCAATCCTCTTAACGTTTATCGTAGTGTGGAGGTTATTGCTTTATTTTTTATATTTTTTTTTTATTCTTAATTTTTATATTCAGTGTTTATTGTCATTTTCACTATTATCATTATTATTTTTACTTGTTTTTTAATTCCCAAATTTCCATTATTTTTTTGTTTTATATGATATTTTCTTTTTTATCTATTTTTATTTATTGCTTGTTTATATTATCTAGTATTTGTTTCCTTTCATCAAGGGACAATAATACAAGTAACCGTAGCAACGTCAATATTAGCAAACATGTGTTATTAAAAAGAGTACACTATACTATGGTATTCCTAATACAAATATTAACAGCGTTAGTATTTCCAGTAATATTATTGCTTAAAATTTCAGAATAATGCTATCAATAAATAAAATTTCAAAAAAAAATCATTTAATTTTTAATATAAATCATTAAAAGTTAAATAATAGCCCTAAACTTGATAAATTGACTATTAGTTAACCTATAGTTCTCACCCCACCAATACCCCGACATCCCCTTCTTCTCCTCCTCTATAGAACAGTACAGCACCGCACGAGAGCAGGAAAAGATCGACCAGGTCCATCACTAATGATGGCTACAAGGGCTTCTTTAGGAATTCAAGGAGTGGGAGAGCTGTTCTTCTGGTAGGTGGATTTCTGGGTATAATTTTGAGTGTTTTTTGGATTAATTTGTGATGGTTTGTCGGTATATTTGTCGGTGTGTGTGCGTGAGTCTTTGTTTTATCGTGTTTGTGTCTTTGATTTTTTTTTGTTCATACACGTTTATAAACCTATTTAATATTTATAAATCACCGAATTAAAACTGCATTAATTATATTATAACTAAACTAATACAAAACTTCAAAAACTTGCTATACCCAATAAGCCTTAATACCCAGTAACCCATATACCCCTAAAAGTCGTGTGGTGTGGGTGATGTGGTGTGTGTAGTGTTCAAATGCATGGTTGGTGAGTTGGCTGAAGGGCAAAGCTCGGTGGTCAAAATTGTGTCCAGACTCTGGGAATCTACCTTCTTAGAGGTTCAAATGATCTTGTTTTTTATTATTTTTATTTATCGTTTTAATGTTTTTTATTTCTTCATCATATTTTTTTTTGGGTTTGATTTTTTCACAGCTTTTATGCTTATATATATTAAGAAAATTTTTTCAATTTATTTATTATTTGAATATTTCAATTTTCTAATTGTGTTTTTAAATTTTTCCTTATGTATTTTCAAAACTTTTTCCAATGTTATATCAAAATATATAATACGAGTTAATATCTATAGTAAGAATTTGATTATTAATGATAGTCGACATGGGTTTCCTAGAAATCGAAAGCTTTGTCAATTAATAACCCTTATAGAACTATCGAGTTCATAAATTTTATTTATAAGCTATATAAGAATGAAAATTTATAGCTTAAATATTAATAAAAATTAAATAGTTATATAGTAATAATAAATTATGTTTAATATAAATAAAAAATTAACAGTTATAATAAAAATAATATCCATAAAAAATGTAAAACTCGATATTTATAACTAAAAAAATAAAAATTATTATTATTATTTTTATTTCCAATAAGAATACAAGCAAACAGCCACAATAACAACGAAAAGCAGAAATCAAAATAATCCAAACATCTCATAAAGGAGTTCATGGATGTGGACAAAGTGAAGGTCTTTTCCAGGGCACGCATCAGTATCGATAAAAAGTGGAGCATCTACCAGACCAGTACTAAAAATGACCTTAGCGAGGTAACAGTTTCCTTTTGGTTTTGGGTCATTTGAATTTGATATATAGATTTGATACGGGTAAAAGCACCAGAATAAATAATGAAATAGTATTGGTTGATGCATTTTTATGGGTTAAAATGTGAAATATATATTTGAATTATTTAAAAAAATAATTAATCAACGAATTAATAGCATTCGATTGTTATTTATAAAGTTACATGAATCTAAAGATTCTATAATATATAGTACAAAAAAGTATTAGAAAATCATCATCATTACCATATGTCTTTTTTCCATCCTCTTCCTACTCTTCACAGACATTCACAGCAGTAGTACCAGACCAGGAGCTAGTTAAACCGCACTCATTAGACATGTGGATGGTGTTGTTGGCGTTGTGCCTGGGTCTGTTGTCACTGCTTCTGCTCGTGTTTATGCTGTGGAAGGTAGGTGGGTTAGGGATGATGGTAAGGATGATAATGAGTTGGATTGATTATAAGATGAACTTTGGTAATAAAGATGGCGACGATGGTTTTGAGAGACGATGGTAATGATGATTTGTGGGTGCTATGGTAGAGATCATTTTTGATTAATAGTTCTTAAAACAGTTAGGTAAAGTTATCAAACTATATAAAACAACTCATTTATCATTCAATTCAATTTTTAAACGAATGAACCTTCCTAAAACCATGGTAACATTATCAGAGTCATCCCACGTACCTGAAAATACAAAAAAATCATCGAGTTTTCTTTACTCTCAGCTTGGTTTCCATTATCAAATAAATCTACTAAACTCCAGTAACCCCAAAAAAGTGGGGGTTCTTCAACAGGTCAAAGCTGGCGGACGTACCTTTCCACCAGGCTAGACTCATCAACCAGCCCAAATACCTTTGATGTTGTGGTGGAGCTCCAGGCTTGTATACGCACATGTGGCATCTTTGTTGTTGGCAATTGAGGTGCTAATCTTTTCTAGAGAGAAGTATGGGAGGGTTATATCAGTCATAGAATCCATATTGTTGGAAGGGTGTTTTTGAATGCTTGTCTTTGTGTTTGAAAATTTCAATTATTAATGATTTTATTGAATTTTTCAGATGTTTTTTTTTTGGATTTTTTATACCACTAGAATATCTATGAAGCTATGAGGTAATTTTAACCTTATGTTAGATATATTATCTTATAAGCATTAACTTAGGAATATTTATTGTAATTATTAAGGAATGATATTTTCGGATCAGTGTTACAGACAATGGAATATTTTTTAATATATTTTCACTGAGTAAAAAAAAAACCATAAATGAACGAAATTCTTAAAAAATTGAATTGATTTATCTGTAACATTTATTTCAACGACTTTTCATGAATCTGAATCATTAATATTATGATCAATGATAGGTTTTTGATGATATGAATTTATTGGTTTGATACAAAATATTATAGCTCATCAAGTTGTGAGCTTTATATCACTTTTGTGGTTTCTACAATATCATTTTTATATCCGTTGAATATATTACGAAAATTTATACCTCTATACCATTTTGAAAAGTTTTTTTTACAAAAATATAAATTCAAAAATCTCACTAAATTTTCCCGAAAGTCTTATATTAAGCACCTCAGGTTTATTTTTAGCTTATAAATTTTTTCATAGTTTATATTTCTTTCGTGTTTTTTCTATAACATCATCTATGCTGAATTTTTCTAGCAATATACTTATCTTGTCATTAAGTTTTAATGAATTTTATTGAATTGTATTAGTATTATTTCTATCAAAATCTCTCATTAATAAAATCCCAGCTTCTTTAACCTTATATACTCTGTATAATTGAATTGCTATATAACCAAGCCAGCTATCCAAAAGTACCAGATAAAACAGTGTTGGACTACCAGCACCTATATTTCAGTGTTTACTTTATATCTTTTTTATAAACTTTTTATAAAAGCCATAAAAATAACTTGGTAGATTCACTGTACATTTGTTTTTGAATGAATAAATAAAATTTGTTAAATCTTATGAATTATTTCAGTAATGCTTTCATTTTTGGTTTAACTGATTCATTGTTTAGTGTAGTAACCATTCAATATTTCGCAGTTTTTTTCAATCATATTAACATCAAGAATTTTATTAGTTTTTACAAAATATAGTTCAAATATGATATCTATACTTATATCAGTTTTAGTATTAAATTTAGATAGTACGCAATTTATTGTGTTTTTTTTTTCTAGAAAATCTCAGTGTTACCTGCCACTTGAAAAAAAACAAGATTATAAATATTGTTACTATAAAATGATTATGAAAACTGATATGTTGAATGTATTTTTTGACTTTCATTGAATATGTACTTCTCTGTTTTATGGAAACTTGTAAAAAATTCTCATCAAAACTAATAAAATTTTAAAAATATTCCATTTTTAAAAAAATTTAATTAAAATTAGAAATAAATAAATATTTTAATCAAAACATAGAAATAATAGAAGCAAATTTTTGAGATTGTGAAACAATTTCGTAAGAATCAATTGCCCAACTCTTAAGTTGCGCAACTAGGTGAAATTCTTAATATTGCATCAGATATAAGAAGCTACCCTTTCGTCATTTCCTTTTCAAATCTCTATCTTAATTGTGTTTAAATAACCGAGATTATTCTGTTAACTGATCTTTAACCTACCAAGTGGGTGAAATTATTTTTCGGAAATGTCACGGTAAAATTAACTAACATTTTCCTAATCTACTAACATTTTGAAATCAATTTTCATGAAAATTTCATATATATTTTTGTTAAACTTGGATTGAATACGGTTACAAATATATGAAAATGTTTAAGAAATAATCTACATAGTAATATGTTTCACATTAAAAATTTTTTTAAAAACTGTTTTCAAACTAATATTATAGAAAATCTTAAACAAATTTCTCATTTTATTAACATCAAAGTTACCCTTAAATGTAGTGAAAACTTATTTATGATCAATACATTAAATCAAAAAGCTAAAACTCATCAAATTTATATCAAAGCGAGAAAATGTCCAATAAAAACAACAGCCCGGACTCTGTGATCAGAGTGCCACCATATTACTATCTCCATGTTCTTGACCAAAACACCAATGTTACATGTCTTATTGTTGGACCCAAGACCTATGTCAGACAAGACAATGAAAGGTGAGCAAATGATAATTTACGCTTTATAATTCTTCTATTTCTCTTTCTGCTATAGTAGGATATATACGTTAATAAAACATGAATATAAAATATTAGTCTTATTTTGCTGAGGAAAATGGGCTCTAAACTGAATGATAATGATAAAACAAATTCTCACTAATACTCATTGCAACCTTTGACAGGGTGATCTTGGGTCCAGAGAAGATGATTACCATTCCTCCCAGACACTATTGTTTGGTCGAGAACCCTGTTGTGAAGAATGCACAGGGCAGTGTGGAGTTTGACAGGAATGGTCAGGCAAAACTTCTATTTGCTGATCTCGATGTCAGGTTGGCACAAGAGCCCTTCCCCCTCTGGCCTGGGGAGATCCTTAAGAAGCCACCCACCCGCTTAAAGGTTGGCAACTATTTAAATCTTGTCTTCTATACTTACTCAAACTACACTAGTTTCTCATTACCCACCCACAAATCTCAATCATCATAAATTTTCACGCAGCCATCAAACCCTCCCATTCATCCAGCCACATAATGCCACCACCAGGTAATTTTGAGCAACACAGCACTGTTACTGAGGGCTTCATTGGACTTTGAGGATGAGGCTGGTCAGAAGAGGACAGCTGGTGATGAGTGGCTCTTTATTGGACCAGGTTGCTTACTATTATGCTCCGTTTTTATTTAATAACTAATATCATTTAGATTTCACTATCAATTGTATTTAATGATTATTATAAACTTGTATTACTCTCTTTTTTACCCACATATTAATTATTGTAACACTGTTTGGGCATGTTGGTTCTGGGCATGACGTTAAACTGCACTGAAGACAGCGTCTCCAATTTGAGACTGCTTTCCTGTTATAACCTGGATAACAGTAGACTTCGGTAACAGGTATCAACAAACTGATATTCTGGTATCGTTGTCAGTTGGCTTGGCGGAGGATCATTCTTTATTGACAACGGCAAGGCAAACTACCCAAGTGTGGGAACGGCGGTTCTTGAAATCCGATAGTTTCAAGTTGGACGTTAGCTTGGGCTGGCAGTTCTATGAAAACTTTGTCCCAACTAAAAATGGCTTTCATTAGCCGACTGCTGTATACCCCAGCTTTGGGACGCCTACAGCAGTATAATCTAATATGGATATTATTTATTTGTTTGGGCATGTAATTATAAATCCAATATAAAAAAATTCAAACACTACCAGACTTAACAATCAGAACTATCTTTAATTATCCATTTGATAAACATATTAATTATAAAGATTTAGAAATATTGAATATAAATAACATAAATATATTACACACCTCAATATTTAGTTTTAAACATATAAATGTTATCATTTGTAGCTTAGATAGTAGAACATTAGACTAATTACATTCATGTTTTTATATGATGTTTAATTTTTCTACTTGATAAAAGGTATTGTAAGGTTCAATAAATTTAAAAAAAATTTTTCCATCCTGAATATTTCCTTAATGATATTTCATCCATCATCCACTCTATATGATATTTTATTCATATTTCAAAATCTTTATCATTTATTTTTTTTATTTCATGTATTCTGACCTACTCACCTAACGAATTCCCCGCAATCCACGTCTTTCCAGGCACATACATACCCAAAAAAGAAGTGGAGGAGGTGAGGATGGTGGAAGCCATAATCATCATGAAGAATCAAGCTGTGAGGCTGAGGGCTCGTAAGGAGACCACTGATAATGTGAGGGGGAGAGGAAGGCGTGGTGAAAAGGATGAGTGTGGTTTGGAGAAGGTGATAGGGGGGATGAGGTTGCTGTGATAAGCATGTTTCTCACTACCCTCATATAATTTATTAATAATTAATAAAGATCTAATAAGCATGAAAATTAACCAAAAAAATAAAAATGAGCTAATAATTAAAATTTTTTATACTGATAATAGTAATATCGCAATAAAAACCATTATCACACAAAAAGGAAGGGAATTTGAGGGTGACCGGAGAGGAGTGGTTAGTGAAGAAGATTGGGGCATACCTACCCGAGGCATATGAAGAAGTAGTCTCTGTTGTGGACGCCTATGTTCTCAATGATCAAGTACGTCATTGGAAAATCCTATTGCTCATGAAACCCTCTACCAAGCACAACTCCAATCCCACATATATAATAAAACTTCATTTTTAAATGTATTATAACACCAACCTCCCGCAGAGGGCTCTGCACGTTAGAGCCACCCAGACCTTCAAGGACGACTTTGGAGTATTGAGGAGAAATGGTGAGGAGTGGTTGATCAAGTCTTCTGATAATGAAACTCATATTCCTGCCGTTAATGAAGAGGTGAGAAAGGGGTATTGAATGGTGTGAGCTCGTGGGGACGTAAAAGGTTTTCTATAGTTTAAAAACAAAAAACTTTTTGAAGCTATTAAAAATAACCATTTATTGAAGTCTGAGAACACCAATAAAAATCAAAAAAAATAAAAATTACTCGCTAGGTGATCGGAGTTTCCAAGATAACGACTCTAACGAACCGTCAATACTGTGTGGTGCTCAACCCTGTGGATGACAAGGGCTTCATTGAGCTGGGCAAGAAGAAGCTTCTTAAGGGACCCATGTCTTTCTTCCTTTCTCCTGGTCTGTATGCGTGCTTATATCTTTTGTGTGTTTATATCATCTATGCGCTTCTGTGTGAGATGTTATAATAGAATAACAATATTATATTAATAATATTCATGTTGTTATTATTCTTATTTTTATTATCACTATTATTATTGTATAATTATTATAATGTTTTTGTTATCATCATTATTAAGTTATTTTCATTATTATTATATTGTTGTTATTATCCTTTATTATCATTATTATTAATATATCATAATTACTATTGATACGCTCAGGTGAGTCGTTGGAGAATGGCATTCAGAACATGTATGTGCTCGGAGAGGATGAAGGCCTCATACTCAGAGCCAATGAGTCCTTCATCGATAAGGTGATGCAATTGTTACTGAAACTCGCCATTTTATTTTTGTTTGAATTATTAATAGTAGTACTATTAGGAGGAATAATTTTGTTGTATTTTTTATCATTATTTTTTAAATCTTGGAGTTTAATTGGTTTTTTGATTAATCTTATACAGTTTTCAGTTAATTAATAATTAACATCGTTTATCGTTTTCATAGACCCATTTTTATGGTATCAGAATCACCATTGTATCCACTTACATTACCACCATTCACAGGATGAAGACGGCAAGGAATCGTTGAGGAAGCCTGGAGATAAATGGATGATCAGGGGCCCAATTGAAATCATCCCTCCAGTGGAGGTGGAGGTAGTGTGTCAAAGGGAGGCCATTCCTCTAGATGAAAATGAGGGAATCTATGTGAGGAATGTTAAGAGTGGAAAGGTGAGGATTGTTTTTGGTAAATGTGTAATGATTATACAGCAAGTAACACTAATAAACTCATAACCACCACAAAAGGTTAGAGCAGTGATTGGAGAGACATACATGTTGAACCAGGATGAGGAGGTGTATGAGAAGCGTCTGCCAAAGGCGGTGGAGGCGTTGTTGACATCAGGCAAGGATCCCCTGGGAGACCGAGGTGACAGGGGTGATGGACAGGACTTTACCTTGCAACGGGAACTTTACAAAGTGATCAACTTTCGAGTGCCACACAATGCTGCAGTGCAGATTTATGATTACAAGGAGAAGAAAGCTAGGGTGACTTTTGGACCTGATCTCGTTATGCTCGGCCCTGATGAACAGTTCACACAGTTGAGTCTGTCTGGTGGTAAACCAAAGAAACAAAATCAAATCAAGTCCATCTGCCTGTTGTTGGGACCTGACTTCATGACAGATGTCATTGTGGTTGAGACTGCCGACCATGCCAGGTTGAAGTTGCAGCTGTCATATAACTGGCACTTCACCTTGGAGAGCAAGTCTGCGGAAAATGCAGCAAAGTTATTTAGTGTGCCAGACTTCATTGGGGATGCGTGCAAGGCCGTGGCCTCCAGGATCAGAGGCTCTGTCGCTAGTGTCCAGTTTGATAACCTTCACAAGAACTCCGCTAAAATCATTAGAGCTTCAGTCTTTGGCGTCAACGAACAAGAAAAAGTGAGGGACGAGTTGGTGTTCAAGCAGAATGGCCTTGCAATCACTTCAATTGACATTCAATCTGTAGAGCCAGTCGATCAGAGAACCAGAGATGCCTTACAAAAGTCTGTCCAATTGGCTATCGAAATCACCACAAACTCTCAAGAGGCAGCAGCCAGACACGAGGCTGAAAGGCTGGAACAGGAGGCAAGAGGCAAGTTGGAGAGGCAGAAGATCAACGATGAGGCTGAAGCTGAGAAGGCGAGGAAGGAGTTGCTTGAGTTGCAGGCGTTTTCGGCTGCTGTGGAGAGCACTGGGCAAGCGAAGGCAGAGGCTCAAAGTAGGGCTTGGACCACCAAGATCGAGGCGGAATCCGCAGTAGAACAAGCTGAACTTAAGAATAAGGCCACCAGTATCGAATGGGAGGGGGAAAGATCTCGCTTGGAAGAAGCCCGTGAAGCTGAACTGAAGTTCTTGAAAGAAAAAAACGAGATTGAAATCCACAACAAACAACAGTTGGCTGAAGTAGAGACCACCAAGTTCAAGGATATGGTGCAGGCGATTGGTGCAGACACCATTCTGGCCATGGCTACAGCTGGACCTGACTTGCAGGTGAAACTGCTGCAGTCTCTTGGTCTCAAGTCCACCCTCATCACTGATGGAAACAACCCCATCAATCTCTTCTCCGCAGCCAATGGCTTCATTTCTGGTGGAATTCTTCCCGCCCCCCAGAAAAAAAGAAAGGAAAGAGATGAAGAATTTGAATCAGAGGCGTATGAGTAAAACACACATTTTGATTAAATAGATGGTCGATGAATGAAATGAGATGACACTTTGTTATCATGGATTGTACTTGCTTTATAATGATAGTTTTTGTTTAAAATCCTCGTGTCTCGAATTAATGGGTTTGAATATTGCTTGAAATATTAGATGTTAAAATCATATGCATTCATGAAACTCATGAGTTTTGTGTCATTTTTTTTGGTAATTAGAAGTTCACTTTTTGTTAGTTATAATTAATTGAATGAATTAAGCATTAATTAATTTCAAATAATGTAAAATTATTTTTATTAATCGTGTTTTTTTTTAATTCAAAATTTTTTTTTTCATTTTTTATTACTAAACTCATTTACTTGAACATTTAATATAATTTATTCCATTATCAAAAGTTTAAACTCATATTTTATACCTATTTGTTACTAGAGACTATATTTCACCAGTCCTCACATTTTCATTATCCGCCATTGCTCTTTTCCGTTTTATTTGAAATTTCTTCGTTACTTTTTTATAAAATCTCAACCCATCAAAATTTATTTCCTGTATTTTTCTAAGCCAATTTTTCAAATTTACTTAAAAAGTAGCGCCTTAGAGAATCATTTACGGGTGACCTTTTGTGACCTATAAATTACTTTCATTGAAATTGTTACTAATTTTTTTTCTTTTCTGCTTTAAAGTGATAAGTCTTTTATTATTGCTTATTTATTATTTTTGTTATTGTCGTTAATAGTTATTATAATTGTTATCAGAAGTGTTTTTTGTTATTATATTTAATTTTTCTCACCAAAAAGTGATCCAAGCAGATTTTTTTACTTTTTCATAATCACATTTTCTGTTTTTCAAACCTGCATGAGAGACAGAATTAAAAATATTTAATTAAAAAAAGAAATTGATCAAAGTTCCTTAATTAAAACTTGAATTTCTCACAATATTCAATGCAAACCATCATCACGCCATTGTGGTTAAGCATGAAATCATTCCTCATGACAACATATTATCAACAAAGGACCAATATATTGGTGCAGTAGTCATTCAATAGAAATGTCAGCATCCATTAATAGTTTGAGAACTAGTGTATCGACCACATAGTTGAATTTCTTCAACAACGTGTTGTGACTATCAATTTACCTTCCCTATTAAAATACAATAAAAAGAATAGCCTGAATAATACAAATAGGTGTAATAATAACTAATAGTATTTAATGAGAATCCCAAACACTAATGATGAGATAAGCATCAGTTTGAAATATGAGGTTGGGTTGTATGATGAGCGTTATTGAATTTATTTAATTAATTCTATTGAATTATTCTGATGATTAGTTTTATTTAAAATCATTAGTTTTCAAGTTTCACAATATTTTTTTGTGATGCTATTGTTTGGCTTAGAAATTTATTAATTTATACTATTATCATTTTTATCGCTTGAGCTTAAGTTCGAAAACATAATCCTTTTAGTTCATCCACTTTTTAAAAATTTAATAGCTAAAAAATTAAAAGCATTATGAAATATTGAAATCATGAGGTTTTTGAAAATTTCTTCATTTTCAAAGTGGATTTTGGCGCACTCACTGACCCAAGAAGATAAAGAAAAGTACATAATAAAATTTAACAAGACATTCAGAAGAATTGAAAAAGACTGGATAAAACTGAACAGCACGACTATATAAAATAAAAGACGGTAATAACAAAAGAAAATTTAAAAACTGATATACTGAAAAACTAAACAATTTTAAATAACTAGCATTGAAGAATAATAATAAAGATTAAACTCATTATTTTTGTTGTTCCACTAAAGATGTTTTGAATGCTATTTCTTGGAAGCTGCGACCACTAATCTAATGCTTGTGGTCAGTGCTTTTATTATCTTTTTATTTCTTTCAGTATTTTTTCATTTCTTATTATTATTCTTATTATTCTTTATTGTCGTGATCGTTAAGCCTTTTAATTCTTGAGTTCTTCTTAAACCAACCTGATTGCATTCACCACTAACGGTTTAAGCTTTTTATTATTATTATTATTTTTATTATTCGTTATAATGTTTTTCTTATTCCACATAAACCACTAAATCTCTTTTTCCCTTGATCTTTTTAGCCTTTTTTCCTTTTTACTCATTTAAAAAATATTTTTTTCTAATTTTTTTTTTTTCACGTTTTTCATTTTTCTGTCCTTTTTTCATCGTCTTCCTTTTTTTCATTTTTTTTCATTTTCCCTCTTTTCTTCATCGTTCCCATAAACGCTGCACTCATTCAAATGAGATGATTACACTGCACGGGCAGTATTCCTATTATTACTTTATTCAATCTCATTTATAACTTTCAAGAATTTTCTACAGTTTTATGCAAATTAATTTTTCATTATAGTTTTTAACTATATTTTTAATTTTTTTGTTTTTTATTATTTTACCTTTATTCTTTCCGCGCTATTTCTCATTGAGGTGTTTAATATGTTAAAACTTTTTAGTACAATTTTAAATTTGAAGTTTCAATTCAAATTCTTTCATTAATTAATTGAATTTATTAAATTAGTTAATTAAAAGTTTTTAATACTAGTATAAAGTTATTATAATATTTATATTTCCAGATAAATTTCTATCTGAAACTAAGTTAAATTTTCATTTGAACAGCGATAATTTGAATTGTATAATGCGTCAAACACACAATAAAATCGAACAATAATTTTACGTAACTTTTCTATTCATATTGCATAAGAAAATAAAGTCTCAAGTCGGGTTAGCGTAAGTTAAGTTTGCATATAAAAAGTAAGCGTAAGTCGGGTATACGTAAGTTGAGGTATGGAATAAGTATATAAAGAGGGAAGAGTGTTATTTATATATATTCGCTTAAAATTATTTTTCTCAGATTTTGAAAAAAGTTACTGAAGTTTTTTACCAATATTTTGGAACTAATTAATTAAATATTTAAAATTATTTTGAAAAACTATTTCTGCAAGGATAAGTGCAAAGGTTGGA
This sequence comes from Pterobdella sp. o SKG-2022, assembly GCA_964035795.1. Taxonomy (NCBI): domain Eukaryota; kingdom Metazoa; phylum Annelida; class Clitellata; order Hirudinida; family Piscicolidae; genus Pterobdella; species Pterobdella occidentalis. The sequence goes on along the minus strand of OZ038326.1, from coordinate 5,087,720 downwards.
GATAAATTTTTCCAGTTATTTTTCGTTGAATAATTCTAAAAATTCTAAATTCACTTATTCACTCATATGTGTATAATAAAGCCAATCAATTATTTAATCTAAATACACTGCTCTTCAAAATTACTTACATATTGCTTGTATTACCCAAGTGCAACTTAATATACAGAGTTTAAAACAATTTAGATTAGAAACAAAGATGAATAATTTCGAGAAGCAAAATTTTTAACTTAAAAATCGACCTATTTCATAAATAACATTAAAAACAATGGAGAAACTTGCATAAAAATAACGTGAAAAATGGCCTCTTGAATGACATGAAAAGTAGATAAAGAATGTATTAATTTTTAAAAACAACCATTTATTATTGTCCTTGTTACTATTAATAATATAATTATTATATTATCAATAATAATATAGTATATTATTTTTACCTCTTCTACTGTTACTACTACTACTAATAATAAGAATAATAATAACAATAAACTATTATAGATTTTGTTACAAAGACTATGTTTTGATTTTATTCGTTTATTATTATTTTTTTTTCTGTTATTTTTATAATTTTTGTTATTATGAAAAGAATGAATTTAAAATATAGAAGCTTCTTGAAAGCACACTGAAGTAATTAAATTTATGAGGAACTGTTTGAGTTCTCGTTTGATTTGTTGTAGTTCTCTTGCTAATAACTATTATAATACTCAATTTCTTTATATTATTCTTTTATTATGATGGCTTGTATACAAAAAACTAGAATTTATTTTAGAAAAATTAAATTTTACAAAGCGATTATTGGTGTGATTAAAAGAATTAGATAAAGTAGCAAAAATGAAAATGACGGAAAAATAGCAATAATGAACTACGATAATAAATATTTTTTCAATAATAGTAGAAATAACTTATGTTTTTATTACTCCTTTTGTGTAAAAGTGAACGATAATAACAACAATATAAACAAATTAATAAGAATAAAAATAAAAGTAGTAATAATAACAGTGTCAAAATATTCATAGCTATTCTAATTAATTATCAACACATATTCATTGCACCATTGTCAAAGCGGTGTGATAATAATAACAACAATAATAAGAATATTATAGGAGACAATATTATAAACGTAAACAAAAACAATAATAATACTAATAATAACAAAAAAATAATAGAACAAATACTAGAACCAATGATAACAAGAATAATAACAATAAAAATAAATTTTATTGTCTACTATTCATTTTCACAGGCTTAAAAATATAATTTTTGGGCAAAAACATGCCCAAACAAAAGTCTTGCGTAGTTTCAGGCTATTTTGATTTTTAGTTTAAAAACTAACACATCATTAGCGTTATTTCCCTTTTCATCCTTTCTCTGACCACAGTTTTATATTCAATTATTTTTAACAATATCCCTTAACAATCGAAAGTTCAACTTGCTCCTATACATTAAATGGAAATATATAGAAGCTGACACAGAAAAAAGCTTAGCACATTGACTCCATGAACCTTCTTTTATTATAATGGTACACAGTGGTCCATACAACAATGACTGTTGAATTCAACGCCAAGTTGAATAAGTTTGTTATAAACTTTGACACATCAAAGTCTCGATTGACTGCTACATTTTAATTCAATAATTCATCAATTACTTCACTAATTGATATGTTACGCATTCATATTATATTATTGAGTTCATTTTTCATTGTAACTGTGTTTCAGCTTTCAGACGTTTGCCTTTTGTTTTGAATTTTTAAATGATTTATTAGCCATGATTTTAATAAGTTATTTGGATTAGAGACTGTGAAAACAAAAGAAACATTTGGATATATTCAAAAAAAAACAAATACTTATGAGGATAGATTAAACTATAACAAAATCATTAAAAAGCATAAAAAACGAATAAGTTTCACGGCTACAGATTAACTGGTCTGATTTAAAATAGATCGGAAACCTTGAGAACTGAAAGTGGATTTTATTTTGTTTATTTTGTGTTTATGATATCCCTGAAATATTCATTATTTAATTTGAACATGGTGTAGGGGTAAAACTGCAGATTTATCTGCAAGTTGATTTTCTTTGACTTTTATCTCTCTCTTTACTAGTAAGAATAATACTACTATTAATAATAACAATAAGAAAAAAATTATTATAATACAAACAATAGTAATAATAAATAATTTTTGATGAAAACAGTGTAGACTGAAAGTGATTGTTGAAAAAATCATAGATATTCCAAGTAAAATAATATATAAAAGTGAAAGACTATCATATAGAGTTATATACAGGAAAACCATCAATTTAAACAGAAAATAAGAAAAAAAAATACAAGTGTGGTTATTTTTGAACTTTCAGCACTCTGATTGAAAAATAGCAATGTACTCGACTTTTTATTTGACTTATTTCTTTTTTCTTTTTTATTCAAATCGATTCCACAAGAAATCAATTATATCTGGTAGTTGATGTGTATTTTAAGTATATTTGATATGATTTTTGATTATTTTCTACCCTTGTTTTACATGAATTTTAATTACCTCGTTTTTAATTGTTTATAGAATCGAAAAATATACTATTTTAGCCGTGAGAGAGAACTATTATTTTATCCTTTATAATTCTATTTAATAACTATTAAAACATTAATTTATTTCCTAATGATTTCCCCAATAACTCATTATTGCTCTCAACCAAGGCAAAGTCGCATATAATTGTAACGATGTGATTAATCACACTTCAACGTGATAAATCAATCCAGCACTGTAATGAAAGTCCATTTAAAAATTCCTTTTGCATTAAAAAGTTATAGAAAAATATGGACAGGGGCCTTTCTTTTAATTATAAACCTTGTACGTTCAGTATACCAACAAAAGTTCTAGGATTTAAAACATGAAAGTTTAGTTAATGAAATAAAAAAACAACAGCGAAAACAGACATTTATTTAAATATATGTACAAATACTCACAGACACAAGAGAGCAAACACAAAAAAAATTTAGTTATAAATTAATACAATCGGCACATATACACGTACAAGTAGCCGATAGAAATATTGGTATGACAGAATGGCAATTTGAATAATGTAAATGCGGCAAGTAGTAATTTCAATGGCAGTAATTACTGAACAATGCTTTGTGAAAGTCCCGTCATAATATCATCATAATAGAAGAATAAAAAATTGATAATATGTAAAACTGAGTTACAGGAGTTATAAACCTCAAAATTATGCATAATAAGATTATGAAAATCATAAACAAAAACAACAAGAAAATAATAAATAACAGAAAAAAACAATAATAGAAATAATAACGAATAATATAAATAATAAGTAACCAGGTGTGAAAACAACGAAATCTACTACAAAGACAATCTATCGCTTTGTTTATTATTTCTATTTTTTTATTATTATTCTTTTTTTATTATTCATATTAGCTTTTTATTGCTCATATTCAGTTGGGCTATTATTTTGGCATTTTATTACTGAATCTATCAATTTAGAGACTACTTCATTTTTTATGGTTCTGTGTTCATTCTTCAATGCCAACCAAATTTCCCATCAGTTTTACTAATCCCTTACTATAGTGCTTATCACTATACACTTTAAAACACAACAATATCTAACTCAGCTATTAAGACTGGCTCTCCATAACCCAATTATTACTCTACAACACACTATGACCAACCAACGCAATTGCAATACAAAAATCACACCATTACATACGCACAATAGCTTAACAATAAATCAATAAAATACTTATAAGACAATTTAAAAAATTCTTTGTGTATTGTAACATAAAAGTCTTCAAAGAATACCGGCACACAACTTCTGTAATGTCGATTAATTATCTATTCCGGATTGCTCTTATCGGTCCTAAGTGTGAAAAGATTTCAGATTCTTGCTCGGTTTTTGTAATTACCTCACAAATTGTTTCAGTATTTAGGTAGGTTTGCTAATTAATACCATATAATAAATAATAAATTAAAATTAAAGGGTATAAATATTTTAAAAAATTATAGTTTATTCCGTAAAACTATAGAAACCTTTTCGTAATTATTGATAGAAATTAAGAGGTATTCACCCATATGAAACTCGAAGCAGAGTTAATCTGGAGATCATTAATATATTTAAAAGTTAGTTTCAAAGCTGAAACAATGGCTCGTTGATACGTGATAGGCTTACTTGTGTTTACAAATCGCATGATATCTATACCAGCAAACCACTTAATTTGATAATTGTTGAAATACCGGTATGAATTTCGTTTAGTGAAAACTTTAGATTATGAGAATTAGAAGAACAAGTGGAGAAAAATTTTCAAGTAAAACCTTGTCATAATTCACTAGCCTAAAGTAGAGTAGCTTAAAACAATTGTAGGGAAAACAAAGTATTTATTAAACAAACTCCACCTAGCTGCGTAAAAGTCTCAAATTCTCAAACAGAATCACATCAATCTATACCATATTAGCAATAATAATATCAATGTTATTATTCCACTACTTCAGTGCTTGAACTTGTAAGAATCAACACCTCAACACATATCTCAACTCAACACAGATTCCAGCCATACAATTGTTAAGAGCCAATTAGTATTATTACGCTCCCAGCCGCACACAGCTAACATTTGCATCACATAGCCTTCAATCTCTTATTCAATTACTATTGGTAGATATCATTTAAAAAATGTATTGATATTATTTTATCAATGAATAGATCAGTGGCACTTGAAGACTCAATAGAAGAAAGATTTTTTTGTATTCAAATAAAAGGATTCTTTGATAATAAAACAAAAAGCTTTATGTATTAATATAAACTTTGTGTTTGTTTCCTTCGCAATAATTAGAAAATCCTAAACTCAAATCGAAGGATTTTTCAGTAATTTTGGAATTAAATCTTTTTTTATATTATCTAACACATCACAAAGTTATTCAATAAGAATCTAACACATTCAGCACTGAACAGTAGTTAGAAAGCAATTACATTAGCATCTGGTCAGTCTTCCCATATTAATCTCTATCCTTAGACGTTTGTTTGTTTGCACTGTGTGTCTTGTTTGTTATTTCTTTCTTTTATTTGTTTTTACATCGATTCACAGCTCTTTTCGGCATTTTTTGCCGCTTTTTTTGATTGAAATTTTTTTGTTTTGTGACCTTAGCTTAAAACGGATGTATAAATATAAAATTATGTAACTTTTTTTTGGATAAAATTTTTATTGAACGAATAATTATAAAAAAATCAATTTTTAATAACTTTGCAATTAAGCATAAACTATGAGAAAAACACTAGTAAAGACTGACCCTTCATGTTAAGTCCAGTCTTTATAATTGTGATTAAATGACTTGAAAACTAAAGTACACTTAAAAAACTTTCGTGCATTTCCATTTGATCCAACAAACACGTGTCTGGTGTATTATATAAAACTTCACAAACGGAAATAATCATAATAGTAATATTAGTTTTATTAATAAATAATAAAAAATGGAGATAAAAACAGAAAAAATCTCATGCATGAAAGATTTATATTTTTTATTGGAATACCAGACCAGATACTATCATACTAAAAGAAATAAAATAATACTCAACTAAATAATAAAAAATATACTCTCATTAATAAATTTACAAACAAAACTGTGGAACTCTCACTTATGAATATTTGGAGAGCCATTGAAGGCATATGGCACTGAGGTTAACCGGTTCATATCAGTTGAACTTTGCCTTTTGAACTATCAATGACAACGACCTCAAACTACTATCGGTTATTGTAACGTTCTTCAATTAATTGTTTCTGAAGAAAAACAAAATAACAAAAAAAAATATAACATGGAAATAAATGAAAATAAGATTTTAAATAAAACAATAATAAGAACAAAACAAAAAGAATACAAATGAAACTTCAAAGACTTCTATCATATCAAATTCTTTTGTTCGATAGCTTTATTCAATTGAGTTTTTGTTCAATCTTCAGATGAATCATAAATAAAAATCATGGTGCTGTTATATTTTCTCATTTTTCATTATCTTCGCTCACTTTTCACCAAATATTTAAAGTCGAATGTTCTTTTAATATTCTCAAAATGTAATATTCTCAAACGATAAATCAAACTAGACTCATGGACTTATTATTTTACTATTATTATCATTATTATCAGTTTCATTTTTAATTTTTATGATTATTATTATGATTATTATTGTTATGATTATTATTATTATTGTTATGATTATTATTATTATTATTATTATTATTATTATTATTATTATTATTATTATTATTATTATTATTATTATTATTATTATTATTATTATTATTATTATTATTATTATTATTATTATTATTATTATTATTATTATTATTATTATTATTATTATTATTATTATTATTATTATTATTATTATTAAAGTATGAGAATCCATATTAGATTTATAATGTTATATTAGTGTTGGTGATTAATTGCCCATTCTTTCAACAAACTTTTATTGTTGATTTATATTTTCGTTTATTTGTTTTTTATGCCCAGCAATTAATATTTATTTTCTTAATCGTAATTTTTTTATAAATTATAAAAAAAAATAATTTTTTTCAGAATTAATTAATAATATAATTAAAAATAAATAATTAATTTCCTAATCCTCTACCAATACAAACAACTACTAAGCTTAATTTTTAATTCCTTCCGCTTAATTGCTTATACAATATATTACAATACAATACAATACAATACAATACAATACAATACAATACAATACAATACAATACAATACAATACAATACAATACAATACAATACAATACAATACAATACAATACAATACAATACAATACAATACAATACAATACAATACAATACAATACAATACAATACAATACAATACAATACAATACAATACAATACAATACAATACAATACAATACAATACAATACAATACAATACAATACAATACAATACAATACAATACAATACAATACAATACAATACAATACAATACAATACAATACAATACAATACAATACAATACAATACAATACAATACAATACAATACAATACAATACAATACAATACAATACAATACAATACAATACAATACAATACAATAAAATACAATACAATACAATACAATGCAATTTAATGCAATGCAATGCAATTCAATACAAAAAATGCAGAAATACAAGTTACATTATTTCATATGAAACTTTCACACGTAAGAATAATTTTCAAAACAGTAGGTGGTACAGTATTATGAGGTTGTTATTAATATTCTGAGATTGTTAATTGATTTAAATGGAATTCTGATAGCTCTAATTGTTTGAAGTTTTATTGTGATTTCAACACTACTACTACTACTACTACTACTACTACTACTACTACTACTACTACTACTACTACTACTACTACTACTACTACTACTACTACTACTACTACTACTACTACTACTACTACTACTACTACTACTACTACTACTACTACTACTACTACTACTACTACTACTACTACTACTACTACTACTACTACTACTACTACTACTACTACTACTACTACTACTACTACTACTACTACTACTACTACTACTACTACTACTACTACTACTACTACTACTACTACTACTACTACTACTACTACTACTACTACTACTACTACTACTACTACTACTACTACTACTACTACTACTACTACTACTACTACTACTACTACTACTACTACTACTACTACTACTACTACTACTACTACTACTACTACTACTACTACTACTACTACTACTACTACTACTACTACTACTACTACTACTACTACTACTACTACTACTACTACTACTACTACTACTACTACTACTACTACTACTACTACTACTACTACTACTACTACTACTACTACTACTACTACTACTACTACTACTACTACTACTACTACTACTACTACTACTACTACTACTACTACTACTACTACTACTACTACTACTACTACTACTACTACTACTACTACTACTACTACTACTACTACTACTACTACTACTACTACTACTACTACTACTACTACTACTACTACTACTACTACTACTACTACTACTACTACTACTACTACTACTACTACTACTACTACTACTACTACTACTACTACTACTACTACTACTACTACTACTACTACTACTACTACTACTACTACTACTACTACTACTACTACTACTACTACTACTACTACTACTACTACTACTACTACTACTACTACTACTACTACTACTACTACTACTACTACTACTACTACTACTACTACTACTACTACTACTACTACTACTACTACTACTACTACTACTACTACTACTACTACTACTACTACTACTACTACTACTACTACTACTACTACTACTACTACTACTACTACTACTACTACTACTACTACTACTACTACTACTACTACTACTACTACTACTACTACTACTACTACTACTACTACTACTACTACTACTACTACTACTACTACTACTACTACTACTACTACTACTACTACTACTACTACTACTACTACTACTACTACTACTACTACTACTACTACTACTACTACTACTACTACTACTACTACTACTACTACTACTACTACTACTACTACTACTACTACTACTACTACCACTACTACTACTACCACTACTACTACTACTACTACTATTTTATTACAGTACTACTACTACTACTTTTACTACTACTCTTCCTACAACTAGTACTTTGGCATGAGCTACTAACAGTCAAAATATATTTATGATGAGAATAAAAAAAATAAAAATCATATCATTGTTTTTTATTGCTCTTATTCGTCCTTGGTTGTTGTCCCCCTTTGGTTCTGTTCGTGGAAAACACATTGATTCACAAGAATGACAATAATATAATAATAATATCTTCAATAGTATTTTAATTATGATGAGGTGTTTATATTAAAAATGATGCCAGTCTTTATAATGATTCTATAATGATATTTTAAAATTTTTATGCTTATTAAGGTGTTTTTTAAATAACCTAATGAGGATATTAGAAACACCTATGAAATACTAACAAGAGGATGGTATTGAAGTGTATATCGATGAGCTTCTTGATAATTAAAGCTTACTATTGAGGTTTTTCAAACTCCCATTTATAATTATATCAAAAAATAGTGATAATAATAAAAAATATCTATAGTTGAAGTTACTAAAATTTTTATTATTATTTTGATAATTATTAGAAAAATTCTGTTTTTGTATTTATGTTAACGATATTTTTTAAAATAATTTTTTATTTTGATTCACGATTTAAACAAAATTTTTAATGTTTTCTCATGAAGATATTTATGAAATTTTTAAAATGCTAATAACTATAATAATCACATTAAATAAATAATAAGAATGATAATATTGATAATAATATTAATAATAGTAATAATAATAATAATAATAATAACAATAATAATAATTGTTGTTATTATTCATCGTAATTATATTCACCAGAATTCCTTCACCACTTCAACTCACACTTTCACCTTACACTTAAGTGGGGTTGTGTTTTGAGATTACCAATATAAATAATCACTTTAATTATTATTATTCAAAAATAATAACAAAAAAATGGTAAAAATAAAAATAAAAGTAATAGTAATAACAACGATAAAATTAATAATAAAAATAAAACTGATAACAATAATAATAAATTTTAATTTCGTGAAATTCAAAAATAAAGAGTAAATATGCGCGACTACTATGGGCAATTCTTTTATTAGAACCAGCCCATACGTGATTTTTAAACAAAAAATTTATTAGGTTTCAATCCACATGATTAAATGCCAGGGTGGCTTAAAAATCAGATGCTGACTGGTTTAACTGTGAACAAATTAGGAAAGAGTTGGTAAGAGGTTTGCATAGAACATTTATCAATAAATTTTCAACAGTGAAGTAACAAGAGAAATAAATGCAAAAAAATAAAAACAAAAATAAAAATATTAATAAAAATACGTAAAAGAACTATTTAAAAATGAAAACAATTCAAAAGCTGATGAAATAGTTTTAGTTAACAACAAGAATTTCAGTTTAAAAGTTGATTTTAATCGATAGCCTGATGTCCTTCAACTCTCAAATTAATTAAACCGATAAGACTTCAATTCTCAGACCTTCAATATTTTTCAACTTTTAATCTAAATATCATTCTATTTATAATATTTTTCAATTTAATTTGTGTATAAGGTTTTTTATTTCAATACAACTAATACTTCAAACCAAATTAAACATTAAATGAAGTTAAGCGAAGTTTTTCTTATGGAAATAAACTTATACTAGCCATGGTTATTCTCAGTTATTATTCTTTTTTATTTTTTAAAATTTTTAATTATATTCATTATTTATTTTTTTTATTTTTAATTATATTTATTATTTATTTTTTTTATTTTTAATATTTATTATTTATTTTTTTAATTTTTAATTATATTTATTATTTATTTTTTTCATTTTTAATTATATTTATTATTTATTTTTTTTATTTTTAATTATATTTATTATTTATTTTTTTTATTTTTAATATTTATTATTTATTTTTTTTATTTTGTAATCAAATTTCTCTGATTTTATTATATTTTTGAAAACAAGATACGTAATTAGCTTGAATAGAAAATCATATTATGATTTAACACTAGCCACAATCAAACGAGTATACTTAGAAAGACAAATAAATGTTATTGAGATACAAAGCTTTTCGTTAACTAAGTAACATCTTCAAGTATTATGTTACCAAAAAATATATTCTTTTTCAATACATAACCAACAGAAATCTCACCATTATTCAAATCAGGCAAATACCTTAAATAAATTAAATCTCAAAAGGCCATTTAAACTTTCATATATTCAAAGAAACATCGATTCTACTCTGTGGTGGTAGGCACGGATTCTCCCTCCGTTTGCTTAACCTTCATGCACTTAAAATTTAACAAGTTTCAAGTAGTCGATTCTTAATTAATTCCGCGCTCACCTGCTTATGAGTTTGGGTAGTTTTCGAGTTTTTTAAATTAATGAGATTATTTTATACTTTAAGTTTGGTTCGTTTATGAGTGAGTTTTTGAAGTTTAGTGCAGCAACGTGAATCGTTATAAGTTTTTTAAAATGCCCAACCTTTGTTAGAAGGCTATTTTTTTTATTCATTTAAATAAGAATATTTCTATTTACAGTACACATATTAACATTTGAATTCTATATTATGGTTGAACACAGAAAAATTATGTAACTAAATAATTAAATCTTATCGAACCCCCTTCAGCCACCCTCATCATTATGCTTGGAAGACCACCTCCCACCCTCCACCTAACATGAACCCCACATTTGCCGCTCTGCTTATATTGACCTTCCTTGTTTCTCTTTCATCGTCACTATCTTCATCCAATCCATCTTTCCATCATTCTAAATTCTCATCATCATCATCATCTTTGTCTTCATCATTTTCTTCCTCTTCATCCTTTTCTTTCTCTTCATCATATACTGAATTAGTGCAACCACGTTCAAGCTCTGTCGTTCTAGGCACGCTGCACTATGAGGTACACAGAGGTTCTACAGTTGTAATACCATTGAAGGATATTCAACTTTTGATTGAAGCTCATGACAACACCCCAAACAATCAAAATGATGATAATAGGTTGTCTGACAACAATAATGCTAACAGCTCCAAAGATCTTCACAATAATACCAACAACTTTGCAAAGTATTCGATGAACACTATTCAAAATAAAAACAACAATAGCAAGAAAAAAATCAACAAAAACAACAACAACAAAATCAACAAGAAACAAATCAACAAAACCAACAACAAAAAGGAAAATGGCTGGCACAAAACTCCACACAAAACCACAAGCAAAACAGCAGAAGGTCTGGAATGCATTGTGGAAACTGTAGAAGAGGATGAATGCTTGAGAGTGGGAGAGATTTACCCTAAGGTGCGTCTCCCATGTCATTTTGGTCTTCATATATAGTTTTTTCATCATAAGATGTTCTATGTTATTGCTATTAGCTTTTGGTTTTTTAGTGTTTCTCTTAGAAGTATGACACTCTCAAGTGGGGATTTTTATCGATTGTGAATAGGGATTTTTGTGGGGTGAGGTTTTTTAGTATATTTGATTAGAAAAATGAGAGATACCATAAAGTTCTTGATAAAAACCGAACTGAAGAAAAAACATAACTACACTTTGAAAAAACAAAAATATATATAAAAAAAAATAAAAATAATTAAAAAACTAAGTTAATAAGATAAAAACAAAAAAATTAGATTAAAAAAACAATAAAAAAATTAAAAAAAATAAATTAATGTTTAAATACCAGAAACTCCACATCTTATACATAAGATCAATCATAGACGCCTTAAGATTGAACGTACCAAGCAACTCAAGTAATGTACCACATGGCTAAGTGTGAAGTGATTGAGGAATTGCTTTATAAGACATTATATACACATGCACGTGATTAAAGATTCTCTGAAGATTTTATATATACATATATAAGTATGTGTTATACACATGTACGTGAAATATAAATGAAAAAATTTGTTATGAGAATATTTTAATGAAAATAGTTTTTGGAGTTTATTTCATTATGCATTATATGCATTTATGAATGGACAAATTATTTATGATACATCAAATGCATTAATATGGGATTGAAAAGTGCATCAATACAAATATTTGATTGAAAAAATCCTTTATGAGAGATTTTTTTAAAATATTGATTGAAAATTTTCACTGTAAAACTAAATGTGAAAAAAGAAATTTTTAAAAACTTTATTTTTATTTATTTACATTTATATAGCGCACTTTTTACATTATCTATAAATATATATTCAAAATTTGTATAAACTCATATACCTTAGTTACACTCGTGTGATAATGAGATTATCTGAATGCGGAAGAATATGGAAGATTGAGTTATAAGTAATTAATTTAATTTGAAATGGTGCCTGATGGTTATCTAGTTAATAGCAAAAAGCTTAGTTTTAAGGAATATAGTTGGAATTTATGAAATAATATATTAAAAAAGAATATATAAAATTATTTAATATTTTTAAATATTAGTTTTAATAGCTTGGATAATTATTTAAGTTATATCTAAATGGGAAGCAATAACAAGTAGAATAATGATGAAAAGCCTATAAGAGGTAATTTGAACAAGTGTTAACAGCCTGGAGTCTTGTGATGCTTTTATTTTTTAAATATTTGATTTTGTATATTTTGTATAATAAATATCATTTTTGATTTTAAAATATAAATTGTATAGGTTTATTAATGAAAATCTTCTGTAGCAACTTTACCAAACAAGTGAGATTTTGAATAAGTATTAATATAAATCATGAGAAGAAATTACATTATGGTATATTATTTATTTAAGTTGATTTTTTATTCAACTTTTTCTTATCACAGAGCTCTTTAAAAATGTTTTAAGACAAGTTCAAAATTGTTCAACTCTCAGTTTTTAATTGTTTCACCTCACATCGTAAAACTTTTATTTTAAATTTACACGATTTCTAAATATTAAAAGAATTTGATTTTTTATATTTATTTATATTAGTATGAATTATTTCCCGAGAGTTTTCTTATTTTCAAGCATTTCTTGGAACACTTCGGGCGTGTTCTACTGAACTAGGGGTGTTTTCTGTAGCTTAATACTTGTGCGGAGAAATTTAAAGTTTGCAGGTTCAAAATACGTGTAAATGAAAAGTTTTTTAAAAAAAATAGTAATTTTGGTTTTCGCCGAAATTCAGCCTTAAAGAAAAATCTTTTCTGTGAACTGTTTTAAAAGTTACAAATAATTGTATTTTAGAAGTTTTATAAACAGTGGATAACATGAACTTTGTAAATAAAATAACAAGTGAAACTATGATTCAAAAAAGCAAAAATGGTCAATGCTATGCTTAATGAGCCTTAACTTTAAATATTTATAACAAGTGGTGATGATGATGATTGTGATGGAATGATGATGATTGTGATGGAATGATGATGATTGTGATGGAATGATGATGATTGTGATGGAATGATGATGATTGTGATGGAATGATGATGATTGTGATGGAATGATGATGATTGTGATGGAATGATGATGATTGTGATGGAATGATGATGATTCTGATGGAATGATGATGATTCTGATGGAATGATGATGATTCTGATGGAATGATGATGATTCTGATGGAATGATGATGATTGTGATGGAATGATGATGATTGTGATGGAATGATGATGATTGTGATGGAATGATGATGATTGTGATGAAATGATGATGATTGTGATGGAATGATGATGATTGTGATGGAATGATGATGATTGTGATGGAATGATGATGATTGTGATGGAATGATGATGATTGTGATGGAATGATGATGATTGTGATGGAATGATGATGATTGTGATGGAATGATGATGATTGTGATGGAATGATGATGATGAAAAAAAAATAAGAAAAAAAAAATCAAGAAGAAAATTAGAAAAAATATGAGAAAAAAATTAGAAGTGAAAAAGCAAAAATAACAAAAAATCGGTTTCGATGATGATGATGATGGAAATGATAATGAAGATGATGATGATGATGCTGAGAAGGAGGATAATGATGGGATGATGATGGTGATAAAAATGATGGTGCTGCTGATGATGATTATGTGAAACCTGATAACTTTTCCTTGTTTAACAATGTTTATACCTCTACAATCCTTTTGTTCATGCGAAACAAATTATTTTTTAATTGAGTCTTAGTTTATTTTCTGTGAAAATTGCTGAAATATATTGAATATTTCATCAGTGAAATTTAACTTTCAAATATTTTTGTCTATTTTAGGTAAAAAATTTTCATTATGCATCTATTCCAAATATACGCACTGGTTCAATATTTTTTATTCACCCCAGAGCTTTACAAGACTCGTTTCATTACACTCATTATAACTATTTTTCATTATCCCAAGTAACTACAATACAGTTGCTTTTTTTTTTAAATTTATCTTCACTATTTCTTCTGTTACAAGCCAAAAAACTGGGAATAGTTATCGTAACATAAAGGGGTGAAGGATTCTTGGAATAGTGATGATAACCTAATCTAGCCGAACCAAAAGCTATGGACCTCTATAACACATACATAAATAGAAATCCTAGAAGTTTCCAATTAATTTTATCTCTTAAACGATTGATTTATTAGCCAGGGATTCAGTATTATGGCTGTTACAATTGAGTTATGTGGTAAATGGCCATATATAATTATGACCACCATCTTCATCATTACCATCATCATAATCACCACCATCATCATTTTCGTCATCACTATCAGCACCATCATCTTCATCATCATCATCATCAGTTTCCTAGTCATCACAATTATCCTTAAATTGTTCTTCTCATTCACCTCATCATCACCCTTTTATTTATTAATATTTTTAATTTTTGAAAGATACTCATACCACCATCACTATCTTACTTAACTACTAATTGTAAGGTCAAAAAACAAAAAGAACTTATTCAAAAACAGACAAGGAGTTTTTCGTAAGTCTAGCTTACATTACTACTACTAATTGTCTTATAAAAGTACCATCAAACTCATAGCAACATAATTTTCACCCTATAACCACACCAAAAGAATGCATTAAGCTGAATTTAATTCTCAGACCATTCATCAGTTATGTAAATCATGCAACCATCATTGGAAAGACCACATGATACATGAGAGTATTGGGTGATGGTCCGATTCATGCTGGTAGTATCGTTAGGACACGTGTGCTAAAGACATCAGTGATATTAAATTCATCGAGAACTATTTAATTGTATTTTGAAATATTAAATTATAAAGATTTTTATTTTCGATTCCGGTGAAGTTTGTTTTTTAAAGTAAAAACCGAGATAAATGAGGATAAAAATAGTTTAACCAGATTTAACTTAATAATTGACTTATATCATTTGTTTAAACCCTCACAGGAGTTTTCATGTGGAGCAGAGCAAATAGAATATCAACATAGCGGCAACCTTTACAAAAAAAAAGAGACAGTTATCTTTAAAATCTACAAAACACACCCGTATCACCACCATTATGGCAGTCTTGTTGTGGTGTTTAGAATAACAAAATCCAAGGAAGAAATCTTCATACACAAAGATCCACAAAAGAGTTTGAACGAATCACTATTTTCATATAGAGATGTGAAGCTTGACCCAAGTAATGAGAGCTTTTGTGTGGTTGAGATGCTACAAGAGAATTTTTCTATCGTTAATCCTATTTATGCTAATTTATTGCCTGATTATCAAAGGGTTTTGAGGTTTACTGATGAGAATGGAAAGAAAAGCGTTATTTTCGAGTGTCAATTGTTTCCGAAAATTTATTTAAAAGTGGAAAATGATTCATTTGGTGTGAGTTTCAGAGGTTTTTTAATGAAAAATGGCGGTTCAAATAAGGAAATTATTGAAAGAGATTTTATCAAAATTGATTCGAAGCATCAAAATGAAATTAAATCTCTTGTCTTAAGTCTAGCACATGCTCCATCTATTCATGTCAAGTCGGGCTCTAACGTGCTTTTTCCCCATAAAATTTTAAAACTCCCAGACTCTTCAAAGATTTTGTCATCTGTTGTGTTGGTAACAAAATCTGACCCAACCATATTTTTCTCATCAGTAAATGCTCAAACGAAAATAATAAAAGCATTTAAATATGAAGACTTAATCAGAAATCAAATACTCTTGAACTGTGAGTATGTGGATTTGAATCAATCGAGAAAAGTTGAAGTTGAGATAAAAGCCGTTGATTTTTACTTTCAACACAGCCCACCAATTCTTTTGAGAGTGATTATAATGCCAAATCAACAGCAAATTATACTGAAAGATGTTACAATAGAGCATTATAAGCCTGGAAACATTTTTAAATGTCTGAGTGAAGAATTCAAAAACGATCAAAATGCTCACTTCAAATTATCATCTTCAGTTAAACATGGGGATTTGATTATCAAAGGCTTGCAAAAGAATCAAGATATATTTACTATGAAGGATGTATTGGAAGATAATTTAGCTTATATCCATACAAACCCTCAGCATTTTGAAGATGAAATTCTAGTTAAGCTGATTTTCTCACGAAAATCTTACTTATGCAAGATTTTGATTAAAGCACTGAACCCGCTAAATTTGCAGAAACCCATAGTTACCCACCAAAAGAAAATAATTTTTGAAAAGAATTCAAATAAAATGAGTGTTTCACACTTTAATGCAGAAATTTCTCATGTCCAGGACGATAAGATTAAATTTGAACTTAAAATGTCGCTTGTACATGGTACTTTGAAACTGAAATACAATAGGCTATTCAAAGGGATTACAGTGCAGTCTTTCACAAAATTTCATCTTAAACACGGATTTCTGCATTATGATTTGAATGAAAAACCGTTGAATGAAGCACGAGAAAATATCACGCTTGTGGTTAAATCCCCATTTTCAAAGTTTTCTAAAACATTTTCTTTTGAAATAGTTATAAAGAAAACAGATTCTAGCAACGACAAGAACTTTTTGGCTTTACTTTCTGATGAGAAAAAACCTCAACTCGAAGCAAAAGATAACTCGCTTATTCCTATCACTTCTAACGTTTTATGCTACTCGATAAATCATAATCCTACTTACGTTATCACTCAATTTGCTTATAGTAAAAACTCAAAAAATCTTGGTAACTTTGGTAAAATTGTGATGAAAAAATCTAATGGAATAAAAAATAAATTTTTGCTTGGTATATTGCTTTTCGATCCATCAAAATCCATCATTGAAATAGATTCCTTCACACAAGAAATGATTAATCAAACCTCAATTTATTTTATGCCAACTCAAGCAGCTTATATTGACGATAACATTATTGAAAACCTCAAAGAAAAAATCGTATTTCTCAATTACGCTGTAACCTACAATGATAAAATCTACCACAACCAACTGTCCATAAAAATACCACGACGAAATCTCATTACCAATGTCTTCCTACAAATCGGGATGACTAAAACTCTCAATGAAAACTTCAAGTCACTGAACCTCCCTCCTTCGACCATTTTCAAACTTGTCTCAACCCCCAAGTTTGGTGTACTAGCAATGGGCAAGATGGTGATGGAGTTGGGAGGTAGCTGGAGCTTTACTCAGCTATCCAGCCAAAGTGTTTGGTGGGAACTTTATCTTTAATACTTCATACGTGCTAATGTTTCAATTTATAGATATTTCAAATTATAAATATTCATTCGAAGTGAAGAATATTCATCAATTAAAAATATATATATTTTCAGTTAATATAAAGTGCAAAAGTAAAAATTGCTTTTTAAAAATTTTAAAAACATTTTTTTTTAGAAAACTAATAAACTATACAGGCCAAATGTCAACTTAATTAACTGTTTCCACTACAGGTACCAGCACAATTGTAAATCCTGTTCGAAAGATGTCATTATATTTGACGTGGGAGAAATTAACTTTGAAACTCATATTTATTCTGTCTCTTCAATCACTCACCATACATTCAACCTTCCATTGAAGTGGAACATTGGTGATCAGATGAAAAGAAGTGAAGTAGAAAATGGAAAAACAAAAGATTATGAAGAGCTCAATGATGTAGTTAAGAATAGTAATATTATATCAAATCCAAAGCACATTCATCTTGAGGGAGAACATTCATTTTTGTATTCCGACTCTTATAAGCTGATCGAAAGCCAGGGAGTTTTAAGAGAGAATTTTGTATTACAAACGAATACCTCACACGACAAATGCCACTTCACTATTAAAAACATCTCCATCAATTTTAAAAGCTTAAGCTCTTTGAAATTGCTTGTTAAACAAGACCTTAAATCTGACGGAGTGAAAAATGCCTTCATTGACTATGAAATAATGCAACTTAAAGACGATGATGAATCGAGTGAAGATGTGATATTTAAAATCTACCAATCTCCAGCTTGGGGCAGAATTTTGAACCTTAAAACCCGCGAAAAAATTAAATATTTCACTGATAATGATTTGAAAAATAGAAATATATTTTATGAGCTGGGAAATGTCAGACCGAAAAAAGGATTGTTTAATATTGATGATTCGGTGTTGATCTATGCCACCAAAGGACTGAGAACATCAAAAATTAACAAAATCAATATTAAAATCAAAATATCTAAATCATCCATCAAAAGACGTTACTCACGAAACTCTTTAAAACATCACAAAATTACAAACAGAAATAAAAAACGCTACATCAACAGACATTACACACCACGCAAAAAACATTTAAGACGCAGTTTCAACTCAGACCGCCGCAAGATCAATTTCGGCATGAAAGTCAGAGACATCCAGGTGAGAAGAGGAGGGAAGCATAAATTCATTGTAACCTTTAAAAAACCATCGAAGAAAAGACGTTCCATGAGTGAGACTCGTTTGATCTTAGAAAAACCCCCGTCACACGGTAAAGTTATTGTTCTTAATGACCATTTCTATAAAGAAAAGCATTACATGAAAGATCCGTACAGTAAAAGTGACAATTTTAATGATATTAACCTGGTTGAGATTTCAAATAAGGTACCCATGATATATGAGCATGACGGGTCTAAAAGCAGTTACGATGAGTTCATTTTAGCTCTGTCTAATGAGGTCAAGACCATTAAACAAGGTGTTTCGGTTAAAATCGCTTCAGTAGATAAAGTAGATTTGAAGGAATATCAGATTACAACATCTCCTATACTTTTACATAAAGATCATCCAATAGCTATATCGAGTAAGCATCTTACGGTGAAAGATACAGATATTGAGCCTATTAATATTGAGTTTGAATTAGTTAAACTGCCTTCTCACGGCTATTTGAAGGTATTGAACCAAAACATCAGAGTTGCTAGCCACGAACAAGTGAGACTGCATGAAACATTCACTTTAGAAGATATTATCAATAATAAAGTTCTTTTCGTGCCTCTGTCTACTGCTATCAAAAACGATAGCTTCGAGGTACAGATAAACGCTGATATTCCTATAATAAAAATCACTATTTTATCTTCAATTGTTGACCCATCATTTCACTCATTCGTCGTGAAAACAAAAAATATATCATCGGCTTGTCTCAATGGTGAATTATATCAACAACTGGAGCTTAACGATCTTCCTAGCTGCACCGTGATTTCTTTAACTAAAATACCGAGCTATGGCAGGTTGTCTAAAACGATCTACAGTGGAAAAGAATTTATAGAAAACGAAATATGCTACAAAGGAATCTCACAGAAGAGTTTTCCAGACCATTACGAGCTCAACGCTAAAGACTGCAATAACATAACCAGATCAGTGGTCAAAGTGGAAGTTATACACGAAAATGCCATAGAGGATGACTCCCTGAAACTCATAACTAACGTACCTCTCATGGTCATGCATGGAAACACAGCTTTTTTATCTAAAACCAATCTTTTCACCTCCCAGAAGACTAAAGACCCAGAACAAATAAAATACATAGTGATTGACCAGCCAAAACATGGGGTTTTGATTTTAAAGGATTCTCCTTCTAATACTTTCACACAAAACGATATAAATGAAAACTTGGTTGCTTATAAAAGCAATAGAATTGATGAGTCTATGATGGATTATTTCCTGTTTAACGTTGAAACTGAGGCTGGTTCTGAGATTAAAGCTATGTTTTTTAGCATCCTCATCCAACCAGCAGTCAAACTCTCCCCTAAGACCATCATCAACCCATCAAACACAGAAATATACACAACTGAAGGCATTAATTGGCTTCCTTTCAACTCATCCCACCTCAAAACAATCAACATAGAAGCTCCCAATGAAAAAATCATTTACCAAATAAAAACCCGACCCAAGCATGTTTTCATCGAAAACTTCCATACAAGCAGAATCATTAAACACAGATTCACGCAAGAAGATTTGGACAAAAACTTCTTGAGATTTGTCTTGAAAGGCAAACTAAGAAAATACAATGATTCTCTTGTCTTCAAAGTGAATCACCTGAACAGAACAGTCTTGGACAATCTTATCATGACATTAGAATGGTCTTCCATAGAGTTTCAAAAGACTTTCTTTAAATTGTGTTCTTCAAACAGCGTTATCAACGTACCAATAACGAGATTTGGCAACTTGGAACAGAGCTGCCAAGCAAGGATAAATGTTGTTCCCAATTCTGCCGTGGAGCATGTAGACTACTTCAAGATCTCCAAAGAAGATGTCTCTTTCAATGAAGGTAAGTATAGTTACAAGATATTCATTATATCAAATAAAAATAATTTTAAAAAGTAATGGTAACAAAATAAGTCACCAGATCACTCTTTATGGTTTAAAAAAATAACATAAAAACAATAATTAACCAAAAAACTCATAACGAACACAAAGGCCAGATGAAAAAGGACTGGGCTCTTAAAATGCTTGATAGTGGCAGATTCCAACAACCTCGACTTCTCAGCATCACTCTCTCTAACGCCACCCACTCTATCATCGGTTTTAAAAACCGAGTCTTCATCGAAATCATCGATAAAACTGATGGTTAGTTTAGGGTAGTGAGGGAGGTGGTGGGGGAGGTAGAGGGAGGGTAAACGAAAGTTGTGTGAGAAATTTTTTTAATCCCTTTTTTGGTTACTATTTGTGTTGTAGTATTTTACGGTTATTATTTTGATGATTTATTATGGTTTTTTTACAACTTCTGAAAAGATTCATCTATGGGAATATATTTTTATACTAAATTTATCGTCTGTTCAGCGTAAAATTTATAACTCCAGGCTCACATCTCTACATACTTCCAAAGGTTTTCGAGTTATATATCCATGTTTTTTATTATGTATCTTAGAAATTCGATATATCATCAATTTTTAATGGCGCAACTGCAAATACTTTTTTTACTTTTTTTATTCTTTTGAGTTATTACCGAGCTTTAAAGACGGCCACTGTTTTTTGTGATTACAGCACGTAGTATTTGAACTCGATTTATTATATTATTTAATAAATTATTTAAAATGAATACGCAATAAATAAATACTATTAATAAATAAATATGAAATACATCAAAATATAAAAATATGAAACAAAACATAAAAATTTTTAAAAATAAATATACATTTCTTTTTTTAAGTAGAAAAAAAAATCAAACATGAGAGTCTAAAACTCAAGCGATTAATAACAATTAAACTATTAAAAACTCATTCAGAATATTGTGCCAGAAGAAAAACCAGAAAATCCTCATTAGGAAGCCATGCCGACTTTCCCCGCGTAATTTTTCTCTCATTTATATCCCTTTTGAAGCCGTATTACAATTTCCACACATCATAAAATATAGTTAAATACCCATAAAATAAAAGAAAAACACACGCAAATTATTTACAGAGCTAAAATAGATAATTAAAAATACATAAATGATAGAAGATAAAGTTTTCTCTGCTCCACAGAGTGAAGGTAACTACAACAGTCCATACCTGGAGGCTAATATGGACTTCTATGAGCAAGGAAGGAGAAGTATTGGGAATCATTTGGTAAGAAAAAATATTTTGAAAGTCAAAAAAGTTATTTTTTTGAAAAGTTTTTTGCTATTTACTGTTTAATCATTTGAGTTTTTAATGGCTTTGTACGGTTATTGACAAAATTTAATTGTAATATTGTAATTTTTATTTTCTAACGGTAGTGATAAAAGAAAAAATTAACAATAAAAATAAGTGATATATATATCAAACAAAAATAAAAATAATTCCATCATACATGGAACTCTATCATATAAACTGTTATTGGTGTCATTTTTATTTTTATTATTATCCTTATTTATCGTTTAGATAGGATTTTGATTTGTGAAATACATTTAGTTTAATTTTTCAAAGTCGATAAATCAATAAAACACCGCAAAGTTCTAATATATTTGTCTGTTTGTTTTAAAGAATATCCATACTGAAATGAATTTATTGAATAGAATGGAACGTATGGTTTGAAGCAAAATATTACTAATATAAGGGTTGTTATCACAAATTAAATTTTTTTTAAAATAACGAATATTATTAAAAAAAAGGTTGTTAGTTTTAAATGTTAAAAATTATTAAATTCATTTTTCATAATTGTATTAAAATATTGGAATTTTTCAGTTTTAGTGTTTAGCAATATTTAAATATTATCAACAATATTTAAATATAATTTAACTATAACAAAATTTATTAAAAAGCTTTAAAATATTATTAACCAATATTAAAAAATTATTAACCAATATTAAAAAATTATTAACCAATATTAAAAAATTATTAATCAATTTTAAAATATTATTAACCAATATCGAAATATGACTAATCAATACACCAAAAACACAAAAAGTACTTGAATAATGTACTCACGGATCGTTTTACGTACAAACTGTCAATAACGATGTTCAAACTCTCCCATGCTTATTTACACCACTGCACCCACACGTCATAACTTTTTGAGTATTAATAACAGTGTCTTTTGTTTCAATAAAAAATAACTGACGTTATAACGGTTTATTTCGAAAAAAAATTAAGTGACTTTATAATTAACTAGTTGTTTAATGTTATGGATGTATTGTGAGATATTGTTTTAGTTTGTTATTTTTTATATGCTTAATAGGTGAGTGTGTATAGATTACTGGTTCAAAATTCCGCATAATATAAAAATTTTTTAATAATTAGATTATTGGTTTAAAATGTTTTAAAGCCTTGAGTATTTTATCATCTTATATAAATTTTAAACCGGTCTTTTAATTATTGTCACTGAATTACAATTGAAATCTTCCATTTTCACACTAAATTTTGAACTCAACATCACCATAATACACGGCAGATTCAGTCCGACATTCCCAAACCTTGCATCCCCAGCACAAAATCTCTGTTGTTTTTCCATCAAGAGCGTAGTCAGTTGTACATGTGTGATGGAAAAGATTGGGTGGAATGGAATAATCATTTGGAATCACCTCAGAAAAATCTGAAGACTTGTCCTTTAGGTTATTTATTTGATTTATACAGTTTATTGGTATTTTTGAACTGTTCTTTGATATTCGAGGCGTTTGTTCCATGTTTTTTTAGAAATTTATATATTTATAAAAAAAATCAATATTAAAAATAATAATAATATAAATTAGTATTTTTTGATTTTTTGAGAAAGGCATAAAAATTTTAACGGAATGAGGGAAATAATTAATGTAATGTTTAAAAAAGACTTAAAAAGCGAAGTAATATATAAAACTGCAAACATCTAGTAATGGGTGAGAAACATGGGCCATAAATCAATTTTATTTCTAGTATATCGGTTTTCACTGAAACCATATCTACAGCATAATTAAAGAGGCGATAAAAAGAAAAATTTTAAAGTTAATTTATGGCGAAACTTTCGTTTTTTGGCATTTTAGACATTTTAGGTATAAAAATATCTAAATGTAAGTTTTACATAAAAATTTGAAATAAACTTCAATATTTTTAAACGTTCAACATCAGAATATTAGTAATCTTCAAACCAAACATATGTGAAAAACAACCCCCAGATAAAAATACTCACACCCATCAAAACCACACTAAAAAAAAAGACCACAACTAAATTTCTTACAAACACCACACCACCACGTCAACAAAGGTTCAATACACCACAAATAATAATCTTTAACCCTCCAATAAAGGCTGGGAGTTATACGGGGATAATTGTTTTCTGGCAAGCAAGACAAGACATTCCTGGCTGAGAAGTGAGAAGATGTGTCGGAGAGACGGAGGGCATCTTACTTTTGTTGCCTCCAAGGAACATCTGCACTGGCTTTCCACCCTCACCCACGCTTCCGAGTTTTGGATCGGTGAGTGGTGTATAGTAATATCGATGAGTTAAATATCAAACAATGTTTTTTAACGAAAATAAAAATATTGAAAATGTTTTTTATAACTTCATTTCAAAGTTGAAATTGAATTTCTTCAAAGACATTTTAAATAACTGGTTTAGCCTTAAACTTCAACATTAAATTCTACATAAAACCACACAAACCCAGGCTTAAACAACCGTCGCAAGTTGTCTTCATGGCAGTCAGTGGGACACACCCAGACGACCAACTACGTCACTTGGGCAGTCACCCAGCCATGCACCTACTGTACCAGAAACAGATGCGCCCAAGTGAACAAAAACCTTGAGTATGAAAAGAAGCACTGCACAAGAAGTTACCAACGTTTTGTGTGCGTCAAGGCGGCCAGACTGCTTCGAACCTCAAGAAAAGCCGTGCGGAGACGAAAAAATGGCTACAGTCGTCGGTACATGGGATCATGATTGGCTTAGATGCATCTGTATATAATTGCTTTGATGACCTTGTATAATTTATTATCTTTTGTATTTTCTCTTTGTATACATAGCTTTGTATTAGCGTCTTTTCGTTGTTAAAATATAAAATGGCGGATGCCTCTTGCCCCGAAATTTTGATCTCAAAGCACCACGCCACTCGTTTTGAAATTTTTAGTTTAGAAGTTATAAAATTTTAGAAAACTTTTATTTTTTATTCACCACAAAGTCTTTTTCTTCTATTGCCAACGGGATATTTCCTAGATTAGAATAAATATGACAGCTTGAGTATATTTTTAAAAATTTCATTAAAAAAATCATTTATGAATCTAAAAAAATGAATTTCTTTGTTCAATGAGCCTCAAATGAAATTTTTTGAAAACACGAAATTAAACTAAACAGAAATTTACATCAAATCATATTATCAAATAAAAATAGTGGTATCACAATAAAGCTTGTATATGTCATTTTCACTATACATATTATCAATAAAATAATATTTATATTATTAAGGTACTAATTAATGTTGACAAAAAGTCATAGTATAACTAATACAATGATAAAAAACCCATGGTATTATCAACACAATAATTAAGAAAAACAAAAAATTCATGTATTTGTTATAAACACAATAACTAACAATAACCAAAAAACCTATGGTAATATTAAAAGAATAATTGAAAAGAATTTCATGATTCAAACCAGGAGGTGAGACAAAATGATCTTCAAATGTTGTAGTAGCATTCATGAGGATTTCCTTCTTGCAGTCTCCCTCCTTCACCTTGTCCTCCCTTAGGTATAATGACCTGTTTTGGAGAGGAAGTAAAAGAATATGGGTGAATGGATTATATTGGTGTAACCCTTTTAAAATGTTGCTTTTGAAAGCTTTGATTTAAAGTATTGTAAAAAAATATATAATGAAATAAAACATAAAACATGAATAAAATAGAATAAAGTTCTACGATCTTAGTGATGCTGGATATATGATTGATAAAAATAGTCATCTAAGAAGTGCTGAACATGAAATATAAAATTTATTCAAAGATCTTTGAATAAATTTTATATTTCCTCTAAAATAAAAAATTTATAGCTATCTTAACCGGTCTTCTATCACAGTGTACATGGGCTCGACATCTTCCACATCAACCTCACTCAACTCGTCTGCAAATTTGATAGCAGCTGTCAATCTTTCTACTGATTCTTCATTTGTGAAGTTCACCAATGACAGCCTCTCCAAGTGGTTTATGAGGTTTGTATCCACCTCAGGGTTCTACAAGATGGTTTTGTCGAAAGGTTTCTTAAAAATATTTTTGAGTTAAACCAGCAAAATAGGTGAATAAAAAAATAAATATAGATTTATATGAGTCACAAAGAATTATTACATTCAGTTGTAAGCTTATTAAGTCTGAAAGTTTTTATTATGAGTTTTATGTAAACATTATAGAAGATTTGTTTCAAAAACTTAGTTAAAAAAAAATTTTTTTATTCGAACATATATATATAACAGATGAAATATTTGTGATAACTTTCATTGTTATAAATAAATTCATCCTACCAGTTTCATTTTATTATTCTTTGGCTATTGATATAACTATTCTATAAAAAATTTGGTGTAACACCAACTTACCTTGAGTATCTTATTTTGATTAATTTTATGAGTCTTCGGATTTAATGGAGACTGGAAAATTAACAAAATCATTTATCAATGGCAAATAAAAACTTAAATAAAGATACTTTTGAGAAAAATTGCAACTTTTGCAAGCATACTCCAATATTTGAAACTTTTTTTAACGTTATATTCATTAGTTTTATTGACAACTTTTATTAAAAAGGTTACGATTTTAAAAATTAAGATGATTTAAAAGTAAATCGAGGTTTTATAAAAACTAACATTTAATAAAATTTTGCCTTCTAGCCAGCCAAAAAAAGAATTAAAAAAAAATTAAGTTATTTTTTCTATGATATAAAAAAATAAAGTTATTTTTTTATATCATAGACCCTCTAGAGGCAGTTTGGTTTCGTCAAAAGATCTTTTTGGCTATTGTCCGTGGGAATGCTGCCAGCATCTTTTCTTGTCTCTGTCATCCTTCCTCTCTATTTTAATCTTTTTTTTAAATTATCATTAATATGAAATTTCAATTTTCAAAATAAAGCTGTAGCGCATAACTTTATATAGTAGTTAATTTATATATATATTTTTTCTATTCAAAAAAAACAGTTGTAGAGATAAATTTTTTATAGTATTTAACCAATTATTAAAATTAATCAATTATTTTGCAAGTAATATTTCACATTTCCAAACTTGATGTTTTTTGTTTGCTTTTTCTCATACTTTACAGAATCATATTCTAAACAAGTATACATTATCGAATTACTGAATATGTAAAATTTTTATCAACTCAATATTACTCTAGATTTTTTTCATTTTTTGCCCCTCTTTTGTTGGATAAAATTTCACAAATCATAGATTAAATGCAAAAATTTAATTTAGAAATTTAATAGAAGCTTCTGAAAAGAAGAAAACATATCGAATGAAGACCATCACTCAATTTTATTTAGCATGGTGAAAACCCTAAAAAAATTTATTAAGCTCTCAGTGAAATTCAAGGCAATAGACTTTTTTAAAATAAGGTTTTTTATATAGGCAATTAGATACCCCCCAAAAAATAATTTTTTCCATTTTTCCCATTTTTTCATTTTTTATCTTAATTCCCTTATTTCAAAGATTATTTGAAATTGTAAAGTTTTAAGTTTTCAAGATTAAGCAAAAAAAAGATGTGCTTTTGTGTAACAATTGCTTCGCGTCTGAATTATTTCTAAAATTTTATATATCTTATGCTAAAAAAAATTTCAAAGTCAAAAAACTTGATAAATTTGAAAACCACCGATGAACAAACAAAATGCATGATATTATTAACTGCAGCTCCAAGTGCAAAAACACACAAAGCATAAATCTCTTGTTTTACCTTCCTCGAGATCGGAGCAAATAAAAAACTTGTGAAGCAATACTTTGAAACTGTTGTGAATGTTTTTTAAGTTCGAGGGCATACTTTAACATGAGATTGACATAGTTTTGCTGCATGGGTGTCAAAATGTGCAAACCCCCTCAAATACGTCGGCCCGTATTGCTCATCTGGTAGAGCATTAGACAATTATCTAAAGTTACCGGGTTCGATCCCGTGTAGAGGCAATAATTAGCAGCTGTTTCACAGTGTGTTTTCACTTTATTAAATTTGTAGCAAGCGCCTTGATCTATAAGAAAAGGTGCTTTATAAAAACCACATTACATTACAACACAAATACGTATCTACCACCCGGCTTTTCCAAGCACTTAAAAGCCATTTCGAGAAAATCTTTAAACATGAGTTTTTCCAAGTGCTCAAACCCATTTTCTTGACAAAACTTTCAAATTTTATAACTTTCAAACATGACAATGGAATTTTTTAAAAATCTTTTTCTGAGCAGTTTTGTAAGAGCAATTTAAAATACTTTCTGGCTTATGGTTGGATGGTGTTTGTCAAAAAGTGGTCATGAAGTTTAATGAAAGAAGAATTAAGGTTGTTGGATATAAAATGTATTCATGTGAACTTTATTGAACTTTCATGTCCCTATAATACTATTCCTTCTTGGTGCCTGTGAGTTTGGATCTAAGGTGTGAACGCGTGCTTGCGACGCTTATGTATGTGATTAATAATAATAACAATATTAATAATAACAACTTTTTTTGTTATTTTTGTTTTTCGAGTTCTCATCCTGACACCTTTCGGGCTTATTTTTTTTTCTTTAATAATGTATAAACCTTACTGATAGGTCTTTTTTGAAGAATGCCTACCCATCAATAATATACTCTCTATAGTTATTTTTATTTCATTAAAATCCCTATATTTCCATATTTATCTATTAATTTCATCCAAACCATTATTGAGTAGATAAATCAATGCAGTTTGTTTTTTACTTTTTGGTATTCCTGCAGTAGATGCAATTTATTAAACAGTGATGAATCTTGATTGCTATGGGAATTCAAAGTCTCAACCTCATTGTGTTATAATTGAAGCAATTAATCAACCAATCAACGTGTATCTTATCAAAAAACTTATAGAATGGAAAAATGAATAGGAGGTATGTGAATTAAAAGGTTATTAAATTAAATTCTGTTTATATAAAGTTATATTCCATTTTAAAAAATTATTCGAATTCTTTCTCATTTCATAAATATTATTAGTTTTAAAAAATTAAAAGATTAAGTATTCATCATATATTCGATAACTGAAAATTTTTATTCAAAAATCCATAATATTTCGTGCGTTTTTTTTAGTTTTAAATTTTTTATTCCATATCTATCGAATATTTGCCATTTCATCGATTTATATTCCTAAGTGAACTCATCTTCAATAACATTTATCTCTTAACTCTCAAAACAGATTTGAGCACGTTCTAATAAATATTAAAAAAAGCAAAATCTTGTCTATTTTTGTAAAAATAAGATTTGGAAATATAAGAAGCAAACGTTGAGATAACACAAGGATATGCATATATATAAGGGTTTTTCTCTATTTGTGGTGGCTTGGCTTATGAAAAAGATTTTAATCGTGAAAATTGATATATTGTGAAGGTATCATATTTATTACTTGAAAAATACCAAGTGAGTGAAATTTCATTCAAAATGTTTTTCACCAAAGTGTTTATTTTGAAGGTTTTTTATTTGGTTTTTAGTCTGCTGTATAAATAAAAAGTTGGAAAGTCTTGCATTAAAATCTTTAATTTGAAGCAATTTTGCAAGATTTTTAAACTAACCCACCAACATTTCAACATAATTTTGCAAAACAAAATGCATAAAACAAAACATCGAAAGCTATTTTGGACCTTCTTGTCATTATAACTGATAACCAGCATGTACCACAAAACAACAGTACTTTCAAGCTTGATAACTACATAATAAAACAAGGTTTTAAACTTTAAAAACATTAATTGAGGATTCATACATTTATTTAAAAAAAAACTTTAACTTTCGATAAGTATAGCCTTATCATAGAACAAGGTTTTAAAGAATAAACTTGCATATATTTTTTCCAAGACAAATGTAATGACACGTAAAGAAGATTAGTCACGAAGCTCTACCTAACTCAAACATTCTAATATAATAATATCAACACTTGGAAAATATTCGCATAAGCTTTGTGTATCTTCCCTCTTTCAAGTATGTTAATACATAAAGTGATA
Source organism: Pterobdella sp. o SKG-2022 (assembly GCA_964035795.1). Taxonomy (NCBI): domain Eukaryota; kingdom Metazoa; phylum Annelida; class Clitellata; order Hirudinida; family Piscicolidae; genus Pterobdella; species Pterobdella occidentalis. The sequence goes on along the minus strand of OZ038326.1, from coordinate 5,057,304 downwards.
TGATACAAAACTATGAATCATTGTTTTTTTTTATTTGGTTGAAAAGTAGATTTTCCGTTAAGTGTCATATCATAAATACCTTTTAAACTCTGTTAAAAAAAAGCTTTGTACTTTTTCAATAAAATAAAGAAGGTTAAACGTCTAGAAAATTTTTCATTTGTTACTGTAGTTTGATAAAATCAATAATAAAAAAGAAAAAAATAACTTTTCATGAACACAAAAATTTTTTAAATTTTTTGTTCCATTCATCTTTATTTTTAATAAAAAAATCATGGAAACTCATGATAATAATTGAGCTGCTGAAACGCATAATGGTTAAATTAAATTGGTTTATTCAAAATTTATGAGTAATTAATTAACTAATTAATCTTTTTACTTCTTACATCCATTCATTATAATCTGTTGTCATTATTGGTTTTTTATATAAATCTGCATAAGCCTTCATACACGAGTGAATCCACAGCTTCATATCACCTCAAACACAAAATGACTGTAGCCTAAGTACTTAGTCACCTTTTCAAACTGCATTGTAGGACCACCATCGATTCTAGTGCAGATGTTTGCATGGCAATTTGTGTTAACGATTAATGGGAATAATATTAAAAATAAATAATAAGAAGAATAATAATAGTTTAAAATATATGATTAATAATGATGATATAATAAAAGAATAAAAATAGTAACATGATAACAATAAAAAGATGATAGGGATGAGAATATTATGAAAATAATAGATAAAATCAATAAAAAAACAACATACAGATGGTAAAAAAAATTATTTGAAAAATAATCGAAAGATGTGATTTCATATGCGTTTTGCAAATGAAGTATAATACTCATAGCGACAAAATCACTGCATTTAAAGAATATTTAGGCAATATTCAAACAATGTTTTTTTTGTTTAAAAAATTTTGATTGGAAATTTAATCAATAAAATTTTAAATCTATTAAAAAAAATTCAGGCATTATCTGCTAAGTTTTTATTAGAAAACTCAGGTTGCATGAACGTATTTAAAAATAAAGTGTTATGAAGATCCACAGAATAATAAACATTGTCGTATATTTCTGCTTATTCCCATATTCCCGAGAAAAACTAATTTTGTTATAAGATTTTACTATTATTTTTTTATTATGATATTTTTCTATAAAATAACATTTTATTTGTTTTAATAAATTCTATAATTCTTGAATTTAATACGATTTTTCTTATTTCAAAATTATTTTTTCAATTAATTGTTTTTTTCCATCTTTATTACCATCCTATCCCATATCAAGTTTTGTCTCAATACTATGGTTTTAAAACTTATCAAAAAAATCATAGAACCTGGCAATATAACTATTATTCTCATGCTAATTTTATTGCTTCCATTTTTCACTAATGTTTGTTTTCAATTACTGCATATCTTTTTAACATTTGGACAAAAATACATCATTTATTTGATATATCCTATTATTTTTGAATATTTTTTGTGATATAATTTTTTAATTTTTTTTATTTTATTTTTTGAAATTTCCATTTTATTATTTTATTATCATTAATGTTTTTTTAGCATTATTTACCTCTTTACATTTATATAGCGCACTTTTCCTATAAACTAAACATGTATCAAAGGCGCTTAAAGATACAAATATAGTTTATGAAAAGATTATAGTCTATACAAATAAGTCTTGAGCGATGATTTGATTGATTGGCGAGATATTATGATTCAAATTGATATTTTCATTTTTATTATTATTACTATTATTTTTACTTTTATTATTTTATATTTAATATTATTATTTTTATTATGCTTTAATTTATTATCAACTCCAATGATGAAAATTACGATGAAGATGAGGTACGGAGTATTGTGCTTACAGATTCACCTTCACTAATCTCTCTCATTGCTGCATTCATTTGTGGTGGCCTGATAAATTATCGACCGGTTTATATTACTTTTTTTTTTATTTTTGTTTTTTATGCTTATTGTTTTTATTTTTATCCTCATTATGGCGCAAGACTAATTATTATTTAGTCTTTTGGATCGTTTTTCTTATTATCTGGGATACTATTATTTTTATTGATAACTATAGTAAAAACCATTGGAAAAAATTAAATTTTGTATTAACACATTGAGTTTTATCATTCAATAAGTAAACTTAATTCTACCGATACAACCTTGAGAAAATGTTTAACGATTTATCATTACAAACTGAAGCAAGCCTTAAATGCAGCCATTTTAAGAAACTATTGTATTTTATCTACCGTTGGTTCATATATTTTTCAAATTAAATTTTGTTACTAATTCATAGGATTTTATGTTTATTTCTAAGTTTTTTTTTATTTTTTATTTATTCATTTTTCCATGTTTTTTAATATCAAAGTGTTGTTTTTTTATGAACTTCAACGCATAAAAATGCATGTTTCAGCCTCAAATAAAGCACTGAAATATTTTTTTAGAAACACTCCAATGTTCTTATAAACTATATTCAACAATTTCCAACGTCGATTTATGAGAGAATTTCAGTACATTTATTAAGCATAGTCAGCTATAATTTGTTTTACGATAAAGGTAGTGTTTTGTGATAAGGCTAAACTTATCGTAAACTATAACTGGTTTTGATTAAAAAATGCACTCTCTCATAAATCGACATTAAAAACCGTTGATTATTGGTGTAGTAAAACTATTTTCATAACAGTCTGGTCTTTCTAACAATATGAATTTTCGAAATATAATACGTTTTTAAGCGAATAAAATTTTTAATCAACATAATAAGAAAGTTAAATAAGATTTAATCATTAACTTTTGGAAATATTTTATGGGTTTTAGTTAATTAAAATGTATTTTTCGGTTTATGAATAATTTCTTGAAAAAACATCTGAAAAAAATTTATTTAACTAAAATTTTCGATAAGTCAGACCTTATGATAATTCATTAGTGAGTTTTAGTTATAGATTCATGAGACTTTTTTCAAGGTTTTCTACATTTTTGTGAGATTAATTTAGTTTTTTCTTTCATTGTTTCAATTAATTGTTTTTACCAATAAATGAAATTAAATTGTGAAAAAAAAACTATAAAAGTTACAAAACCATTGCTTATTTAAAAAAACTAAAATTACATTTTTGCAAGCGTCTTATGATAAGGCTAAACTTATCGAAAACTATGTTTAAAATGAATGTGCTTTTTTAAAAATTCTCGTGAGATTGATGTTATTTCATGCAAGTTACTAAAAATATACATAAACCTACGATTAAAACTGAAACAAATTTTGCTAAGACATTCATAAAAAACTGAATTTCGCAAAAACACTGAAAACAAAACCCCGCTGTTAAAACAAAAAAAAACTCTAAAACCAATATTGCTAAAACCCGTATAGAAACAAAACTTCCGTAGATAATGATTGAATCAAACAATTTTTTAAACAAAATAACATGAAGCTTTTCATAAGTTGAACTCAAGTTATCAATTGAATATTTGATAATCTGAATATTTGAATACCTGATATTGTGAGATTGACTTACGAAAAGCTTTGTGTTAGTTAATGAAAGTGTTTGGTTTAAGTTTTTTTTGCGAAACTAATTTACTTCATCAAAAAATAAAGCTTAGTTTCAAACTGTGAGCAAATCGTCCGCGGCCATGTTGTTGGTCCATAAGGCTCAGCTAGTAGAGCATCAGACTAGTTACCGGGTTCGATCTCGTGCTGGGCCCGAAAATAGCACCGTTCTACAGTGTGTTTTTGCTACATTACATTTGTAGCAAGCGCTCTATAATACCACATTACATTACATTAACAGATACTCCAGGATGTTTATGATGCCGGATAATGAAGCGCTAGAGAAGGAGATCGAGGCAAACAAAAAGTTGCAGGAGCAGAAAGAGAAGCATAAAAGCTTGCAGACCTTGGTGAACGATTTTGTTTTGCTTATTAGAGGGAGTTTTTTATAAGATTGTTAGGAAAAATAATTAGATAATATAGAAATTTAGAAACATATTCTTTAATGAAAGCATTGATGAATTAAAAATAAATGAACGGTAGTTACTTAAAAACAATAACTACTCGCCTGATAATGAGGGTAATTTGGCATAGAGAAAATCTAAAGGTATATTTTTCAACTATCCAACTAAACTGCAAAACTTCCTAAAACAAAAAACAGAGAAACACAGTGAAGCGAAAAAAAATTGAAAAACAATTAAAATTCGAGAAGCGAATGCTGCACGGGGCATTTTTGATCGAAGTCACTGCTACGATCCTCTTTCTCATCTCCTTCACCACCGATTACTGGGTGTTTGTGACGCTGAAGGAGCCTCAAGAAAAGGTAGATTACGAGAGGAATCAGGGAAGTTACAACAAAACAGGACATTATCATGGCCTTTGGAGGTTTTGTAGGCTGGAAATATGGCCTGGAGAAGAACAAAGTTGGTGTTGTTTTTGTTTGAGCTATAATAATTTACTAATTGTGTTTTTTTTTTAAACTATAATAGTTCAATAATATATTGTGTTATTTAGAAAACTCTCTTGGCCCATGACTAAATTATAAATCTGCTAGTAATATCATATAACTAAACACAATGGCTTATAGGCTTGATATTGCACGAAGCTTCTTGGTTTGCTGAAAATAACCCTCAGGTCGCTAATGATTTTGTTTTTTATATTTATAAATTTTCAATTGTTAAGAATTTCAGAAAGTTTGAACACAATTGAGAAAAGTTAAGTACACAAAAGCTCTCGAAATTTTGTGGTGGTTTTAGAAAATTTTGCAGGCTTGACTTTTCACATTGTTAAAGCTTGAATTATTTATGTTTAAAGCATTCATTTTTGAAATTTTTTCATGTTAAAGTTAATATTTACTACTTCGATTCACAATTTCTCGACTTTCAAGATGAAACAAGTATCATACAAGAATTAAAAAAACCCCGAAATAAACAAAATGGAATAATTTATTAAAATAATTTTTAAAAAAATTTTTTGCTTTATTTCTAAATTTCACTTTTTTGATAAAATATTCCTAAATTTTTTATTTAAATTATATTAAGACCGAGAATTTCCACAAAAGCGACAAAACTAACCCATAAACAAAGCAAGTGAATTTTATATTATTGTTAATATGAAGCCTGCCTCATAAAACGAATTATTTGAGAATGAAAACCATATAAAAACCTTTCTTTATTCCTTAAGCTTCCATTTAGAGTTTATTCATATATGACTTTTTATATTATTTAAATAATCAATTAACAATGCTAAAAAAAAGTGAAAATTTTTCAAAAAAAATTTTTAACATTTTTATAAGTCACTTTCTAGGTCCATTGTATGTGCCTTTTTTTCAATAGTTTTTCGTTTAATTCTTCAAAAGGAAGACTTATAGATACAATTTTTTCAAAAGCTATATTGTTCGATAAGTGAAACCTTATCGTAAAACATTAGTACGAAGTTATTGTGGAATTCATTGTTTTTATGTAGTGTTAGAGGCAATCATGGGAATTAAATGTAATTATTTCTAATAAATTTTAATGGTTACTAGCTAGAAAAGTAGGGGTTTTCCAATGCTTCAGCCGATTATAACACAGAGTCGGAAGGTAGACTAAACATAAATTTAAACATAAGTTTTTATGGTAAAACAAATCAGCTCAAAGTATTGCGATTTAGCGTTAATTTTCTATGTAAAACATCACTATCATTCTCCTCCTCTTTCTCATCATCACTCTTCTTCTCATCATGATCATCATCATCATGTGAATTGTGCTCTGCATTAACATTTCAAATCGAAGTATGTTCAAATCCCGTTTGACTGCATTATTAAAAAACTTAGTTGTAATAGAAGCTCTGTGAAATGATAAGAACATAATGGTAATATTGCTGATAATATAATTTCAATAATGATAACGATACAATACAACAGTGGTAACAACACAAAATTAAAAAAGATAAAAATAATTGAAATACTATACAAAAGAAAAGGACGAATGACTCAGATGGTTTCGGTAAAAGATTGATCTGATGAAAAAATTTCACAAAACTTTGTTAATCAAGATATCAATCCCTCTGCAATTAAATCTTTCAGAGCAGAAGGTTTTAGTTAACCAAAAGATGCAAAACTTTTTTCAAGACTAACTTAGATTTTCAAATCCTTTTTGCACTTCACTACTGTCAGATTTTGAGAATAGTGTAAAAATATTATGTTGTATTATGTCATATTGTTTTGCAAAGCATAATGATACATTGTAAAATCTTCTATGATTCCATGGATGTACCAACCATTTTAGGCACGTATTGTAGAAAGATGACATTTGATGTCCTACCCCACACCCCTCCTACCAGAATCTCCGTGGAAACCAAGATGGCGGGTGAGTAGAGTTGATGTTGTCTAATTGGTTATTAAATTAATTTATTAAATATTTAAATGGGTAAGTTTGGCTGGAATTTTATTTGAATGATTATTCAATTAATTTATTTAGTGTTCAAATAGATAAGTTTATTAGTTTAAATGGGATCTAGGTAATTAACATTGAATTAAAAAAAAAAAATTTCTGTTTTTTATTTTGAATCTTTGATATGAAACTAAAATATACTTTTCAAAAATTTATATTTATATCATTTTGAATCTTGAGAATTAAACATGAAGCGACCAAAACTCATTGCTTAAAACATGAGTGTGAAAATAATTTTAGAAAAACTTCAACGATAAATATTTTTTTCTGAATTGAAAACGAAAATTTTTGAACGCTAACGTTTCATGATAAGATTAAAAAAACCAAAAATAGAACTTCTATTGGTTAAAAACGCTTAAATCCTAATTTTGGCTGAATTTAAAGACAACTAATAAACTCAGTATCATCCCACATAAAATTAGATTACCAACCAAATTAAATACCTCAAAACACAACCAAACAACCCAATCAATAGAATTACATCAATTATTTCATAATTTAGTATTCATGGCAGAAAGATGAAAAATATAATAGAATTTTCAAAGTATATTTTGCTTTATTTTCACGTTGAAACGTGATAAAACAGGTAAACCAACAGAAAACTTGAATTGAAACAAAGGTTTTTCAGGATAGAAAAATGATTATCATACGAAATTGCAATATAGCCACGAATATTAAAAACAACATCTAAAGTTGAAACATATTAAAATAACTAAAGCTTCTAATTTGTTCATTTTACAGATAAATCTATTAATATATAAATGCAAAAGTTACTGAAAATATTACCAGGGTTTTATCAAGCTAAATACATTATAACTGAGTTTTCAAGCAATATGTATATTGCCTAACCACCCATAAAAACCTCCTCAGACTTCCGACGTTCAACTGTAGCTGTGGGACTGATAGCCCTGGTACTGAGCATAATGGCCCATGCCTTCACTTGGTACTCCATCCAGAAGATCAGATACATGTTTAAACGGGTTGCAGGTTCTCTGCTTCTTATTACTGGTTGGTGGGAGAGTGGTGATTAGAGTGGTGGTTGTCAGTAGTGGTAGTGGTTTTTAGTGTATTGGTCTTAGTCAGTGTGTGTGTGTGGTTACTAGTGGCTTGAGGATGGGAGTGTTTGTTAGAATGTTTTATTGATAGTTATGCTTGTTAGGTTATCAGTTAGTGTGGTGAGTTATCCGTCGTTAGGTGTGAAGCTACTGGCTAGTGTATTTGATTATAAAATGATATGTTGGGTTTATTGTAGGATTTAATGGTAAGCTGAATGTTTTGGCGTTGTTAAAATCTTGAGTGTGTTTAGATAGGTTGATATTACCACAGACGAATGATTTTTAGTATATTTTCATTTAAATAATATTTTATTTGTTTTATAGTATTTATCATATTTTTTTAAATCAAAATTCAAATAAACTAGTTTTTAATTCCTGCCATGAATAACTTTCATTAACGACTCATGAACGTTATTCTTTCCTGGTATCCCTTCTTAATGTCTCCCATCCATCATTAGCGACAATAATACAGTTTTTATTTAATTTTTTGGTTCATAAGTTATATAAAGTTTACGAGACTTTGGGTGATATTTATTGAGAAATTAAACAGAAAATATTATATTCTGCGAAACACATTATATCATATTATTCAGATTTATCTTCTTCATCACTTATTCAGATCAAAATATTTTCAACCTATTCATTCATTTTTCTGCATAACCACTACTAAACCATTTGTTTTTTTACTAACCATTTTCTTCATCTACTAATCTACTCACCACCTTCTTCCCCCCCAAAACCAAAAATTCCTTAAGTTACCTACTCTCCAAGCATTTATCTATTCATTAACTATCTTCCACTACCCAGCCCTGCAGCAGCCTACCACCCTTTTATTAACTCACCTACCACTAACCTCCTATGTCTCAACCTTCCAATCATCAAATCTCATTCCATATACCTTTCCAACCACCATTCATCAATTCATCCACCACCCACGTAGGTGCAAGTTGCTGGGTGGTGTCAGAAGTGTTTCGTCAGGCGATGATGTTCGAGAAAAAATCGATGAAATCTCACGTGAAAGAGTTCTCGGAAATAAAACTAGGCTGGTCTTACTACCTCGTTTGGGCTTCGTTAATAGGCTTCTTGATTCCTGGTTGTATGCTGTTGTACTACTCAAGAAAGAGGAAGAGGGAGTACGCTTTAAGTCTGGAGGAAGCTGAAGCCAATGAGCCTGTTGTACTTGGCAGGGTGTGAATATCTGCCTCTCTAATTAATAATACTTTTTGTGTTCGTTGATGTAAAATGTTTTTATGGAATGTAGTTAGCACATGACTAAGAAATGACAACATTTTCCTAAAAGAAACTAGTGTACATTTCTCCTTATTCGAACTTTTATTCCCAAATGTACCTTTGTATGTAAACAGTTATTTTATTGTTTAAATAATTTTAATTTTTTTGAAATTTAACATCTCTTAAACAAATGTTGACACCATATAAGTTCAAATGGGCTTTGAGGCGTAAGAGTCTGTGTAAAACTTTTAACCTTTTAATATGCCTTAAATGAATTGAACAACAAGAATAATAATGGAAATAACAAGAATAATAAAATACAAGAATGACGTATAATCCCGTGTGTATCATATCACGAAGAGAATATATAAAACAGAATTGAAAAGTACGAGTGATAATTGAGTTCGAAAAAGTTAATATAATTCATGTACGTTATGAAACTGAAAATTGTATGAAATAACGTGTTTTTATAGACATGTTAAGAAAGCAAAAGACGTAGATGATGCAGTGAGTAGCATCAAGAATTTATTTCCATGGAGTTATCATAATTGGTGCGTTTGCAATACTGCTTTTGGCATTTGTTTTGATTTTGAAAGTTGTGCATGCTTTGCGCAGGGATTTGGTCAAGTGATGAGTTTCCAAGGTTTTGGGCGTCAACTGTGGGTGATTGGAAAGATGGATTATCAGAGAAAAATTTTTGCTTTAGATTGTTGTTATTTGATGATTGGTTAGGGGCAATGAGGTAAGACATGTGGTAAAAAGGGGTTTCATTGTAACTTTGGGGAGCATAAACAAACTTATCATTGCCATCTTCCAACACTGGCCTCTTGTCTATGGCTTGATGCTGTAATTGAGTCACATACTGTTGATCTTTGTTGTTTGCATTCAGTGATTGATTCAGGTAGTTGTATAAGAAATTTTGTGATATTTTGTAACTGCAATTAATACTGTTGCTATCGGATGTTTTATCATTATTCAAAACATTATGAGCTACATAATCATAGGTATCATTGTTGTATACTTTTCTTCCTTCATAATTCATCTCATTGTGCTTTGGGTCATGGTTGGCTTCATTCTTATCATTACTGACAAGCTTTTGTGTTTGAATAGATAAAGGTTTTTTTGTCTTTGAAGACGATTGCTTATTTTTAATATGGATTGGCTGCAAATTTTTAGAAGGACTAGATTCAACAACCAATGCTTGGATGGTGTAGTTAGATTCAACTTTGGCACTGGCTAATGTCATTTTATTGTAGAGTTGTTTCCCAGCGAAAAAGAATCTTACAGCATTAGGATCAATCCCAGGACAACATCTGGCCAAGGATCGTTTGACTGAGGCTACATTTTCACTTGTGTTCACTGTTAATTTACGATCTTCTCCTGTTGAAAACCTGATTCTTATGTTGATTTGCTTCCCCTCAAACTCCTTTTTGGAACTCCTTTGTGATTTATCTTTGAGTTCATCCCCTTCATACAATTCATCTTCATCACCCTCTCGTATCATGTTGATCGGGGCACTGAGTATGTACACTGGTAGTTGATACCTGTTTCCTAGCTCGTCATAACAATCCATCAATGTTCCTGACAAATTTATCAATATTAATGAAATTTTGAAGTAAAATTAAAGTTGAATTAGTAAATGAGTATTTTAATAATTAACGTTTTACTTTGAAATATTCAAGTAGTTAATTGTGAATAACCAACCATTGGGTAAAGATATGTTAGCCCCATCAAGAATCACTTGAGCCATTTGATAATCTCCTGACTCCAAAGCATTTACAGAGGCTTTGAGGGCATCCCAGATTTCTTTCCTGCCTTCAAAAGCTGGAGCAGTATCCCAGAACTCTTCTCTCTTTGCTCTCAGCTGTGCCTCAGTCAGGCGGATGTTGCTTTTCCATTTTGGTTTGCGATGTTTTAAGGGGCGATTGTGAGATACTGAATAACGAGATTTTTTGAGGTTTTTGTAGGTTTGGAACAAAATGAGTAAAGCTTTGAACTAACGTGTAGTGTTATCTTCTGACGATTCACTTCCCCTAGATCCTCTGTTGTGATAGCCTATACAACTTCCCATCGACCTCAAATACCTCCTTAACATTTACTTTTGCGTAACTGTTGAAAAAGATTTGTTATATCAAGACCAACATTTAGAAATTTTTTAAATAAAATAGTTGTTTTATTTTGTTATGAAAAAATAAATATACTTTTATTACCGTTTTCGGTAGACATAAATTTGAATTCAACGTAAAAACATTTTATTTATAAATAAACGATGAAATTATTACTGTGTTATTAAGGGTAAGACTAAAAGATAAATCAATAAATTCAAACATTTGTGAAAAATCTCTGAATTATGAAATACATAATTGAAAAATTACTAAAAAATTTTTAAAAACTATACAAAATATATTTTCATTTGATTAAATTAAGAAAAAAACCATAACATTCTTGACTGAAGATACAAGATTGAAATATAAAAAACTTTGTCTTGATACCTATATAAAATCACTAAAATTTATATTTTCTAAATTTTTCATCAAATGATTGATTTAATGGCGATTTTTCAGTAAAACATGAAGTTTTTTTTTTTGAACTCGCTTGACAATTGAACATCATTTATGAAATATTCTCAAACATTTATATCCTTTGAATGAAAAATAGCTTTTCAAAGTTTTTCTTTAATCTAAAAAAGTGAAATCATTAATAAAAGGTTTTTTCAAAAAATATAAGTAATTTATATAGACAATGTAATAAATTCAAAAATATATATTTAAAAATAAAAAGTTAAAGTTCACGTTTTACTTGTGGAAAGAGGTCTGAAAACTCGCCCTTGACAATTGGATTATCATAATTGAATGAAGGAACAAAACAATTGGAATGAAAAGTTTAGATCTGGTTCGGAATTTACAAACGCTTCCATGAATTTTGAAACCATTTTGATGAATAAATTGCCTTAAACCATGTATTATATCACTTAGACATAGCTTATCAAATAATACCATTGAATATTACTCCAAATATACATTAAATAATCTTTAATAGGCATTGAAGAGCCACACAGCGAGTGAAAGCTTTGTATAATAGAAATAGCTTTTTGAATGATAAATACTGAAGTTGATGACTTTATCACTAGATTTAAATATCAAATAATTTTTATACCATTGAAATTTTATTGATAACTGCCTTAAAATTTTCTAAAAACAATAAAATTCACTTTTCATTAAAACATAAGTCATAAAAGACTTGCATCCGAGCATCAAAAGCACTTTTTTTCAGTTAAAATTAGAGCACACATAGAGACTCCGGTCCCTAGTGGTATAAGAAGACGCCAATTTACATCCTCCATCAAAGCTCTAATGCTATTTGTGCCATTCAAAATACCATTTGAGTTTTGAATTTTCTTCATAATATTTCCTTTTAAATTTCTTTCATGTGCAGAGTGTGAATATTGAATGAAAGATTGTGTAACGTTTTTGCTTGAAGATCAATTTTAGCTCAAATCGTTTTAGTGGAGTTCCAATCGAAGCTATTATGTAATAGAGAAATGAAGAAAAATTTGCAGACGTTGGTGTTAAAAACAGCTTCAACCAAAAGCTATATAACCGACATGAAAAACAACAATAATGGAGAAAATCTCAAAAAATTAGCTTCGAATAAAACTTCAATAAAAAACAACGCGACTACAAACCCCTTTTCTCCTTTCCTCCCCTCCCTCTTTCCCTCTCCCCCCTTTCCCCCCCCTTTCCTTCTCCCCCTGAACACAAAAAACCAAAAAGCACAGAAACACACGGAGAGCGTGGCACAGAGAGGCTAATTGCTTAGAGGATGCAAGATTAAGACCGAAGTGCTTAATATACCTATGTTACTGGCTGAGTGGCGCCTTGGAAAGCTTTTATAATAATCATATCAATCAAGCACTATTTCACGCCTATGCTGTTTTTTGTTGGTTTTTTGGTAAGTGTTTTTAGTATGTATGAATTTTAGTTGTGGTTTATAGAATGTTTTTTGTATTGTGAAACGCTTCATATTTATTTAAAGTATTCTTTTTGGCCATGCTACTTGTTATAATCCAAATTAGTTTCAGAATTTATTTACTCTCACTGTTGAATTTTTTGATAGATTTTAATCATTTCTGATATTTATACAATTTTACAATAAAAATTAAAACCATTCCAAAAAATCGAAAATCTCATAATGATTACGTTTATTGTTTGCTTGATTCCGTGGGAAGAAAAAGCAAAGAGACAGAAATCAAATTGATTACCAGTTGAAACCTTTTAACCGATCTAAACTTATTCTTGCTTTTTAAACGTTTGCAAATAATATTCTTTTCATTTGTCCGTTTTATTATTAATATATTTTTCAATTGAGAGTTAAAGAACTAAAAAACAAGAATGACTAGAAATTGACAAAAAAATGAGATTTAAAACAAAATATATGACTACTGAAACAGATGCTTACTCACTGAAACCATAACAGAAAAAACAATTCTTATGATTTAGAACCAACCAAAACAATCCCTGAAAGAAATAAACCCATAGACAAATTTTTCCGGCAGATACATAAGTGCAAATAAAATGAATAGGTAAAGTTGTATGGAGAGCAAACAATGAAGAATTTGATAGTAATTTGAGAGATGGACTGGACAAAAAGGTCAATGCGAGAGAATAAGATTACTTTAAATAAGTTTCAATATAGGCTTTTATAATTATCTAAGAATAAATATTATATCTTATTATTTTTTTTTATTTTGTTTAAGTATAATTATAAATTATAATTTTATATCCAATTATTTTCTGTCAATAAGTTAAAAAGTTATAGTTGTTTTTTAGCATACTTAAGTTTTTTATATTAATTTTTTTGTTAAACTTTGAATATCATTATAAAATAAAACTCTTGTTGCATTCATTCCTATTAAAAAACTTAAAACTCTCCAATCATATAAACAGAACTACTACTTATAAATAAAGAGGGATTTTTCCTTAACTTAATATAATAAACAAATTATTTTTTTATAAAAATAAAATTATAAAATAAATAGTTTCAATTGGTAACACATCACACAGAATTAAGTAATGATAACGACAGACGATCAATGGTGGATGCAGATAATTTCAAAAATGCCTGCGGAAATGAAAGAAATTGTTTTTATTGTTTTTTTTATAATTAATTTTTTACTAACCGATTATTTTTTATGTATTTTATTATTTCTATTATTTGTATAATACACATAATTAACCTTCCTTATCAATCCTCGATTTTACAACCCTCTCTCAGTAAAACACGCAAATAAGGCCTCTAACTACCTTCAACACAACCCCACACTTAGTTATCAAAACAATGTTCCTCCAATGCAAACACACTAACTTTCAAGGAACATTCCTTCCACCGTATCCTTTACCCATATCTACATAATGTTTGCCCAGTCGTCTCAATAATAATGACATCAATAATACGAATGATTGTAGCCAAATATTTATACAACTTAATGATATTGGTAGAGGGATTTACAACAATACTAGGCGTATTAACAACCTAGTGTAGGTAGTAATGATGCTAGTGATATTTATCATTATACTCATAAGAATAGAACTAACAATAGTGATATAATATTGCTTAAGGCTTCAAGACTAATCTTGACTGTTAGTTTTTGAAGAATGGTTGGGTCAAGCATGCTAGTTAAACATGTCGTGAATAAATTTAACCATTTTATTGATAATATTAAATATAAACTATTTGCATCTAAATATATTCGTTTGATTGTGGCTAGTGTAAAAGCATCATTATATATAAGTTATTGTCATTTGTTATTAAAATGACAGATGAGTTAACAAAAATATTGGAATATCATTTTAAAAAGTATTTTTCAAGCTAATCTTTCTCAAAATTTTAAAAACTTTTTTTAAATATTGATTTCAGACAAGTTTTCAAAATTGTCTTCTTAATTTTATAATATTTTATTCTGTGCTAACTCTCATTTTAAAATATCAATCCATAAAACCCATTTTTCACCATCACTCTATCATCATTATCACCCTTATGTCGAAATATAATAAATTTCATAGCCTCTTATTAATGAAGAGACAGAAATAGACGACATTCAGAAAAGGCCGGCCTGTACACAAATAGACCTTTCAATATAGTGCTAACTATTGGCCTAATTATCATTGTTAATTATTGGGCTAATTATCACTATCAACTATTATCATCATTATCCTTATCAAGGTAATCATAACTATTATTAACCGTCATTAATGGTTATTTTATTGATTATTCTGATTATTGCTGTGATTTTCTATTTATATTTATATAAGTTTCAAGAAATGATAGACATGTTTTGAATATATTTTTCAGTGATAACTTTCATCATGAGTTTGAAATATTGTGTGCTATTTTTGCCTAAAAAAGCTTTTATCGAAATTTATCGCAGTTTTAATTGTTAATTTTTTTTTGTTAAAAAAAGCAGTTATTTTTAATAATATAAATATTAAAAAAAACAAAGAACTATGAAAAATGAATAAAAAAATATAAAAAATGATAATAAAAAAGAATTTAAAATAAGCACATAAGCAAATCGACACCTATTTCTCGAACAAATTATTCGCCTTACGTAATCTTTATAAATATATGCATTCATGGTCGCAGCTCTCAATAAGAAATTCAGCTGTGTTTAAAGATACGTTCAATAAAGTGAGTTTAGCATTTGCAACGTTATTAGTATTCAGCTTCATTTATAGATTTTTTCAATAGGAAGTGATTATTATTAGTATCATTGTTGAGTTTTAATGAAAGATTTGGTTCCATTGGATGAGATTAGTAAGGTTATTAGTTTCGAACAAAATCTAATGAGTTTAAAGTTTTACAAAGTAATGAAGTGTGAGTATATCAAATAAAACATCAGAGACTATTGAATAATACAAGAAATTTTGGCATTTTTTTGATATACTATAACTTTGTTTTTATACACTAAATCGTAACATACTTTTTATACCTTATGAACCATTTCTGTGAACCAATTATCAATATATATATATATATATATACATAAATACGCATTTAGTATGTAATAAAGAGCCAATAAATATAAAAATTGTATACCTCAAATAAATACTAACATGTAATAATGGATAGAATATCCTAGAAAAAATATATAGCTATATGTTACTATGTAATAAAGAATAGAATGTTCTAGAAGGAACCAATGGAGTTAAACTCAATGACGAAAAGTTACGTAAAAGGTTATGCAAGCTGGATCGCTTTTCAACGTTTAGGCTACAATAACCACAATAATACAAGCTTTGAGGGGATGTGTGTGTGTTTTGAAATTGGAATTGTATTATGTATGTGTTAAATTTTGTTGTTTTGTATTATGCATGTCGTAAAGTTGGGTATTATACGTATTTTAATCTAGAGCACTATGTATCTTTTGAAACTGAAATAGTCATACGTAAATTGAAAATTTTATTATATTTGTTTTATATTTTTTTTTATTTGTTCCAACATTGGGAGAATATTAATGGTACAATATAAAACAGTATAATAATATTCATTTTATTGGGAGTTTTTATGTAAAATCTTATATAGTTAAACATTAAGAGTAACATAATCAAATCTCTGTATCAAAGTTGATATCAGATTTTTCAAATTCAATAAAATTGTTTCAAGATGCCTTCACTATATCTATTTAACCATCACCACCATCATGATAGCGTAGAAAAATAATCACTACAAACATAAATAACACTTTTTTTTGCTATCATTCAACATTTGAAAAACGATCATTATTTGGCACTAAAACATTTGGCAATAAATCGAATTTCCTTTTACTCGGATTATCTCCTCTTGGCGTGTTAACTGAATGTGCAGGAATTCAATTTCATTTCTCAGCCAAGCCGTTTATTCTCTTTATTTACTGTCTGTGGATACGTTTTTATTTGTATTCAGTGACTTTGGGTACACTTAAATTTATTTGGATATATATTTTTTATTGCTTTTTTAGAAAACTTATTATTATTATTATTATTGTTATGAATTAAATATTCTCATGTGCCATTGTTAATTTCAGTTATTTGTTCAAAATTCAACACCATCATATGTACTAAATATTATTCAAATTAATTATTATAAAAATTTCATATTCTTTTTCACTAAAAGTTCTCTCACTGATATTTTGTTTTAAACACACACTCGTCAAAGATAAAATGACAGCTATCATAAGTGATTCAAAGTTGAATAAACACACGAAATATTTCTAAATAAAGTAAGTTGAAACGAAGGTCTGCAAACTTTGCTTGCTCTCGATATGAACAATAAGTCAAAAAGATTGAGAAAACGAAAAACAGCACCGTCTTCAAATTAAATATATAAAAAACTGAAATAATATTTTGATATCAAATTATCAATCTCATTATTAGTTTTTTTCAATTACGATTAAGATCTAGGTTCATGTTGAAAATGTTCAAATAATTTCCACATGACTTAAAAATCATTTTATTAAATTTAAAATTAGATTTTAATTTAAAGTTTTACATCGAATTCACTTTTAATCTGAAAAATTTATAAATATTAATTTCTGTTTTAATAAATCAATTTTTGAACTAAAAAAGGTAATATTTATCAAATTCTGTGAGTTGGCACTACAGAGACATGAAACCTTCTCTGATTGGCTGAGGTCTTGATGACATTTTGAATTTTTCCTCCAATAGAATTAGGGAATAATAAACGCTTTTTTGTGATTGGTTGGAAGCTTTCAATTGATACATATCAGCGTTTACTTAGTTATCACAAACTTCACGGTGATGATAATGATTTTGAATATGTTTTTCTTAAAATTTAAATATATCGTCTGCCATTTTAATCACATTGTGTTTTTTATCAGTAAATTTTTTGATATATATTTTTATCTTTTTTAACATTTTTCAATCTTATTTTATATTTGTATTTTTATATAGATTCCAAACAAATGAATTTTCCAATCTTAAAATAATTCATTTACCAATTAATATATATTATTATACAAAAGTTTATAAAAAAATGAAAATTGCAAACGATTTTTAATAAATAAATAAAACGTTTTATGAAAAGATTGCCAAAATAAACACTCGCAATTAAGAGCATAACAGATGCAAGCTCCCGGTCATTAGATAGACCTTTCTTCTCTTCTTTCTTTTTTATTCTTTTTCCTATTTTTGCATCAAATATTTTTCAATAAAATTCGGCTTCTAATTTTAATTTTTTTTTTTTATTTCACTTTAATTTTTTTAAATTCTAAATATTACTCAAATTTTCTAAATTGTATTTTCTTGCTTCAATTCGTTCTCACACCAAAATTTCTAAAGCAATCGATCTAAGTTGAAAATTTGCAAGATTTTTCTCATTCCTACTCCCTCTAACACTAATTTTTTTTAAAAATTAAATAACAAAAGCTCTCGAATCAGTGTCTATCTAATGTATATTAATGAGGTTTACACGCGACGTGATTGGTTGAAGCAACTGATCTCATAGAGCGATCGAAGAATAGATCTAGTGATTCTGTATTTAAAACGGTTTGAATATCTAATGAGGGAGAGAGTGAGTCTTCAATGCGAACCGAGTATTATTGTATTGAAGCGTTATAAAGGAGCGATTGAAAGCGTTTGTGCACATCAAAGAACTTATGTTCTACGAGAATTTATACACTTATAACACAACCATTTCTATTATAAAAGTAATAAACAAATTAATTGCTATATAAATAAAGAATTTTTAAAGTTTTGCTAAAAATCTTCAAAAAAAAGATTTTAAAAAGTATACAGTCAATGTTAACTATAATTGGTATTAACAAGTCTTGCTTAATGCAAAAGTGAAGAGGTGAGTTCGTTATTGTGATTGTCTGTATTGATGGCTTCATTAGACCCCTTGTTCCCTGCCATTCTGTCCGATAAAATATAATAGGGATTATCTTCTTTAAGAATCGTATTTGACTGGAAATTTTCATAATTTAATTAGCTTTTTACTTTTTATTCTTTTTTTGGTTTTAGTAGAATAGCTTTCAATATAAGTAGTTGATGATTTTCTAATTAAATTTTCTTTTCCAAGATTTAATTATTTTCATGTAATAATGGAACAGTTTCAACTTATTGGAGCACTAATAGAGAAAAATTCTGTTGGAAAAAAGACCTAAAGAAAATGTTATAAGTAAAAAACAATAAATACCAATAATGTTTATTATTGAATAATTTTAACTAGTTTCAATTATTGAAGTAATGTCAAGGCTTGTTGAAACTGCTGACAAAAACATGGCACTTGTGTGATGAACTTGACGAAAAATGATGGATTACAAAAGAAAAATGCTTCAAAACGGGAAAATGTACAAAAAATGTTGAGAACAACTCCGAAATATTAATTTCAACGCCAACTTCTGCAAAAAAACCACCAAACATCTGTCAACATAGAGACAAAACAAACCCAACAAGATTCAACCACCCTTCATCTACAACAAGACTACTCAACCAAATGCAAAACAATTCAAGTCTCGAAATGGCCAACAACTTTTTCCCCGCCCAACAACAACCCTTGCAGCCCGTTCCTCCCATCTTCAACTTCAGCCCCATCCAAGTGGCTCGGGTCTGTGAGACGTTAGAAGAGAGTGGAGATGTGGAAAGACTGTCTAGGTTTTTGTGGTCTCTGCCAGCCAATCCTCAAGCCAAAGAGGCATTCAATCAACACGAATCTGTTCTTAGAGCTCGTTGTTTGGTGGCCTTCCACTTCGGAGACTTCAAAGAGCTCTATCGCATTTTAGAAAGCCACAAATTCACCAAGGTTTCTCACGGAAAATTGCAGGCAATATGGTTGGAGGCTCATTACCAGGAAGCGGAGAGGTTGCGCGGTCGACCTTTGGGACCAGTAGACAAGTACAGAGTCCGTAAAAAGTTTCCTCTTCCCATGACAATATGGGACGGAGAGCACAAAACACACTGCTTCAAAGAAAGAACAAGATACCTTTTGAGAGAAAAATACCTTCAAGATCCCTATCCGAACCCAGCCAAAAAAAGGGAGATGGCCCATGCCACTGGCCTCACACCCACCCAAGTTGGCAACTGGTTCAAAAACAGGAGACAGCGGGATCGGGCTGCTGCCGCCAAAAACAAGTGGGTGACGTTATAATCATTATGTCTCGTCGATATGACCTTTATGTGTAGAAAATATTTGAAAAATATATATGTATTTATTAACTTTATGATTCTTATGTACAGTCGATAATTATTTTCTAAAGATGGCTCCATAGTTCATCTTTATCTTAATTTTTAGTAGGGCTATTTCTAAACTGGTTTAAATCGTTTCGACTTTTGTTTAAATTGATAATCAAAATAATGTTTAATATTTTTTGTTACAAATACAATTCTTTCATGCTTTGTGAATGATATCACATTTTTATGTAAAAATAAACTCACTTTGTTTTATCAAAAAATAATGAATAAAAATGAAGTTAAACTGATATTAAAGCCCACATTGACAAATGATTAAAAATTAAAAACATAAAACAATATTAATGCAAAACAAACACGACTTTAACAAGTTAGATATTACATGTATTAATAAATGACCCAAGTTTCAATACAGTACAACCAGTAGCACAATAGGATTACTCAAAAACTCATATAATAACATTACTTCAATCAGTCTTAACTGACTTAAAACAACGCAGAAAGCTTTTTATTGTGAACATTGTAAATGGTTAAAAGAATGATAATAGATTTGTAACTTCAATCGCACTGGTTTGAGTGCAGACGTCGACTAGGTTCCCTAGGAAATCCACCACAGTTTATGATAACAAATAATAACAAATAATAGTAATGATGATGATGATAATAATAATAATAATAATAATAATAATAATAATAATAGTAATAATAATAATAATAATAATAATAATAATAATAATAATAATAATAATAATAATAATAATAATAATAATAATAATAATAATAATAATAATAATAATAATAATAATAATAATAATAACAATAATAATAATAATAATATATAATCAATGTTTGGTTAAAGCTTTAATTATAATCTTTTGTTTATGGCTTGTATTACATTTTAAATTTTGTTTTGATTTATTGTACTTTTATCTATTTTTGTTTTAAATTTCTTTAATTCAATAAAATACTTGAAAATGATAAAATGTTAACAGCAAGTTTTGTACTTTCTAAAAAACACTATTAGTGATCAAAAAAATTTTTCATTCTACTTTGGCTTCAGAGAGTCATGGTGCCTGAATTTATAGTTTTTTAATTCCATTACTTTCCCGGTTGTTATGAATTCTCCTCTATGCTACATATTAATCTTATTGCAAACAATACATCCTAAGTTTGAAGAAATTCATCCAAAATACTTTAATAAAGATTAGTTTCTTAACTATTGGCTTGGAAAGTTGTAAAACCATGGATGAGCAACAAAAACTAGAGTTTTGCAAGAAATACTTAAATTTTTAAATAACTGGTGAGATGTTGTATTTGAAGAAGACAATCTTATACGCAGTTTTTTTGAAGATTTATTCGTAGTTTCCAAGATTTTTTGATGGAATCTTTATTTATGCATTTTAGCATGAGCTCCGCATATTCTTAAATGAATAAATGTACATGTAGCTAATGATAAATTAATGTAGTAATTATCTTACTCACTAATAATGTTTTAAACAAATATCTTTAACAAACGAATGAATATACTGATAAAATTATATGTTAATTATCTATCATTACATTGTTAAACAGATATAATGAATAAACTAATAACTAATAATATTTTAATGAACCCTTTCTGATAAAATCAAAACCTAACCAGCCTTGAATAAGCGTCAAATACGAAAGAAGATTAGGACCTGATGTCAGTAGATTATTATAAGATCGGCTATTAGTCCAAGTGGTGGTATGATGGTGAATGCTTTCCAGTGTGGGTTTTTAAACGACATAGTTTAGTGGGTTGGTGGCTGGTTTGGTTTTTTTTGTAAGTTTTTTAAGATAATTTGGTGGTTTGAATGGTTTACATGGTTCCAAGTTGTATTTAACCTGTGTTGTTTTAAATGGAATGATAGAAAATACAATTTTTTGGTTAATAAATAAAAAAAGGACAATTTTAAACGTAACTCCATTTGAAACTATCAGATTACAACAATACATTAACACTTATTATATCACCAATAACGAAGAAATACCCGCCAAACTCTTCATGCTGAATTAAAACACATACAGATGCACGAGAACAATTAGTTAAGTAAAAAGATTTTGAAGGAAGTGGCAGGTCTAAAAAATTGATATTACTTCGGCAGATGCTTGGAATGAACGTTTAAGACACGCAATTTTGAATGAGTATCACGTAATAGGTTAATAAAGAGAGTATTTGATTGACAGCATAATAGGCGAAAGGCCGAACCTAATGCAGATGACGGATTGTTTCGATATATTTCTGTTAAAAAATTCAGATTTCATGGTTTAGTATTTGTATTTAAAAATATTAATTTATGTTTTGTTAACATGAATTTATAGTTAATGATTGCATATTTGCATTTTATCATTACGAACTTATAGTTTAGAATTATAAATTAATATTTCAGACCTGAAGTTTTTCAAATATTGATATTTCTGTGTTTATAAACTAATATTCAATTAAAATTATCCGAAAAAAATTTATTAGATTCTGTTAATAAATATGGCTACCTCAACGCTAACGTATCATGATAAAACTAAACTTATAGAAAATTTTCACAAATGTATAAAAAGATTTTTATAAAAACTAAGTGAAAAATCTTTTAGCAAATACATTAAGCAATTGATCACAATATTCTGTGTCTTAATGGATTCTCACAAGTATGTTTAACACTACGTGAAGATCCAACTGTTTTGATACATGTTTGAGATTTGAAAATACTATTCTCAATTTATCATGTTCATTACATGTTTTTCTGGTGTATATTAGTTAAATATGTTAGTATTGGTTACTTATTATTCTATCAATAACTTGCAATAACTATCCCATACCTTCATCCTTCAGAGAAGATATATATGAATTTAGAAAAAGATTCTCAACTAGAAAGCATTAAAAGAAAAAATATGAAAATATCAAATAAAAAAACAATAAAAACGCATAAAAAATATTACTATAAAATCCAAGATGCCTAAAAACCATGTTAAACAAATAAACCAAAATAAAACAGATGCAAAAACCTAATGAAACCCGACCCTAAAAAACCACAATAAATACCGACCCTTAACACAAGACCCTTACAACACACGACCCCAGCAAAGTGTCAGAGCCATAGGAGACTCCCCTAAGAGCAATTAAGACTACTTAAGGTCTGGTCTGTCAACACCTTTCTTGCCAATCAGCGAAACGTTTTTCAAATTATAAATTCTGGGGGGGTTAGTTGAGGGTTGGTGTTTTAAATGATGTGGGACAAAAGGTAAAGAGTAGTTCTGAGGTTAGATATATAGGTTGTGAAGATTTTCTGAAGAAAGTCATTTGATAGTTAAAATATCATATTGAATTGTTGAAACGGGAGTTTTGATTTGAAATTTTTTTAATTTGTCCAAATAGAATTCGCAAAACATCAACTTTTAGATGAACTGAATTAATCTAGTACAGAAAAAATCTAAATCAAACACTTAATAACCGAAAACATCAAGCTTTCAGTAGGTTCAACTCACATTATCATGAGAAGTATACATTTTCATTTTGTTCTATTGAACATTCAAAGTTTAAAAAACATAATCCTGTATTGGCTTATGGCTGAACACTTAACCACAGCGTGAAGAAGTAATTCAGTTATCATTACTACCTTAATTGGTTTTTTTCGATTATTTTGAAGCTTTGAGAATTGGGGTTTGAACAATATATGATGAACTTTGTAGAGGCGCTATTTAGCTGTGTTTCTAACTTTTTCTATCCAAAAAACGAGTAAAAAAGAGGAAATAACTTATTCATTTATTTAAAGCTCATAGGTTTTGTTGTTATTTAAAAGTTTGAGTTTTAACAACGGGAGTTTATTCAGTGTGAATTAAGACTACAAAACTGAACATAAAACTATTTGTATATCAACAAAATAAATTTGTATATCAACAAAATAAATTGTATATCAAAATTATTTTTTTTATCAGACAATTAAAAACTGCCAATAAAAATAAACAGAAAACAATTAGTTAAAGCTATGAAATCAAAATTAAAATTAATGGTAGAAATAACAATTGCGTGCAAAGCGTGAAAATCAAATAACAAAGGACCGATAAGAATGATTTTTGAATTCAGTGTTCTAATGCCTATAGAATCAAAAAATGTTTTATAAAACTATTGAAAAAATTTCAACATAGCTTTATGAATAAAGTGATATTCATTGAAAGAAGCTAGAAAGTTCTTCGAGCTAAATCTAACAGAAACACATCAAAAGAGTTTCGCTTGAAGATTACCCATTGTAATTTGTTAACGATAATTCGGAGAATTTCTCAGACGTGCTGGGAAAGCTTCTCACGATGGTAGGAGTTGAACCAAACACAAACTGTATTAACTTATCCTTTCTGCAAATAATCAACTTTGTTGTTTCTACATGGGCTTTTGAAGTAACTTTGTCAAATATTTTTGCTTAGTTTTAACTGTATATGTATTATTGAATAGGATTAGTAATTTTTGTTTGTTTTGATCTTTTGAGTTTTTACTATATACCTTTAATTTAATATAGTATTTGAATTCTGTATGTTATTTATTACTATTGCTTGGTTTGCATTCAATTTAGTCACTCATACCGCAAATCATTAAACTTAAAATATTAAATTAATAATTAAACCCCGCATTAAAAAATATTAAAAAACTGTTAAACTATAATAAATAAAAGACAATAAAAAATAACTAAATTATTAATCTATAAGAAATCGAAAAATAATAGGAGTTCCCTAATCACTATACAGGTTACTTAGTAAGAGAGCGGATGATCAAGACAAAAATCAACAGAGGTTGGGAATTACATCTTCCCACAGAGATGAGCTGTCGAGCAGTGATGATGATGATGATGCTGATTTTGATCTCTCTGCAGACCAGCAAAATAAGAGAAATTATTTTTTTGATTCTCCCTACTCCAATTCTCTCTCTTTCAAGAACAATAATGTGAGATCTTTTGGCCATTTCAACTCATTTGTCGGTGCTTTGAATAAAAATAGAACGGGTATTTTTAAGAAAACATTTTCACCTAAAAATAAAAGTATTTTTCAATTTCCTTCGGATCATAAGCCTGTTTCAACGGATTCTGATGACTCTGATGATGACACCATCAACAAAAATTTATTCCACAACAAACCAACCGGCTTTTATAAACAGCAGAAAAACGCTACAGAAGATTTGAACTACAAAAACTACGAGTCAACCAAGATGAACCCTCTGTTTGATGGAAAGTTTTACCAAAAAAACAATGTAGCTGAAACATCGGAAATGGAAGAGAGTTCTGACATTGACGTCGATGTTTCTGATGATGAAAGTGACCAAAATAAAGAATGTGCTCTGAATGGTGCAATTAAGAATACTGAAAATAAAAATAGTTTCAATGAAAAGTTAGATGAGTTGAAGAGTTTTGAAGACAAAAATCAAAATGTTAAAGAGGCCATCAAGTTGAGTCCCAGCTGCAAGCCTACTCTAGTTGATCAAAAAACCACAGCATTAACTTCAAAAAACGCATTTGATAAAGTGAAAACTGAAGCCGCTTCACAAAAAGAGGCATTAGAAAGTTCAGTGAAAGAACTTTTAAAAAACGTTTGTAACGTTGAAACAGAACATGAAACTCAAACAAAATCAAAAAATGAAGCGGAAGAAATGAAGAATCAAAAATGGGAAAACGTTATCAACACCAAAGCGTGTGATAAGGAAGATAGTGCCAACAATTATAAAAC
This sequence comes from Pterobdella sp. o SKG-2022, assembly GCA_964035795.1. Classification (NCBI taxonomy): domain Eukaryota; kingdom Metazoa; phylum Annelida; class Clitellata; order Hirudinida; family Piscicolidae; genus Pterobdella; species Pterobdella occidentalis. Next base: position 5,031,705 of record OZ038326.1, on the reverse strand, counting down.
CAAGAACCCCTTTGATCCATCGAATCTCCCTTTCAACTCCTTATTCCCCTACCACTCTTTTTTGTTTCCTTCATTGTCTGATAGAATGCATTTATTTCAACTTCAACAAAAACAAAACTTCTTTCATCGAAATCCAATGCTTTATAAACCTGTGTTAGAACCAAAATCACAAAAGCTATCTCAAAATTTATTTTCCCCTTTTCCTTCATTCATTTCTCCTGCCCAGCACTTTCTACATCTCCAACTTATGAAACAACAGGCGAGTAACTCCCCCCATAATAAACATGTGCTACCAAACTCTTTGAACAAGGATCCTTCTCCTAATAAGCTATCCAAACCATCTGAATTAGAAAGCTATACACCGCCAAAACTATGCAATATTGATAAACAACTAAATGTAACCATTGAAAACAGTAGCACAAATCCAATTCTTGAAAACGCTAAAAATCAAAATATGAACAAAACCGATTTAAGAAAAAATCTTTGTACAAATCCTTTGCTCAAAAAAGACGAAAATTTCTCCAACTTTTCCTTACCAAATGACGTATATAATGATCCAAAGTTAATCAGCAGGAATTTACCAAAGAAAAATACTGATATGGCTTTGAGCCAAAACAAAAAAGGGTCTGGTAATTTTTTTGCTAGCAAAAGTATGTATATTTCCCAAAGCAATTTTTCTAAGAGCACCAGACATAACGAAAATAATAACAATAACTTCTCAGTCAATGTTCATAATAAGAATAATAATACAAACAATAATAATAATAATAACAATGTTAATACTAATTATAAAAACCCAATGATTTCAGCAATCAATACAAAAACTGAAAAGATGTCTACAGAAACTAATGGTCAAAGAAAACATTGCCACTATAAGACATTCAAAGTCATGCGAGGTTCTGAAGTGAAACCTGGTGATAATGATTAAGATGACTCACAAGACAAACCGAGATACATTTAACGGCAAAGGGCTTGGGTCTAATATCAATTCTGCTAGTTTTCAGACTCTGAACTGAAATAATGATAATCTATTAAGGGTATATTAACAGTAAAAATTTTTTTTTAATGTAAAACACTTTTTGGGAGTATAACTTCTATCACCATAGTTTGGCAATGTGAATGATTCTCAAGAAAAGCTTTGTTCAGCTTGTCAATATATTCCATATTTCTGGTAATCCATTGAGCTTCAGTCTAATTGGTTTCCTATTAACAATGTAATTTGTGTATAAAGTTGATGATATAATATTAAAGAGACATCTTAATGTATTTTCAACAACTATTTTTTCGAAAGAATATCCGTCGGTTTATCAGTTTTTTATACATTCATTATAATAGTGAAAACGTTTTATAGAGCCAACTTATTTAATATGACAGCTCTTTGTTGTCACGATGGATGTATTAAACTGATGAATCGACCTAAAATTTTTCGAAACTCGAAGAGGATAAAGCACCGTTTGTTAAGAACTCTTAAGAAGTTGAAACTTCACTTAGTGAGATATAAAAACTTCAGTTGGGAATATTAAAAAAGATATTTCGAAATTATTTGAAAGCTCACTTGCTTTATTTGTTATTCAACAATATCTGAACCATCCTTATACTGTTACGATATTATAGTTGCAACTATTAGTATATTATTGATATTATTATTGTCATATTTAGCATAACAGTTACGAAACATTACCTTTTAAAAGGCTAATATTTGACTTACTTACTAAATGTTTTATTAAAAATTATAATATGTATCCTAAGGTCTAAAAATAAATGATTTTTAAACATCTTTGAGCATTTTGAGCTGTCCAGACTAACTTGTGACCTAGTTATTCCTAAACTTTTGGACATGATGTTGTATATAAAACACGTATTCCACACAGTATTAAGAAAAGTAGGTTAAACTGCATTAAACTGAGCTTCATCCAAAATTTTTCAATTTTTAGATTTGTTCACATCTTTTTGACCATTGTGTTTGTTAGGCATTCCATTATATGATGGACTCAATTTTGAGCACGTTTTAACTGTTTTTACTTGTGTTAATAAATACTCAACTTTCAGTCTTGTTTTTTATTAAAAATTAAAATACTGAAAAAGTAAAGAATGAGAAAATTAAAGTTAATTTAAAGATTGACAGTAAAGATTTGTTAAAAAAATTGATATAAGCTATAAATGAAGGATTTAAATATTTCGTTTGAAGTAATTCAATGACTTTTGAACATAATCAATACAATACATAAACGGTCGATTTATAGGCTTTAAATACACGGAGATCTTAACGATACTGACAGTTGAAATATGAATATAATAAAAATAATAATGATAATAAAAATAATAAACTATGCTTATTAATTATATTATGAATAAAATTAATTTTGAAAAATTATTACCAAAAACAGAAAAAAATATTTGAAAATTAGAATAAAATATTTTAAAATCACAAAAAATATGAAACAAACGAAAAATGATAACAAAGATATTAGTGTAAAAAGTTAAAAAATTGAAAACAAAATTAATAAGTAAGATGAAAGTGTGAAATGAAAAAAAATAGAAATAATAGGTAAGAAATTAGTGTAAAACTGCGAAACACTCCAAGCAAGGTAATGTTTACATAAGGTGATTTCCCATAGATCAAGTGCCTATTTTGTCGTCTGCGGCGCTGGTATTCTATTGTTACTCCCCTGTTAGAACTTTTTGTTTGTCTCATTGGCTGCTTTTAATCGTGTTTTTGTTGTGATTTTTTTTTGTTTGGGTGGTAGGAAGATAGAGTTTGAGTTTTGTGTGGTTTTATAGTTTTGTGTGGTTTCGGAGTTTTGTGTGGTTTTGGAATGTTGTGTGGTTTGTAAAATAGAATGGAAGGTATGAAAGTAACATTAGTAAGACTAATTGAAAATGAATAAAAATCAACAATAATTATAACATTAATGAATAAGAATAAAAAACGCCATTAATTATAGAAATAAAAAAATATTAAAAATAAAAAAAAAATGAAAAATAATAATAATACGAACGATAACAACAACATAAACATATAAAAAACAACAAAATAAACACATAAATAAAAGCCACAACAACATAAACAAATAAATAGAAATAATAAACAACAAACACCAACGTCATCACCTACGCAACTCTATCTCAAGTATTGTCTTTTTCCGGTCAGACCTGCCGCTAATTATAACCCTGTGACGTTTCAGACCCACCCATTTCCGCTCACGTGGTCTTGTCAACCTGTCAATCAACGTTTTAAAGTGTACCTTACTGATGGGAGTTTAGTCGATGCCTTATCATTTTACGTTTAATGGTTTTATCATCTTTTTATTTTGTGATTATGTCTTTATTGTATATTTTTTTCGTGATTTTCTTATTTATCGGTTTTTATGATTTTGTATTTATGATTTTTTTGGTTCTTATATGATATTATTTCTGTATAGGTTGTTAAATATAACTTGAATAATTTCTTGTGATCACAAATATTTTTCAAAAAAAAGCTCTAGTCAACGAAAACGTCTTCCAGTACCCAGTATTAAGAGTAGTAGTATTATGAGTGGTGTAGTTACTATTATTAGTATTCTCATTGTTGTTTATATTGATAAAAAAATGTTTTTAATTTATATTAATTATTTATAATTTTTATTTTATCATTATTTTTAATAAAATTTGAAATAAAAACCTTGATTTTATTTTTGCTTGTAGAATCGGAAACAAAAGCATTGGACAGACCTTTAAAACATTGTTTGTTGATCGAATTGAATTTGTGAGACCAACAGATTCTCTGATGTTGTTTTTCTATATTATTTTATTTATTCATTATTTTACAAAAATTAACTTATTTGAATGTTTTATTTAATTTTTTTTAAATTGGATCAGTCAATTTCATTTAGTTTTATTATTATGATTTTATTTTTATTGAACATTATTATTTTAAAAATTATCATATTCAATGTTTTTATTTTTATTATTAGCTTTAGATAATCTGTTCTTTTTTTCATTTAATTATATATACGTCCAATTGTTTTTCCTGTTTTTCTAATATCATTCTAGTCTACCTTCATTTAATTTTTTGTCGTTATTCAAAACAAAATCTTCTCGTTATCAAGACAATATTTTTGAATCAATGCTAATATTATTTCCTGGAAAACAAAAGAAAAATAAAAAAACTGTTTAGTTTTATTTTGCGAAAATTTTAAACGCATGAGATTCTGAATGGGAGTTTAAGATTTAATGAAGAGATTTTCAGTAATTAAAATGAAGAAAGTTTCATGGCTGAAAAAGGAATAAATAAAAGTAAAGAATATTTCATAATTGAAAAAGATAAAATTTTCGTTGTTAAGAAATTGAAATTTTTAATAACTTTGATGCATCAAAACCATAAAATATTTCAAATTGGATAAAAAGTTATGTTTTGATTGATGAAAAAAAATCTCAATGAAATCAACCCAACTAATTTTTGAAAAGTCAAATGTAATGTGTGATTATTTTTTTTATATTAAATTAATTTCTGAAGTTGAGTTAATTTTGTAAATTTAGAAGAAAAACGTTTGAATAGAAAGATCATTCTGCTGTTAATGCTTTTCATAGTGCAAAATCTTTCTCGCAACCAAAACCTTGAAATCAAATATATTAATTCACAGTGTGTTTAAAAAAAAATGACAACAATAATAATAATAATCATCAATTTTTTTTGAATGACACGAAGAATTTGCATAACGCAGTGTTGAAGTTGATCTGGTGAGTGTTAGTTGGGACTCGTTAGAGTGAATGTTTAGGTTTCATAACTACAAGTATTATCTTCATTATTATTTTTTATATTTTTTTTAGTTGTTATTATTATATTTTTTCATTTATTACATTTTTTGGTAATTATTATCATTGTTTTTATTCTTTTCTAATGAAAAACTACGTTGTAAGAAATTCCAGCAATCAATGCGACTGTAACTATATTAGTAAACTAATAAATTATATATTTTTTATATTTTTTTCGATTCAATTAATTATTTTCTTATTATTTTTATAAATATTTATAAATTTTTTTATTGTTTTTCTCCTTTTTTTGTTAATTTTGTTTTCTCATTATTTTGTTTTCATTATACTATTTATATAGCGCAAGCTCAACTGAAGCATGAAAATCGCATGACAAGGTGTTAACCATGGAATAACATCATTGTCTTCTACGGAAGAAGTCCAAGACACACACAACACTTCATCTGCTCAGCTTAATTTGATTGGTTGGTTCAGCCTGGATGTTACTGGTGATGTTGTTAGTGTTTATGAAGAAGAATTAAATGTTGTATTTCTATTAATATGAATGAATGAAGAACTAAACTTTGTTGCTAATAAATTAAAAATGGATTAGATTTGACTTGTTCAAAAAAAATAAATAGATAAAATATAAATAGATTAAACTAAAAAAAAATAACATAATAGTATATAACCAAAAAATAAATATAAAGAAAAAAGTAATTAAGTTTTATGATAAGAAAAGAACTTTAAAAATTAAATTAAGGCACAAAACAAATGAAACTAAGCAACACACAGAAGGACAAGGAAGCGGACAATGATGACGTAATGTTTCATGAATTGACAGCTATCACAGCGTGCATGTGCTCGCTAGCGTGTTAATGTCTTGAGTATTTATTTTGTATTTCAAATGTTATTTTTATTGTCTTGTTAGAACGCTTTTTTTTAGAAAAGAGGAGGTGGGTGGGTAAAAAGAAGTGTTTTTTTATTGTGAATTTTTGTGGAAAAATATAATATTGTTATAGATGTAAGGATTATAATAAAGTACCAATATTAACAACATTTAAGGTGAAAAAGATAAAAATAACAATGAGACTGATGATAACAGAGTAATATAAGTATAAAAAACAAAAAAAAATAAAAAAAGAAAAACAAATAGGGAGGATGTTTGCAAAAGTGTTTTGTGTATAGTTCTTGCGAAGAAGCCCCAGGATAGAACAAATATGGCCGAGAAAGCGATGATTTTTACTGAGTTTGCGATGTTTTTGTGTGAAAACTGTCTGTATTCTGTAAATGAAAAACTTTTTTGAGTGTGTAAAAGTAAAATATTGGTTAATATATAGCATTGAATAAAATACATGCAGCAAATAATATTTATAAAGCAAAAATCATAACATAAATATTAATTTTTTTAGCGCATAATAGGATCACAATCGTTCATATTATCTTCAAAGACCATTTACACAGCTAACAGCCCATTGCTCTTAAAACCTGGGTTTACTTATAATATGGGGTTGTCACCAAGCCTAGGGAAATGTCACAAATGGACAACCAATAAAGAATGCTTTATGGAGCGGAAAATTTAAAAATATCATTCTATATATAGTTTATCTGTTTTAATAATTAGGTATATTATTAATATGTTTTTATAATTGATAATAATAATCTTTGTTTCACTATATTATAACCCTTATTCATATTATTCTCATAAAAATATTGCTTTATTATTCTGATATTGAATGTTTCAATATTAAAAACTCCTCGAACGAGTGTTCAAAAAATTTTAGTTTCAGTATTTTATGGAGTTAGTTTGGTATTGTGTTGTAGTTTGAGAGTTAGTACAACTATTAATATAACATAAAGCAATAAATAACAAAATTAAGATTATAATGTGGCGTAAAACCAAACAGTCTAAAAGCCAATCATTTAAATTTACTATTGAGATAAGCTAGCATTTTATCCTGATAAGTAAATAAGTTTACAGGATCAAAATTTCCCCTTGATAACATTTTATACATTAATAATTGTAAAGTATTATTTTATCAATTAAAATAAACATATTCTTAACAACAATGATGTAGGAAGAATTTCTATCTTAATACAAAAACTTGGAAGTATTCTTAAGAGTTGAACTGAAGCTAATTACAAAACAGACGTTAGCCCAGCAGGGGTCGCTCTTTGAAGTTAAAGGTTTTGATAGGAATATTACTCACTGTTATTCAAAATTAATTAAGTTGTAGTATTTATTCTGTGAAATTTACATTAGAAAGATTTGGGTGGTTATGAAACGTATGTGTTGTTGAATAGAGATTTGGATGATTAATTGCGAGAACTAAAGACTGGTTTTATGGTTTTAATTTTATATGAAAATGACAAAGCTTTCCAAGGATTTAAAGCTGTCTTAATTTTTAACTATAAAATTAACTTAAAAATGATTAAACATAATAAATTTGAAACTTATTAAATTTTAATTAAGAAAACACACAGCACGTAATATGAAAGAGCTTAAAAGGACTCTAGCAGCTAGCATATCTGCTTATATCTGAGACTGAGTGGAAGATTGAGTTTCAACCTCTGTCTGTGATAATTACTCAAATGGATATTTGATTTGTGGAGGTAGTTATCATCACTTGGGAAATTTTGTATATAGATTTTAGACACTATTCTGTTTTTTATTCTATTATTATAGAATTTAAGACTATTTCACTTTAAGTTTTTAAATTTGATTGAGAAATAGTTTTTCACTAAAAACTGTTTAAAAAATAAATGTAGGATTGAATAATAAATTTTTCATTGAAATAGTTTGAGGTTAAGTGGAGACTCTAAGGTATCCGGTTCGATCCCGGGTCAAGCTAACACCTGGAAAGGTTCTTTACAAACTTATTTGGTTTTAAAAGCTTTTAGACACGTGGAAATGCTTTTTAGTACTAATACATAATTATGTGGGATATATAATGGCTATGCTAATCAGCATAATTATATTATTGAAAAATGAAATATATAAAACTTTATAAAGATCACTTGATATTTTGAGTCTGACAAACTTCGTCAAATATCATAAACTTCGAAAATATGTATAATATTTATATAAGAGATTTAAAAAATCACAATGAATATAGCTATTCTAATTTGATTTTTATTCTATTTAAAAGTTAAATAGATCTCAGATTGGAAAAGTGGTTCTTGGCGAAAGGAAAAATTTTTAATTTTGGGAGCTTAGACATAAGGACTTTTTACGAGCCACAACAAACTAAAGATATTTGAGAACACTGATAATTTTTATTAAGATACAAGGCTTTTTGTTATCATAGTAACATTCTCAAGTATGGCTTGAAAATGTTACTTAGTTAACGAAAAGCTTTGGAGCTTATGAGCTTCATTGAAGATTTTCTTAAATATATTGAAGCGTTAAAACAAAAAAATATTAGTTTCAAGTTTGACTTTTTATTGAAGGTTTATCTATTTCATCATTAGAATAATTTATGTTTAATGCTTATAAATATTACACATGTTTGTAAGCATCGCCCATCAGTGGTGTTTTCACTTTTCACCTTTGGTTTGAATGTTATATTCCGATTTTTATCAATTTAAAACAGAAACAACATAAATCATACCAATTTTAATTGTAATTAAATTATTTTGAAATGATTGATGTTAATAAAGGCGAAAACAACGAAAGTTCGGAAGCTAAAAAAATGAAACTCGATGAAACTGGCTCGAAACCTAAGTAAAACTTTGCAACATTACTTAAAATTTTTTGTATTTATGAATTCACTGAAAGTAATAATTATATGGTCAAAATTTCATAGAAGCAAATTCAAAAAGTAATGTGAAATTGCATTCATAAACTGTAACATTAAGTGATTTATAAAAGTTTCACACTTTCTTTATAACTCCACAAATATCAATATGAATATTACACATAGCCTAAAATTTTGTCAGGATGTTTTTCCGGAGTTATGTGCCAATAGATAAAGAATTAAAGAAAGTTGTAATGAAACCTTCTAAGCCATTAGATGGTATTATAAATTGATAAGTTAATTAAAAATGTATTTAGTGTTTTTTGTTATTTTTATTTAGTTAAAGAACAAGTAAAAGAGCAATTGGAAGCTGCAAAAGAAAAAATAACTATAGAAGAAGTGGTGAGAAACTATGACCTTAATAAATATTATAAGATAAATATAATATTCTACTATATATTTCTAATAACCAGCCATAATTTATGAGAAATCTAGTTTAATTGTGGAAAAGATTCAACTGGTAGTGGAAATTGTAGATAAATAGACTATCAATGAATTTTGAAAGTATTAGATCAACTGCATGGTGTTGTCAAATTTGTTTGATTATTTATTTTTGAAACATGAATTATTTTTAAGGAATATTGAAAATATTGAAGGTTTCATTTATCTCATAAAAATTTTATTTAATTCCATGATTTCCCAACTTTTGGTAAAGGAAAATGTGCTATAAATAGGATTTGATTGATTGATTGGTTATCACCATAACTATAGAATATTAAAATATCAATTAGCGATGATTAACTATAAGTGATTCTTGAAAACCTCGCCAGGATTTAGTGAACATAGTGCCTCAAAAGCCAGATTCAGATCTGAAGAGAGATATCCAGAAGAAGTTAGACAAACTTGAGAGGAGAACCAACAAAGCCCTTGCTGAACTCATAAGTCAGTTTAGTTGATTTTTAACTGTTTTATGAAATTTAGCTTATTTCAATATTTTTTATTTCATTATAATATGTAACAGTTTTTAAAACAATGAGAAGCTATTTTTTTTTTGACCTAAATGTTAAGGTTGCTCAGAAGTTACATTTTTGAAGTATTAAGTTATAGTTTGAAGCATCCAATATACAACAGGAGACAAAATCCAATCGAAAACCATGACAGTGGATGAGGTCGCTGCCAGTCTAGCTCTCAACCCTGATGAAACTTAATTTTTAAATTTATTCAATTATTTATGTTCATTTTTAAAGGATTATATCATTTATTTTATTATATCATTACTATTATTATTATTGTATTGTTTGAATAAAATGTTTATTAGGGTTCTTTTTTGTGAGAATTTGAGTTAACATAAGTTTAAAAGCCAAAAGTGTTTTAAATAGTGTTCATTAACTGTAATAAAATAAAAAAATTTCGAAAATGTAACTTGCTTTTGATGAGGTTTCATAATATTTGAAAAATTCAAATATTAAATTGAGTGATTAGTTCAACCGTATGTGCATGATTTCCTTTTAAATAATCTAAACAATTTGCATTTGAAATCTTGTTTTTTATCAAACCTAAAACAACAAAAAATGAAAGTGGTAATACATAAAAATATTATTACACAAAGAATAAGCAATAATACTAACCAAAACCCACTACAAACAGTATGATTTATCCGGCCAAGCCAACACACCATGTTTCGTGATTAAATACTCAGGAGTATCTATAATGATAGACTGCCATCTTGATACCAGCACTTTGCATCGTTTTCTTCCCATATCTGTCATGTCGGTTTTTCGTTTGCTTTTGCTTATTGGTTTATGCTTAAAAACAGTGATCTTATTGCATTCCTCACAGCCATTTTGAACTTTATGTCTGTTAGTTTTTATTATATTTTTTTATATAGAGTTAATATGGTGTAAAATTTTCAAATATTTCGTACATAATTGTTAGTTGTTTTTGTGTTATTATATTGAAACTATTTTTGGTATTATGTAGATTTTCAAGTGCTTTTGCATTTTTAAAAAAAAACTTTATTTTTTCAGAAAGGATTTTTCAAAAAGATGCAAAGCCTCAAATGAAGTAAAATTTTCATGATATTTAATTTTCAGTTTTTTGTTGATTTGTAGCTACACTATGTATTTTAAAAACAAAGATTTCAAAAATGAATCAAAAAGATTTAAAATTAAACTTTGCTTTATAAAAATGAATTAACCACACCACAACACAGGGCAGTAAACTATTGGAAGAGTCAGAGTTTATTGATGGTCCTATTGAGTTCACAGTGCCTGAGGTATATATAGTTACTTTTCCTATGTTCAATAAGCTAACATATATGGATGATTTTTTATAAAAGAGCCTAATAATCAACTAATTTTTAAAAAATCAATTTTTTAGAGTATAATATAATATTAATAAATCTTTTTAAAAATCTATCTACAACAAATCACATGCTTTTTTCTCTTATGAAAATCCATATTAAACAATCATACACAGCACAATACAAACCAAATGATCCCTATTAAGAACTCCAACATAGAGGTAGCAGAGCTGGACATAATCCTTTTGACCTCCCATGTCAGTCTGCTTGCCCTGCCCTTCATCACTGAACATACTTCCTTCTCTGGGTGTATCTATGCTACCGAGCCTGTTATCACTTTTGGCAAGTTTGTGCTGTTGTTTGTCTATATTTATTCATTCTATTTAGCAATCTAATTATATATCAATCTGTATTTATCCACCTGTTTTTCTACTCAGTTATTTATCTGTTTATCTATTTAGCTATCTACCTATACATTTATATCTTCAATTGGAAGATTGTTGATGGAGGAGTTAGTGGAGAATGTGAGCAAGTTGAATAAGAATTCTCTGACACCTTCCAAACAAGCTCTAAACAGGTTTTAAAAAGGCTTTAATTATCAAATTTCATTTTTATTATGAAAAAAACATTATTATTTTTATTGTTGTTGTCCAACCCATGCTAGCCTGGAAACGGACGTTAAGCGATGATGATGATAATGATAATTGTTATTACTCATTGTCATTTCATTTTTTCTGAATCAATTATATAATAACATCAGGTTAAACGACGCAAAAAATTGGCGGGAACGCTACAACAGATACGACGTGACGTCATGCATCAACAAAATCTCCCTGGTTGCCTTCAACCAAATTGTGGTGGGTGTCTTTGTAACTACTTCAGTTGGCAGAACGTTTAGACTGTAATCATGAGGCTGAGGGTTTGAATCCCGTCTAAGCAAAAATTTTGTCATCTCAGTTTTTATCAAGGCGTTTTATACATATTCATTAATTAAGTTTCAACTCAAAAATAAACATTATTATTAAAGCTGGGGAATTAGTTTATATGAATTAAAAAAACAAATAGCTTTTTTGTTGGATATTCTTTAAAGAAACATAAGCTCACAAAAAATGCACTAAATACCACCCTCTGGCAAATACTCACACATCAACCAAACACCCAGGACATAGCTGGTGGCTTAAAGGTAAAGGCACTGAGTTCAGGGTACAGCATCGGCAGTTGCAACTGGGTGGTGTACTCAGACTACCACAAGATCAGTTACATCGGAGCTTCGTCTGTTTTGTCCACCCATACTATGGTTAGATCATTCTTGAGTAGTGAGTTGCTTTTATTAAGGTAGGAACATGGGTCATAATACGATTTGATTGGTTGGTTGGATTAGTAGGTGATTGGTTAATGCAATTTTTCAAAGCTTTTTGAATAAAGTTTATTTGAGCTGAAAATTCTATATTGATTGAAGCAGTTTTCATAACAAAATGCATCATGACCATAAAAATAAAATTGAATGCTAATAACAGCTGATGTCGAAGTCAGAGCTGAAAGATAGTGATGTGGTGCTAGTGGCTAACCTGTCTCAGAACCCTCTCAATAACCCTGATAACTTCATGAGAGAGTTCTGTCTTAATACTTGTGAGTTTGTGATAGAGGGATGAATACATAGATAGATAGTATTTTTATCTTTATATAAATAGATAATCATATAGTTAGAGCTAGCTTAAAATGATAATGATACCCTTAAATTAGTTATGTTATTAATCTCAACTTTGATTCAGCTATGACCCTAAAAAAGAAAGGAAAGGTATTGGTACCTTGCATGATGGTGGGCGTGGTTTTCGATTTGATTGATTGCCTCTTCAACCACTTAGACTCCTCTTCTCTGTTATCGACGCCTGTATATGTCATTTCCCCTATTGCTAAGAGTAGCTTGGCCTTCTCAAACATCTACGCTGAATGGTTGGCTATTTTTCTATTTATATCGTTTGTCCAACCCATGTTTCTTTTGTCACTGTAGAAACTAGATAAGACTCATATACATTATGGCCTAGAAACTTCTGAAATTTATGCCATTATAACCACATTTTCAATTTTATCGTATTGTGAATGACTTTATGCTAAAACTGAAGGTTCTTTACTATTAATAACTGCGTTTTTTAATCATACGCTAACTTTTTTCCAAACAGGCTATCATCACAGAAACAAAGCAAGGTGTACCAGCCTGATGCCCCCTTCGCTCACTCAGATGTCAGTATCCTTTTGTTGATGTTGCACCTACGACGTAAAATTTTGTACTTTATGAATGAAGCATTTCAATACTCAGTAGTTTTAAACTTATGACATAGTTAGAAGGCGTTTAGCTTAAACCGTTTACTTACAAGTTTATTTCAATTCTTTAAGCCAAACATAAATATTTAAATTAATAGATTTCTAGGAGTTTATTTTATTCCTTGAAGCTTTTTGTAAAATGAACTTGCATTATCAATTGGAGGTACAAATATTATTTCATCTTACGAAAATTTTCGTGGAACAAAATGAACTCTTAAAAATGTTTTTATTTGAAGTTTATTTGGATCAAATGTGTTTTTAATTATGCAACAGTTGATTAAAAGCAGCAGACTGGAGGTCTTCTCGTCTGCCTCAGGTGCATACTACATCGTTTATTAATGACTGTTCATAACAATTGTTTGTATGTTGATGATGATGATGATGATGAAGATAATGATGATAATAGTAATGATACTCAGATGAGTTTTGCAAAGTGGTCAAGCATCCATGTGTGGTTTTCTGTTGTGACCAACATCTCAGGTTTTAGTAATAATAATAATGATGGTAAATAATTTTAAATATTGGATAACAATAATAACGATATTAAACAATCACAATAATAAACAAAGGTATGGGGACGCGGTGGATTTAATGGTCCAATGGAAGGACAATTCTAATAATTCCGTCATTTTCACTGGTTATTATTATTTCCATTGTTAATTATTATTATTTTTAATTTTATCATGGTTGTTTTATTATTATTATTATTTTTACTATTCTTTTTAATCATTTGTTTTATTTGACTTCTTGTTGTTTTTCCACTCAGATCCTACACTCGACTGTCTCAAGGTCCTTGCACCATATCTTCCCATGAAGATGAAGGTGAAATAATAAAAATAAAAATTATAACTATTACTAATAATAAATAATAGAAAAGGAAAGAGGATGACGACTGTGTCAAACAGGCGTAGAGGTTTGAGGTTGAAGGTAGTAGTAGGAAGGCCAAGGTTAACCTGGAAAGGGATGATGGAAAACCTTTGTCGTGGGCTTGGATTAGTTCTTGAAGATGGCTATGACAGGGTGAAATGAAGGGAGAGGGTAAGGTCATGGAAAGAAGTCAGTGACGCCTTGGAAAAGGGAAGGATGCTGACTATAATAAAATGATGATGATGATGATGGTGAAAAAATGATGGAACATTAACAAAAATTTTAAAAATAAACGAAATAAAGAGAAATTTTTTCAAAAAACTGAATGAAACTTAATTTTTAAAAATTAAATTTACATATAAGGATGATAGTAATAATTTTTATATTTATTATAAACATTCAAAACAAGGATAATAATATGTATAGTAATAATACATCTAGGTCTTCCACTGCCCCATTGACACTAGACTGAGTCCCTCACAAGCCAACAAGCTTCTCAAGGTGCTTGCTTTTTATTATTTTTTTTATTCTTATTTTTATTATTAATATTTTTTTATTTTCTATTTTATTATTTATATTGTTATTGTTGCTGTTATTATTATTAATGTTATTATCATTATTTTTATTATTTATATTTTTATTTTTATTGTTTATATTTTTTTTATTGTTATTATTATTATTACTATCAGGAGATACAGATAGATCGCTTGGTTGTACCTCAGTGCTACATCAACCCTTACAACGCTGATGTCTCCATCGCATCGGTTGTAATAATAATAATAAAATTAAAAATAATAATAAATGCATAATAAGGATAAGTTATTGTAATTATCATTCAAAATTATCTTTTTTAAATTGTATTTCAAAAAATTTAAGCAAGTTTAAATTTTTAAATTAAATTTTTGCGTTTTTTTTAATAAAAAATCAAAAATTCATCAAATCACATCCAAAATGATTTTAATCGTGATAAGTTCCTCCCAGGACTTGAACCCCCTACCTTTGACTCCGAAGGGTGTGCAGAAGATCAGCCTGAAACGAAACTTCCAGAAGGTCACTATAGATTCAAAACTTGCTGAGTCATTAGAGATAAAGAAAAACAAAAAAGGCACTGCCATTTCCTTGGTTTCTGGCTACTTCTGCAGCAAAGATTATAAATACGTTCTTAAGGTTTTTTGTGTTTTTTTTATTTATTTTTTGCTTATTTTCTTTTTTTTTTCGAAAATTTTACGACATTCAAAATCAATTCATCAATACCAAAGCAAAGTTTTTTATTACTTATATTATCTCTGTTAGTGGTAACATCTTTACTAATTTTGATATCCAGTTTTTACTAATAATCTTCAAATATAACAACTCAAACCTTAACAGCCGTTCACCTCACCGAATAATAACCAAGAAAACAAGGACATTCCTGTTTTAAAACCTCAGCTCACTTTCAACCCTCCAAACTCCTCGAAGCTGGTGGAAGTGTTGGCTCAAGCAGGAATTGAAGCTGAGGTGCAGAAGGAGGGAGCTAAAACCATCGTATTTATGGTGAGTTTGTCGTTGTTGGTGAGGTTGTTGTTGTTACTGTAAGTTTTGAGGGATGTTGTTAGGGATTTTAGTGTTGTTGTAGACGGTGTTTTTGTTGTTGGTTCTGTTATGCAGATGATGATTGTACAATAAAACTTCGAAGGTTATTTAAGTGGCATAAACTTCAAGAGTCTCTTGTTATTTCAATTTTTAATGCCATAATAATGAATATTTTTTTTTTCACAATATTCAACAAACATGCGCAGAAGAAAGAAAACTCGAGGATAGAAATGACTAACGACTCAACCGACATAATATTCAATGAAGACAGCCAATCATGTATCGACAAGAAGAGTTACAAAATCATCAAGAACGCTGTTTTAGCTTCTACGTCCATTTGATTGATTGCCTGTATCAAAGATTGTTTATTGATTTACATATTTTTTTGGATGATTTGTTGTTTTTGCTCTCAGTTTTTTTTGTTTTGTGATTTTTTATGTACTAATGTTTGTGTTTTTATCCAATGTTTTTTTTGTTATTTCCCAATAATTGACGTGTAATTTAAATAAATTAAATCAAACAATTCATTGTGGTTTTAAATGGATAAGACTCTGTTTCGTGTAAACTCAAAAAAATTGAACGATATTCAAAATGAGCTGCACGCAACAATAACCGAAAAATTTTTTTCATTTTGGTTCGATTCAGACATTTCGTTTAATAACATAAGTGCGTGTCATCATTGAAACACCATAGTAAGGTCAGTTGATAGAACAGGGTTTTAGTTAGAAATGAGACAAGTTGTGGGTAGATACTTTGATGGTAGAAGAGTTCAATGAAAGATGATAGTGATGGGAGAAAGATAAGGATTGCTAAGGAACTTTTTCTGAAGGTTTTATATGTATCACTTTTAACGACACCTCTTTGAGCCAAACCAGAATGAAAACAAAGTTTTAGAGGTTTTTTTGCATGCATACAATTCTGAATATTTCATATTTATTGAATTTCGCCCAAATGGTTACTTAAGTTTGAGCCTCTCCAAATAGGATCTGCTAATGCTCATAGTTCACCATCTTTTACACTAACGACGGCATTTGAAGAAGGGTTAAGAGATAACTTTTACTGCTCAAAAAAGTTCTAACACATAGAGACTAGAACTTTCAAAAACTGATACCCTACAATTGAAGCTTTGTAAGGCTACATCGTGTGCAGATAATTGATCATCATTGTTTGATTTATATTGGGGTTTTAGACTTAAGAAAAAGGTTTATTTTGACGTTGAAAACGGACTTTTGTTAATCGAGTAATTTAATGAAGTAGAATATAATATTAAAAAAATTTTTTTTTTAAATGTAACAAGAAATAAAGAATTTTTTTTGAGAATTGATTTTTTCGCAAACTTTGACGTCTTTAAGTAGTTTTTTATACTTTTATCAAGATGCATAAACATTTATAAACTTCGATAGGTCTAGCATTGAGAAACGTTACTAACCTTTTTTGCTGTATTAATAAATGCATCAAAAATTTCGTAAACCAACGTAAAATCTTTCGAAAAAATTAATTAAAATACATTAAGATATCTCTAAAAAGTTATATTTGGTATCAAACTCTCTACTTAAAAAAAAATGTGACTTAATTATAAAAAAAATAAATCAGAATATTTGAAAAACACACCAAAAATGATATAACTCGAATTAATAAAGAAAAACAAAATAATTCCTTTCTAGTTTGGTACACATATATAGCTGAGATAGATCTGTGCTAATTCGATTGTGGATTTTATTCTGTCATGCAGAGCAAAACAGCGAAGAAAAGAAAGTTTTTGAGTTTGTTTTTAATGAGTCGTTTTTTTGGCGTTTGTGGAGATTGAGTTTAACAAATTTTTTTGAATTTTATTTTTAGAATGTTAATATTTTTGTTAACTACTTGCTTGAACTTTTATATAACAACCTCTTTATGATAAAACATAAAAATAACAGAATAATACTTAATTTCATGCCAACAAAAAGTTACGATTATTTGATAAAGTTTTGAAAAATTCTGCTGGCTGGTTGGAGCTTTCTGGACAGAATTGTGTAATGTATGAAATCCAGTTTTAATTATATGACAATAGTTTTCATTAATTCAATTTAATATTTTAAATCTGATTTAACATTAATATGTAATATTTTAATTGTTCAAAAAATAAAAACTTCTTTTGGATTAAATTTAATGATTTTAGTTTGATTTAATAACTTCGTGCATTTCATCAATTGTGAAAAAATCCCTTGACGTTTTAAAATGGGATTATTTATTTATCAGACGAATATGCCTATTTATTAGATTGAGATATTTTTATAGCTAAATATTTATTATATATAAATAATCATTATTTTTAAAAATTTATAAAATTCAAGTATTTTTTACATTTAAATACTTATTGTTTTTAAATATTTATTATATAAAATATTTGTTATATTCAAGTACTTATTATATTTAAATATATATTATTTGTGAATATTCATTATATTTGAATATTTATTATTTTAAACTATTCGTTATATTCAAATGTTTATTTAATAAAACATAAAGTGTAGTAAAAATTAACAGTTGATAAAAAAACTCCAAAAAACGTTCAAATGCACTTTCTTTGGATGTCAAAAAAAACCCAAATTAAGTGAAGAAATACACTTGGTTGAAAAACTTGAAACCATTTTGTTCAAGTTTTCAAACTTGAGATATTGTTTTTACAAGTTTTGAGATTAAATTTCGGGTTTGAGCGTTTCCCGGGTCAAAAATTAGAGTTTTCTTTTTGTTGAGAAGTTTACTTTGAATTCCAAAACCAATTCAAGATAAGCGTATTTATCTTTTTTTAATAAATTTCAAATTTAACTATAAAAAATGAAAATATTGATTCAAAAAAATGATTTATTTTAAATAAATAATAAAGATTTCTAAATTTTGTGAATAAATATTAAGTAGCTTTAAACCCTCTTGACCAATTATAATATAGTTTAATTTTTAGTTTTCCATGAAAAAAAAAAAGTTTTGAGGTATTAAATTTTATTTTGAGACATGGGTTGTTTTCGAAATGAATCTTTGATTTGGTTCAATGGAATGCATTTTCTAGAGTTCCAAAATGCTTTATTAACTGAATTGAATCGCCTTGGTAGTTTTCCAAAAATTTATTTATATTTGAAATAAAATATAAATAAAGAATAAATTTTTTCAAAAACTTTTTTTTCAAATTAATTTAAATATAAAAATATTCTTTTCTTTTTTTCCCAATTAGTTTAACATTTTTTAATAATAAAATATCAAAACGAACTTATTTTTATATTAATTTACATTCTCTAATGGAATAAGCCGATCATCATTTTAAAAAAGGTTCTATTTTCTTTTAAAAATCCGCAACACCCACGCAATCAAGTTGAAATAATGTAATGTAATGTAATGCGCTATTTATAAAGCGCTTTTCCTTATAGATCGAAGCGCTTGCTACAAATTTAATGTAGCGAAAACACACTGTGGAACAGGTGCTAATTGTCGGCCCACGCGGAATCGAACCCGGTAACTTTAGACAATTAGTCTAATGCTCAACCATTGAGCTACAGGGGCCGACAATACCAAAAGTAAAAACCCAAAAAAAAACGAGAAAAAAACATAGCAATGAGCAAATAATAAAAAATAACAAGACAATAACAATCTAATAACAAGGGCGATAAAAGAGAACTAATAAAACACTAACACCAAAGAAAAATAATAGAATAAAAAACTTTCTTGGAAAACTCCGCAACTGGTCTGAAGATCATTCTTATTTCAACCAATTAGAGTCGTTTAAATAGAACAAATACGTTTAAAAGTAGATTTTGATTAGCATGTTGTTTACAATTTAAAACTCGTTTGATATTCTATGTTATTTTGTTTTGATTTGAAAGATACATTGATAAAAATGTTTTTAAGAGCAAAAATGAAAGGAATTTTTTGCAATTACTTGAGAATTTGTTAACAACAGAGCACATGCGTCAAAACCTGTGATACAATTTATTCACCTTTTCTATAGTTACTTATATAATTAAAAAATAACAAAAATAATTAAAAAAAATAAAAATCGGAACATGAAAATCTGAATATTTGATCTTTATATAACCACAAGAATGTGTTTTTGTGCGTTTAAAAATCACATACATTCAGAAACTATTTATGAGTTTCCGAAAAATTTCTTTATATAGATATTCATGCGAAAAAATTTATTTTACAAAGAATAAATTATACCTATTTAAAAAATAAAAAACTATAAACAGAAAAAAGAAATATAGTCTAGCTTTTTAACCTGTCAGCAAAGTTATCAAATAAAAACGGATCCATAACAAAAGATAAATATTTGAAATAGATACTAAGTCACACAGCAACAAAGAAGGAAAGACATTAAGAAATTTATGTAGTTCTTAACATTTTTGTCTAACAAAGCAATAGATGGAAGAATGATATTTGCTCAACTCACTCAGTATCTTTTTTGTTTAAATTTTTTGCATTTTTGCATTCAACCGTTTTTTAAGCGTTTTTTCGCCATTGTTTTTGCCTCTTGAATGCCTTAAATTAGAATCTTTTATTGAGATTAAAGCGCTCAACGAAAAGTATCTTGCTATTGTTTTCCGTTTTAATTGAGATGATTCATGTATTTATATTTTAAAAAATCAGTTTTTTTTTGCATAATAACTTGTTTTATTTATTAATAAAAACGGATGAAAAAATCAATCGCTAATTTTAGCTAAAACGTATTTTGTTTGCTTATTTGTTGAACATAAATTTACACCAATGAAACAATTCTAAAGCTTAAATTAATAATAATAAACAGTAATATCAGAAACAATAACAAAAAAAATAATGAATGAATAATCTTAAGAAAAGTAATCAATAAAATATTTAAAATTATATAATAATGAAAATGAACCAAATAATAATGAAAAGGATAAAAAATAATTGATAACAACAATAAAAAATAAATGCGAAAACAATTGAAGATAAATCATAATATTAAAAAAAACAAATAAAAAAAAAACAACAACATAAATAACAATAAATGAAATAAAAATAAATAACAATATAACATGAATAATAATAAGAGTAATAACAATAACCGGCCTATATTTAAATTCTAATATAACCTTCTACCGCACTAATCAATCTCATTTCCCCAGTTTATTTCATCAAATTTTCTCAAAATTTTTGATTTTTCTAATTTTTTTTAAATATTAAGTTAATTTTCAAAATAATTATTCAAATAATTTATTTTTATTGCTTATAATCTCAAGAATATTTGGGGTTTTACCTCAAAAATGGGGTAATTTTCGAGTTTTCTTGATTTATATTTTTGAACTGAATTTTTTCCTTATTATCATTTCCGTTTAAGCACCCTAATGATAATGATTTTGACTGCCTATAAATCAAAAAGTTATTGCTTTATTTAAAAGGTAACATTTCAAATGAGAATCGTCTCGCATTTCATCCCTTCAAACAACTAGATTCTTGCATTTAAATAAAAATTTCAATTAATTTATAATTTTTCAAACTTTTTAGATTTGGAAGATTTCCAAACCACTGATAGTGCTCTTAAGTTTTAACCCATTGAAAAGCTTCAGAGGTTGGAAAAGTTTGGAATTCAATAAAACACTGCCTGCTTTGTTGAGTGCTAGAATCTTATTCAGTGTATATAACTTAATTGTTTTAATTACTACCGTTTTGATTGTAGTCTTCCAACTCAAAGAGCTGTCTGGTTCTGAAAGTGTGATTCTAATTTTTAGAAAACAATTAACTCTAAAATAATAAATGGCTTTGTCTATCAAAAAAGTGGAAACAAAAATAGAAGAATGCTAAAAATTTAAATAAAAACTAGGCATAAAAATAGCGTTATGAGAATAAAATTTTATCGAAATCTACAAATAAAAAATCTTTATAAGACAGTGTGCTCTGTACACAATATCACATTTTAAAAGCTCTCAATGAAAACGAACACAAATCCGTTTTGGATCCAGTAGGTAGTTTCAACATCACGACCATCAAACCAGGCCTCTTACAAGCAGATGAAATATTAGTTGAAACAAAAGCACTCTACCACATAACTCCAGTATTTCACAATAAACATTAGCAAATAAGACATCATTATAGACAACCATAACAAAAAATTTGAAATAACAGTAACGAAACACTAAAGTCTAAACTCTACTTTATAGAAATAGTATAAAAAACTTCTATTAATTATAACACTAAAAGTATAAAGACTATCAAAAGTAGCCTGCATTGAATTAAAGCACCGTCAAACACAAGCCACTAATCTCCTACCATGGCTTCCATCCACGGCAGAACTGGTCCCTACTCTCCTAGTCTTAATGATGAGTACAAGGGGTGGGTTTTTTTATAAGAATAACAATAAAAAAAGTAATAGTGAAAATAATAAAAATAAAAATAATCATTGAAAAATTAATTCTCACACAAAATTTTCTCTCGAAAAGTTTCGTGTTTTTGTTGTTAATAAATTTTTTTTTGTTTAGTCTAATAAAAATAACAATAATAAACAAATTTTTCAACAAGAATAATTACCCTCTAATGGGAGATGAACTTGGGAAAGATTTGTGTGGATAAAAACAATTTTGTTGGTGTATTGTCAATCATAGAACGCCGAAGAAAGCAAATGAGCCGAGTGGTTTTATAACAATTACTGCAAATACTACTCAACCTTTGCACTTGTAAACGTTCCAGTATGCAATAACAATAAATATCGATGATAATAAATAAGGAGGCTAATGAAATTAGTTGTTGTGGTTGTTAGTGGAGGGAAAAAGTTGTTTTGCGTTAGGATTTGTTGATAAAATGTAATGTGGAGGTTTTTTTATTATTGGTATATATAATAATTATTATTCATATGTAAGACACGCAGTTAGCAAACTAGGTTTGCTGCAGAGGCGCTTGTGTAGCCAAAAAAACTAGGACAGAGAGATAATGATGAGAAATTGTAGTGGTTTTATACTGGCTTAAGTGATTTTTGTTGGGTTTTATACATATAAATGAGGGTTTTAAGGGTTTTTAATGCCTTCACAAATGCTTCAATGAGGCTATAACGATTGAATAACAAAACGATTGTTTTAAAGAATTTATTTTCAACTTTGTTTTTATTTTATGATATTTATTTTTGAAATTGATTTTTTATTTGTTAATATTAAACTTTAAAAACAATCAATTGAGGATTCATACATTTATTTAAAATAAAAACTATAGTTTTCGATAAGTATAGCCTTATCATAAAACGTTGGCAAGATTATACTTATTGAAAATTATAGCTTTTCTTTTAAATAAAAGTTTGAATCCTCAATTGATGTTTTTAAAGTTGAATTGCTATACAAAACATACATAAGGTGGTTCTGAAAAATTTGTTAATATTTATTTTTTAAACTAGTTTATTATTCAACATTTATTTTCAAAATTAATTTTTTGTTATTTTAATTAGATTTTCGAAAAAAGAAAATTCAGAAAAATTAATTCTTTTTGAATCTCTTGGTTTTAATCCTTTTTTGAACCAATTCTCCAAAGACTTGGTCGTGAGCAAAATCTTTGTTGATCTCGCCTGATGATTTCAATGCAGTTTTGTGAAATCAATTTAAAAAATTCATTGAAAATTATCTTTTTTTTCAATAAAACTTAATAAAAAGATTTCGTGTTCAGATTTATTCAAAAAGCTTATCTGATCAATTGTACTTTGTCATTTTCGTATAGATTTTCAAAATTTTCAACAAATAAGTTAAACTGTAATAAATTGAAATAAATTGAATATTTTTAATAATCAATTAATTTCATTCAATTAATGGATACTTTTAATTAGTTTTCTGTTAAGGATTCTCAACAAATAATTAATTTGAAAACTCTTAACTAATTTTAATCTGTAGCCCGTTCCCATCTTCACGTGCAACACAATTATAATAAAACTTAACCAGTCTTATATAACTTTTCACAACACTAAGTCTACTTCGTTTACTTGCACAAGTTCATATCTTCAAATGTTGCAAACATTCCAATTAACACTTTTAATACAAAAAAATATAACACTATCAAATAGAACAAATATAAACTAAAATGAGATAAAATAAAAATATATCAAAGAAATTAAATTAAAACTAAACAATATAAACTGAAATGATATAAAATGAAATTACATTGAATAGAATAAATTAAAAGAAAAATAATTTAATAAGCTCACAATCTACACTTTCCTAACTCATATCCATCACAGCACCTAATACTCACTCTACTTACATTCAATATTCTTACTAGATTTTTCTATACAGATTCTTTCATTGATAAAAACAACAACTACATGAAATTTAAAAAAAAAAGTTCAATTGAGACACTCAATCTCCTAGTATAAAACTGAAACCCCAGCCAACACATACCTACCTTATATAAGTTGAGACCCCGTGTGAATGAATATAATTTCTGCACTCAGTTTCATTTCTATGTTATTTTTTTGATTTTATCATTATCATTGTTTAATCAAAATAGCTTCAATTTTCATTATTCGTTTTAATTTTTTTGTTTTTATTTGTTTAGTTAGAGTTGTTTTTATTTTTATTATTTTTTTTTTAATTATTATTGTTATTTTCATAATTATTATTGCCATTATTTTTGCTATTTTTAGTACCATTCTCATCATTTATCATTATAGATAGGGGCGATCGAATGGTCGACTTACTTACTTATCATTATTATTTTTTAAAAACTTTTTTTACTCAAAACATCAACTTTCCCTCTTACTAAAGGATCGGCTTGAACACCCTCGACAACCACAAACCTCCCAGCACTGATGTCGTGAAGGAGTCACTCTTCACGTCCTTTGAGGATGTCAAGGTGGGTTCTTGATGCCTTTAAATGTTATAAATTCTGTTTATATTTGATTTTCATTCAGCTCGTATCGTTTTGTTTTATGTTTCAGTCACTTCTTCTTAATGGTCTTTGTTTATTATCAGCTTAAAAGCATTCAAAATCAAAGAGGTAAATAATATTGTAAATCTAAAACTTTCTAATAATAATTACACAAGAATTTTTCATAACTCAAAAACATCTTAATCAAAAATTGATCATAAAAACCAACTACCTCAAGTCTAAAACACAAAACCTCAAAAACATTCTCCCCTTTAGTGGATAATCTAACATAACCCACATTTCTACCATATTTGGTGGAATAAACCATAAAACTCCTTTCTTCCCCCCATATCTAGTGACATAATTACCATACAACCTCACCTAGCAGTCCACACACACACTCGTTTTCAATTAGAGCATATATAGCAAAGTCGTTCCGCCAACGAGCAAACCAGCTTCTTTATTGTCATTTTTATGCTATTTTTATTCTGTTTCAAGACTCCAGATCCCACAATCCAACACAAAAATGACTCAAAGTTGGTTTTTTTACGTTTTCAAGAAGTTGTTTAAAATATTTTTTTGAGTTTGAGGTTAAGAAAAGTGTGAGAATTTTTCGTAGAAGTATGTAACAAGATTTGATCGATTCGAAGAAGAGCTATCAAAACTAACACGATAAGTCTCTGAGATGTAATGTATTGTGTTTTGCTAATTATCATCTTATTTATGAGTGATTATCTGAATTGTGTTTTCAAGTAGGACATGTTCTAAGGCATAGAATTATACAAAAAAATATATATATGCAAAAATTGAACAGATATATTGTATGTAGGTTGAATAATTATTTAATGGAAATTGTTCCAGTGAAAATTGAAAAAAAAGAGTGAAAAAGTGTTTAATAGAAACAAAACAGCGCTTCCTAGAACTATTAAGTTGCACTTTGGAACTTCAGTAACGCCAATGACTATCAAACCGAATTCCCCTCACAACAACGAAACATACACGCTTATTAAACCTAAGTATTAACAAGGATATTAAAGAGGAAAGTTGCATTTAAAATCACGATCATTACCTAGAAATTCCATTACGGTGTACGATACAGTAATAGCAAAGGAATAAACTTATGGTTTCAATTTTGAATTCAATTAAGGCCGCATTTTCGACGCACCAGTGCCCACTGATACCTACCAGTGCACTAGCATAAACTGCTGCATCGTTAAAGCCCTCTGTATTCATTGTTATCGTTGTATTTGTTGATTGGTATAACAACAATAACAATGATGATTTGTATCAAAAGCTTTTATATGTATTTGCTATAATAATAATGATAATATTAATAACTTTTTTTTATTCTAACTAATATAAAAACAATTGTCATACTAAGACTGATACAATAAATTAAAATGAGAAGTTTTTAGATACAATTATTTTAAGAGATTATAACTTCTGATAACTTCAGCCTTTTAAGACATTAGTCAATGTCTAACTAAAGTGTTGATGCTTTTGGAAATAAAGTCAGAAAGTGTAGTAATATTTATAATAATAAGAATAATTGGTTTGATCATAAACATAATAATAATCAATTTTTTTTTATTTTTGCAAATAAAGAAGTTTTTGATAAATTTATTTTAAAATCAAGGCTAATGAATTATGATAAAGTCAAGCTAAAAAAAATTTTAGTTTCGGTTGAACAATAAATGTAACTAAAATTTCTTCACTTTGATGGACAAAAAATAAAAAACGAACAAAAAAGGTACATGAGATGTCTTGAAGAATGGCAAAAAACAATGGATAAAATAGTCTGGAAACATGATATTAGGAGTCTAGGTGTTGATGAATATAATTAACACCGTCAGCTTTTAAAAAAAAAATACATCAATTTTGAAAAGTTTTTTAATACATTTAGAGATAATCTAAAGCTATAATTTCCGATGAGTTTAGCCTTATCATGAAACGTAAAATAACGAGGAATTTTCTTACGGAAGCTTCGTGGTTTTTTATAAAATATCTTCTGTGTCTCATACAATAATATAAATAATTAAAAAAAAAATAATAATAATGAAAACATCAATAATAATAATAATAATAATAATAATAATAATAATAATAATAATAATAATAATAATAATAATAATAATAATAATAATAATAATAAGAATAATAATTGTAATGACATGTGGTTCTTTCTTTATTTTTGTCCGTGTTATTGGTCAATGTCGGAAATAATTTTGGCAATACAATTAAATTTTTTTTATTTAACGTAAAGTTTGAGAGTTTAAAAGTGAATTCAAAAAAAATTTAAATTTTTTAAAATAAGTCATTATTTTCGACCATACGACTCAATGCTGTGAAAAGTTCTTTCAATTTGTTTTTAATATCGGACAAAATAAATTGCAAAAAAAAAGTTTGCAAGTTTTTCCCGTGTGTGGGCGTTTCACCGGTCTTTTTTATTGCTTCCCTGTTTTATGGTTTTTTGAAGAAAAATGCCATCTAATTATTGAGTAGTTTTATAAAATGATGGGTCATGCTGATGGTGAGAATGATGATGATGATTATTAGCTTATAAGCTGTGAACATTGTGTGTTTGGTTTAAAATAGTAAACAGAAAATAAAAATAGATTAAAATGACTTGAATTATAGGTATTAATATATGAAATTAATATAAAAATAACACATACCATATAAAAAACTAAGTCGACCATTCGGTCGTTCCTATCTGGAGTTTCGGTTGCGCAAGTGATCGGTTTCACAGGGCGCTAGTCCATGGGACAACCATATACATCATAAATATTTTTAAAATATATCATGAATATGAAGTAAATCTATGGAAACAATTTTTATCATATATCTATTTTATAAATTAAATATAGGGTAATCAACTATATCTTACACGTCCAATTAAAGAAATTGAGAGGCTGTAGAAACTCTAATGAAATTCCAATGCCTTTTGAAGCCATGACTGTTTATCGTCAAAAAAAATCACGTTTTTGTGGCTTCCTCTTCTCGTCACAGTCTCAAAGCACTTCTCATTTTAACTTTTTCTATATATCTTGTCGTGATTGGGCGCCTTAGTTGCTTGCCTTGGCGTTATATAAATTATTATAATTATTGTTTTATTTAATTGTTCAAGATAATTAAGGTAATTAGAGTCTTAGAGGATTGGAATAGTTGGCGTTCTAGAGGATTCAAACATGTTTGACTGATCATAGTTTTGAAGTATGCTTTTGTTTAAAAAAATATTTTTTAAATAAATTATTTATGAATAAAAAGTTATATTTAGTATAATTTTTCAATTTTTCCCTAAAGCTTCTATTGAAAATACTTCCATGAGCTAGTCTCTGTTAAATTATATACTAAAGTAATAAAAACTCTGACAGACATTAAAGCATGTAATGATGAAGCTACCAAATTGTTGTTGAGCTGAAAGTGCAATATCATTAAAACGCCACCAAAGAAAACACCAAATGTTTTTACATTATAAAGTTTCTATTATAGAGTTTCCATTATCGTTATTCAAAAGGGTTTAATTTTATGAAAATATAACAGGTTTTTGAGTATAAAGTTGCAAAAAACTTTGTTTTTGAAGGGTTACTTTTTGGTTGCATACACATGGTCTAATTGCGAAAAAACTGTCCACATCGTAAACTTTTTAATTATACTCCCAACAATGATAACAAAGCTTTATGGCTTTTGGATGGTCTTTTTTATTGGGGGTGCTGTAGTGCACAAACTCCTTATCTCTCGAGCCATCAGCCCACCTTTGAAGACGAATGAACTTTTTGACGTTCTTTAATTTATGGAGCCATTTTTGGCATTTTTAATATATAAAACCACTTTTTTGGCATTTTTTAATATATAAGCGACTTTCAGGCATTTTCTAATGTCTAAGATAATTTTTGGTTATATTATGAATATTTTTGAAATAAATTTATTGCATGTATTTATTTTATTTATGTATTTGAAAATATTGTATATATCTTTGAAGTAAATATAAAAAATATAGAAAGTACTAGAATAAAACAATTATTAAAAATCATAAAAATAAAAATTACATAAAATAAACAAAATAAAAAACTCAAAAAAAAATTCTGCATCAACAAAGGTGCTTGTAGTTAAAGACAAAGAAGAAGGCAAAACATGGATATAACATAATATACTATTCTACTATTGTATACCCTTACAAAACCCTATCAATTGGTATCGAAGTTTTTCTTCTCAAGGTTGATTTTTTATTGCTTTATAAAAACGTTCAGAGCTTTGTAGCGTTTTATTTGATAGTGTGGATTTTATTATCGAGAGAGGATTGTGATAATGTAAAAAATGATGTTCTAGTGATAAAATAATAGCATTCTTTGAGTGCTTTTTGAACACCATCTAGAAAACACTATAAAAAGCCTTTATAATCGCCATAGAATGATGTAACTTTTATTGGAAGAAATCGTGAGAAAAAGCAATAACTGTAATTATTTACACAGCGATTAATAAGAGGCATGCAATTAAAAAAGGTCAAAGATGAGAGTATGAAAAAGAGCAGAAAATCACTTAGAAAAAACATAGCGCAAAAAGGTTATAAGAGACAATTACGTATCGACCAGCGATCAATGGCAATCGATCCAATTTCATGAAGAAGTGGTATTTATACAAGACCCTAGCGACGAACTAAGAAAACTTAAAAATTTTTCATTGATCTGAGTTATTTGTACTTATGCTTATAATGATTGTGAACTGATGGGTTTTTTACTAAAGGCTTATCGCGTCTAAGACTTTCTCTTGAAATGTCGAAAAACGTTTTCAGATTTCAGATAAAAGGCATTTATTTATTATTTATTGATAATAATATCAATTATTATCTATTATTGTTTGCATTTCTATTTATTTTCATTATTATATTAATAATTTTAACTTTTATATTTAATACGCCTTTTGAATATTTTTTTTCAATAAAAAACTTAATTCACTAATGTTTTAATATTTTTCATACCAGGTTTTGATTGCATCACTTAACTAAACATTTGTGGTAACTTATTTGTTTTCAAATTTACCCTCTTATCTGTTATGGAATCATTTTCAAAAATATAAATAAAATTTTAAAAAGTTTCCAACCTTCTTCAACAGACTAAATCATTTTTCTCACTTAATAGGTTATTTTAATGATGAAAAATTTATTAAGAGATTTTAAGAATTTTCTGAACCACTTAGAAATTCGAAAGTTAATTGGAATTTTATAATTTTACAGATCAAATAATAGTCATAATAGCTTTCCATGTTGCTGGTTATATAAACCGAAATTTCTCGGTTTTTAAAATGTATCAAATCTACTTAAGCATGCTACCTTATGATGATTGGTTGAACGAAAAAGCACCAACAAGTCAACAATTGTAAATCTCTCAACACTTGAACGAATCCTCAACAAATAACAATTACCAAATATATATTTTTTTTGTCCTTTTAGTCTGTTTCAATTTTTTAGCTTCACCTCAATAATTTTTTCACCGTAAAAATACTTAAACTAACTAAGCTTTAAGATTTTGTTTCTTTACTCATGTCTTAGTAATAAACGCTACAACATCTGAATGAAAGGTCAATGGGTCTAATAATTAGCACTGGGAAGGTTGGAAATTGATTGATTTCCAAAAAAAATTCTTTTTTCAGCATTACTTATTCTTACAAACACGAAATCTTTTCAATCTAATTTGTTTTCATAAAAGTATAAACTATAAAAAAATCCTTTGAGGTTTGCATTCCGTGTTTGGCTAGTGCAAAATAAGTTTGGGGTTTTGTTTTGAACGTTGGGGTGTCAATTACTGTAAGATTATCATTAGTTGGATTCTTTGCTTCAACTTCTATAAGGCATTCATCATTATACTATCCTAATAACTTTATTTTACTTCTCAGTGACATCGTATGTATTTTCAAATTTAATTTTCAAAATAGTTGTCTAATAAATCAAGAAAAAAATCTTTTTTTGGAATTTCTCCAATTTTTCTCAAAATTTTTGATGTATTTGAATGTCACAAAAAGTTTTTCTAAATTGTTTTTAACTTCATATGCAGGTCATTCGATCCTTCAAACCCCACTCATCAATCTCGAACTGATCACGGTTTCAAAAATGCATGCGGAGCTTTTTTAATGCTTAAAAACTAAGCATACTACGTCATGAAAATATTTATTTTTTGAGACCATGTTTTTTGATGAACGTTTTTGTAATGTAGTGTAATGCGGTATTCATAAAGCGCTTTTCCTTGTAGTTCAAAGCGCTTGCAATAAATTTAATAAAGGCAAATCACACTGTGGAATAGGTGCTAATTGTCGGCCCACGCGGGATCGAACCCGGTAACTTTAGCTAGTTAGCCATATGCTCAACCAGCCGACAATATAATAATCAGTTTGATGAATCCAAAAATAACTCTTCAACGTCATTAGTGTGATGAATTAAGATATATATATATATATATATATATATATATATATATATATATATATATATATATATATATATATATATATATATATATATATATATATATATATATATATATATATATATATATATATATATATATATATATATATATATGTATATATATATAGACAATAGATGTGAAGACCAGTTTTTAAAGTTAAATAGTTCAATTCACACAGCAGTACAGAAAAACCTTATAATGACGTTCTCATAATGACAGTTCAAATAATATTTTTAACAAACCTCTCTTGTTCCTTCAATGAAGATTTGTGGTTAAATGATAAGAAAACTTTGAAGTTTAATTAAAAAATATATTGTCAAAGTTGAATGGAAAAATTATTGATTTTTATGGAGTTTTGTTTAGAAAAGCTAAGTGGTATCTACAAAAAAATTGAGTTTAATGAAAATTTTTATCATGAAACACAAAATTAACGTTTTTGATGACTATTAGGGAATTGAAAGGCAGCTTTAGAACAATTCTCAAACAAAACAATAAAACGGGCTATTTTATGTTAAATGCATTTATGATCATAAAATTTCAAAATTTAAATAAAAAAAATTCTTGCATAACGAAGTGAAGAGGTATTAAATTTAAATAAATCTTGAATTTATTTAAAGGAAACTTAAAAGTTTTGAGATGTTTAACATAATAATTTTAAATTAGTTTAAGCTGGTTTTGTGAAAATAATTAGAAAATTAGATGGACATAAATTTAAAAAAAATTAATTCAAATTGGAAACAATCTGTTTAGATTAGTTAGACAATCATTTGAAAAAATTGGGGTTTGAGTGAAAAACAATGCATTTGTATCAGTGTCTGTATAAAATATGAAGTGATGATGGATAGCTTTATTAAACTAAATAATAAGTCTACTTTTGGAAAGAGAATATTGATGATAAAATAAAAACAATGTAAATAATAAAAAAAATAAAAACAATGTAAATAATAAAAAAAATAAAAATAATGAAAAATAAAGACAATAAAGCGATGGCGACTATTGGATTTGCATACTGGAGAAATCATATGTTTACTTGCACCCCACCATCCTAACCCTCTAATGCTTCTGATTATATCTTAATATCTTCATTGTTTTGTTCCATTTTTTTCATTAATTATATTGTTCTTTTTATTTTTTATTGTGTTGCTTTAGCATTTATATTGTATTTTTTAAAGTTTTTCTATTATTTTTTTGTTGATATGATTATTTTTCATTTTTTTACTCTCATAATCTCATCAACTGTTCATCTTTTCAAAGTTTTCAACACTTCTATTTTTCGTTTGAGTTTTCAATTTTATTGTTGAAAAAAAATTTTGAGTTATAGCAATTATAAACAGTTGAATTTATTTCCATGTTGAAATGGAATTAAATGTCAAAAACTGAGTTTTTGACATTTAATTTTTCATATGAGCTTATAGAGAACATCAATTATAATTTTTTTCGATAGTTTTTTTCATATTCAGTTAAACTTTGTTAATTTCTGCTAAAGTTAAAAGTCAAACAAGTTCAATAAAAAACAAAAATTACAAAATAATAAGTAAAATATGCGTTTTAAAATTTAAAAAAAACTCTCAACGTTGAAACTCATAAATCATCAACAAAGTTAGGCAAATTGTTTATTATTTCAATTGAGAAAAACATGAATTGAAACTTATTTTGGAATTTTTTAACTACAGTTATGAGATATTAATTATCCACTAATGTATTTTGAAGTTATGTCTATAACATTTTAGTAGTTTCAATTTTTAACCTCTACTTAAAAATGTAAGTTCATCTAATGAAAAGTTTTGTGGAATAAAAAAAACTCAAAATAGTGTTCTCATTTTTATATCTCAGGCGTTATTTTTAAACGTTGTTTCAAAGTTTCCAAGGCATTTTGTCTGACAATTTTATTTTGATTGTTTTCAATTCTTTTATGAATATATATAAATAAATTATTTTTTCAAATTATTTTTTGATTATTAATATATTTTTTTTATTCCAGCAATGACTTGAGCGTTTTGTACTTATATCTTCAAATCCAGCATTGACTCTTGCATCGGATTATTATTATTATTGTTTTTATACAATACCTCGTAAAATTTTTCAATGAATATTTTTATTTCTAAATATTTAAAAATTTTGTTTATAATATTTGCAGTGTAAATAGCTTACAAAAAACTAATGGTAAAAAGTATAGAAAAGAAATTATAAATTAAATTATAAATAAATATAAATAAATTATAAATCAATTCATGAATAAAAAGCTACAATATTTGATGAAATTTTTTAATCTCAGTTCATCATGTTGAGAACATATAACCCAGAAGTGATAAAACAAATTTCAAGGCTGGGATTACAGTTACATTTAATCTCAAAACTCATATCCACATCTCAACCTACCTCTTCCCATAACATCTTTTCTCATTCATTTACTGTTTATTTTTTGTTAACTGCAGAAATATTCAATTGAATTCATTTATTTTTCATGAGTTAAAAATGGTTTTCCATATTTTTATGCGTAAAACATAGCATTTATATGTTGAATAATTTATTTGTCTTGTGTATTCACTGCTGCCTCGTTAATCGTAAGTAAGAGATAGACTCGAATTAATATACGTTTGAAGCTATTGCCTCATAGAAGGTCTTCATTTTAATTTTTATTTTTTTCTCTCAATTAAAACATAATTTCAAGGAAAATTTTTTTTATTGGTGAATAGAAATTATTTGATTTACTTGAGCGTTTTTCTTTAAAAGTTTTTATGATATTCAAATGTAATTTCTTAAATACGAATAACGGCGCATTTTTGAAATTTTTGGTTGGAAAGGGTAATTTTAATTTCAAAAACTTATTCCAATGCAAGTGTCAAGAACATTTTGATAGGCATATTAAAAACCTTGACATTCACACTCCAAAAACACACACAACATTGAATTTTCATAAAAATGAATATTAAAAAACACATAATGAATCTGAAGCAATATTTCAAAAACAATAATACCCTACCCTGCTCCTTCTACATCCACCCTCCCTTCCACCCCACCCTCTCTTCCACCCCACTCTCCCTTCCACCCCACTCTCCCTTCCACCCCACCCTCCCTTCCAACCCACTTTTTCCTGCCTCCCCTACCCTTCCATCTTCCACCCTACCCGGCTCATCTCTCATTCTATCACTCCCTCCCTAAGCTAACGGACGAAGAACGTGTCTACTTGAACGCAGCAACCTTGGGTGACATCGCCATAGTGCGCCAATCAATAGAAGATCTTGACTCCCCTCTCAACGTTAACTGTGTGGACTACATGGGTAGATCTGCCATCCATTTGGCTGTCGACTGTGAGAACATGGAAATGGTGGAGTTGTTACTAGAGAGGATCAAGTATGAGCTAGTCGAAGAAGCTCTACTGCATGCCATCAGCAAAGGGTCTACTAAGCTTGTTAAGGTGAGAGTGTGTTTATGGAGGTTGCATGGTTTATTTTGGGAATAAAAGTTTGTTGCTTGCCTTGCGGATTTTGATTTATTGATTGTTAAGTATAAACTTAGAATAAATTTAACTAACGTGCACGAAACGTTGGAATCTCATGACACACAACTCCACAAAACAGCAAAAATTTAAAAAAAAAACAAAA
The DNA here is from genome assembly GCA_964035795.1 of Pterobdella sp. o SKG-2022. NCBI lineage: Eukaryota > Metazoa > Annelida > Clitellata > Hirudinida > Piscicolidae > Pterobdella > Pterobdella occidentalis. The sequence continues at coordinate 4,997,279 of OZ038326.1, read as the reverse complement.
CCTTCATACAACATGATAAACCCTATAAAAAATAGTAGCACCACAAAAACACAACATAACAACCACTCGACAGGTGATTATTGAACACCCCAACTACATAGCCGCAGCAGACCAGTGTAAACGAACCCTCAAAGACCCTTTCTTCAGAACAGATGAAAAGAGCCAGTTCTCTCCAGACATCACGCCATTAATTCTAGCTGCCCACCACAACAACCATGAGATCATACAAATGTTTCTCTACCGCAACCACACCATAGAACGACCGCATCCCATATACTGCCAGTGTAATGACTGTGTCACTAAGCAGAACTACGATTCCCTCAAAAGATCCAGGTTTGGAGTTTTTTTGATGAATATTTTAAAGCCTTTTTTTGTATGTTATTGAATTTTTTAAAATAATTACACTGAGAAATAAAAAAAGTTTTAGCAAGTGAGCTTATTGGATAGGAAGGGGCTGGTATTGAAGAAAAAAAATAATTAAAATAGTGTTTTACTCTAGATGCTTGAATTAAAAATAATAGGTTGAAAGATATTTAACATTCATATCAAATTTTTTTCATTAGTGAAATATATACTAACTATTCTCAATTATTAAAATATTCATGAAAAATTTTTTATTTTTGAAATATATTTCACATATTTTTTCTTGTTGTTGACAAATCAAATCCAAAGCTAAAGTGGACTTAGCTGGGCAATGACCATTCAAGCATATGTGACTTATCAATTTATTTTCGATGTTCATATTTATTTAATATAATATTATTTTTATTTATTTTTAAATGCATTTTTATTCATCTTAAATTAAAGTTGATTGAAAAATATTAAAATTATTTAGTCAAATTAATTAGGCTATGTTTATATTCATTAAATATTTATTGATTTTTATGTTAATTATATTTATTAAATTTTTTTTATTTACTTCATTCAAGCTTAGAAGCACTTTAGTAATAAAATGGTTTTTTTTTAACTAAATTTTAATATTCAAAGAAATTCAACCCGTGAGCATCACTTCTTTTTCACGAATAGTTTCAAGAAAACTTCAAATTCATTTCAATGGGAATTTCTTATTTGCAAAATGGTTTAAAAAATTAACACTGAAATCTTTTGCAAGCCATTGTTTATGATTTGCTGCTTTTTTTCGAAGCGAAGTTTTCAGCTGAGTTTTTGAAACTTTGAAAATGAAATTTTGTGTTTTAATAAATTAAATATTCAAAAATAGTTTCTAATTTATTTTTTTCCCGTTCATATACACCAGTGAATGACCTAAAAAAAAACAAAACAACAAACCACAAAAAAAACATAAAAAAATGATATAAAAAAACATAAACCATATACGAACCCATTCAAACACGTCCCAACCATCAAAGATCGCGTCTTCACGCGTACAAGGCTCTAGCGAGCCCAGCCTACATGGCCCTGTCGAGCTCGGACCCCATCATGACCACCTTCCAACTGAGGCAAGAAATGAAGAGGCTTGCTCAGGTCGAGAAGGAATTCAAGGTTCGTGTTTGATAAGAAAAAGCTGTAGTGGTCTTATTGAGTGAGTGTTGGAAAGGAGTTGTGGTAATGGAAAGCTTTTCACATCTCATTAATTATCTTCTGGTGTTGAGTAGAGATTATCTTCATCATTTATTTGAAAAATTCATCAAAATACTTTTTATACTATTGAATCCATCAAGTAATCATTTTCAAAACAATTTATACATACTTCCAAACACCACATAACGCAAGTCCCTCCAACCCCCCATTACAGAACGAGTACCTGAGCTTGGTGGAGCAATGTATGGACTTTGCTTGTGAGTTGATGGATTTATGCAGAGGAACACAGGAGGTGGAAGCTGTACTGAGTGAGAGTAGTGAAGATGGACAAAACCCCCTTGAACGACTCAAAATGGCCATGGAGTACGAAGAGAAAAAGGTGAGGCGATAAGGATAATGTAATAAGAACACATGTAAGATTTGATAATATAAGTTCGGTTTACAAAAAGCTTCGTTGTTTAAACCGTAATTTTTTTGTATTCAATATAACACAGATTCACAAAAAACTTTACACAATTTTTCACGAAAACACTTGAGCCGTCAAAGCTCATAGTAAACCACCTTCTAACACACCACCAGTTTGTAGCCCACCCCAACTGTCAGCAGCATTTGACCAGCATCTGGTACGGCACTGAGATGGGTTTTATGCAATCTCTAGCTCTGTGGAAAAAGATGTTACTATGGCTCCTATCAATTCCTGTGGTCCCTGTTCTCTGTATCATATATCTCATTGCGCCTCAAAATAAGGTTAAGTATGGTTGTGTGTGGAGTGAAAAAAGGTTTTGTTGGTATGCAATAGATTTTTCTGGCTCAAAATTTTTTTAATGGTTTTTTATTGGTTTGTGTTGTTTTTTGCGGGCTTTTGTTAATATTTTTTGGTTTGCATGACTCTGTGTTGGTATTTTTTAGTCCATGTTGGTCTTTGTGGGTCTTTGTGGGTCTTTGTGAGTCTGTGTGGGTCTTTGTTATTTTTTATGTGTTAGTATCCTCATTCATAGACTTGGAGGTTTCGTGATATTTTCATAAATGTTTATTTTTCGGTGTGAAACTTGAATGTTTGTGAACAACTTCTTGTATAGTTCCAGTAAATTTTGAAAAAAATATTTTTTTTTGTTGTTGTAAGTTTCATGAATTTCAATGAATTTCCGATATAATTTATTTTTCATAAAACTTTTTAAAAAATTTTCGGTAATGATTTTTAAATAGTTTTCCATTTTTATGTTTTGGGAGGTGGATGGGCGTTGATGTTGAAATAAATTCAAAATTGTTAATTATTTCGCTTCTTATTTATCGTTATTCTTATTTTCTTATCCTTTTGATTGTTATTTTCATTCCTATTAGGCACACCAAAAATTGAACATTTAAAATAAACGAAATAAACAACAAAAACTTAAACGATGCAAAATAAACTCATCAAAAAAAAACAAAAAATAAATAAAGAAAAAATAATAGAATAAAAAAAAACAATAGATTTAGTATTGAAGAAAAATTTTCCGAACGACTTTGGCATAATATTTCATTGAATAGAGAAATGCTTGATGATTTTTAATTTTTATCTCCCTTTTAAATCATTTTGTGCTAAGTGAGATGGAAATTTTCTTTTTTTCAATGATGAGTTCTCTATATTGATATTATCTATTTTTATTTGCAATGGTTTCATTTCTGTGAGTTAATGTGAGGTTTTTTCACAAAAAGCTTGGTGTATTAAGTCAATAAATGTGTTTATTCCCCTCATTATTTGTTTTTAGTATTTATCACATTTCCATTAAAAATACTAAAAATTTCGATATAGCATTTCATAATGATATTTCTCATTTTATAACTTGAGGCTAGTTATATACAATGTTTATATAAGGGAGAATACTTTCAAAAAGAAATTATAAATTATCAAACAGCCTAAACAAACAGATAATAAATGCCCACAGAGTTTATATATTAGTTTATAAAAAAATATTAAAAATAATTTTAAAAATGTATACTTTTATATTACATATATTCGAATCAAAAATATATTAAACTCATTATATGTATAAACTATTTTTATGTTTAGTTTGAGTATGGGTTTAAGGTAATATACTTCAAGTTGTATTATAAACTGTGGTTGACAATTTTTAAGCTTACTCTTTGGTTATTTGTTTATAGTGGATGAATGAGACCTTTTTTTTAAGTATAATTATTTTTTCATTTTTTTTTTATTAATTTTAATTTTGATTTTAGTTATTTCATAAAATTTTTCACATTTTTGAAATAAAACTAAAGAAAATATTGTTTTGTGTTGTATATCAACTTAATATTACATTAAAATTCCATAAAAGATTTATTTTTTTTTTATATTGAATTAATGATGCCAGTAAACAATAAGTTAAGCTTATTTTTTGAGTTTTTTTCAACAAAACGCTCGAAAAATTTGTTTTTCAAAGTTTTTAGGTGTCAAGTTATATGAAAAATGATTAATTATTCAAAATCTACTGACCAAAAATTATGAATTTGAAATCTATTTATTATTTTTTATTGTTTTTATTTTGAAAAAAATCTCGAAAAATATTTAAAATAAAAAAAAATAATATTTTTAAAATTTTTCTGAAACTTTTTTTTTGTTTTGAAAACTTAAATGCCATTTGTTACATTGTTTCAAAATGAAAAAAATTTACAAGCTTTGAAATATCAGTTGCTTTTAAAAAAATAACAAACCAACATGAGAGATTTGACCAAAAAATTCAAAAAATATATTTTCCTACTCCTACTCTTCAGACAAATTGCTTACTTAAAACAGTTTTAATAATACTTTTACTCTTTAGACAGAAATATTCTGAAGCAAGAATTAAGAAGTCTTTAAAAGTTGAAACGAGAATTATTGTTTACCAAAGTTTTGGTTCCATCAACATTTCATTGTTTTGCTTGTGGAAATACCCTATATCATCATTATCTTTGAACCTTGAAAAAATTGATTTTAATATTGAGAAAAAAAAATTTCACATGGGTATGACAGTTACTAAGTCATACTTAAAAACAACTCAAACTTCAAAAGTTGCATTTAAGTGGCATGTCATTGTCGTTTTTGGTTCTGTCAATTACAGAAAATCTTGAAAATTTCTAGTCATTAATTTGAAATGTTTTTAATGAAATTTTGATCAAACCACAAAAAAAATTTGAATCATAAATACACGATATAAAAGAAAAAATTCAAATATTGTTGTGTTCTTATAATTCACAAACAAAAGTTATACCGATTCACACAAGCAAAGATTTTACCAAGGCATACAGTTTATACAAATATAACTTATCAGACATCTTATGTATTTTTCATATAGTAATTATCTATAGAGCATCAATTCAAAGACCTCCCCCAACCAACCATCACTACAAAAATTTCATATTAACTCACACTTTCTAGATCTCAAGTATCATCAGGTGTCCAGCAGCCAAGTTCATTACCCACACTCTTTCCAACGTCACTTTCCTCCTCCTTCTCACCGCCGCCACCTTTAGACTTGATGAAAAACCTCATCTCATGGATTCCTTCCCAGATCTGTTTGAAAAGGATTATAACACTTTGGGAAAAGATAAGCTTGAAGAAGATGTTGATCAGGTTAAGTTGGGTGGTGGTACTGTTGGTGGTAGTAACGATGGTAAGGTGGAGATGGTGAAGATAGTGGACACAGATAGTAATAGTTGTTAATGGTGGTAATCTTGATAGTGATTTGTTGGATTATTGATGAAAGTTGGTGGAAGTGGTTGGAAAAGGTGATGGAGGCTGTTGGTGGTGGTGGTGATGCTGGTGGTAGTGATGCTGGTGGTAGTGATGCTGGTGGTAGTGATGCTGGTGAGGGTTATGCTGATAGTGTTAGCTAAGCTAGTTGTAAATGATGAGGGTTCTTATTATGAAGTTGATGGTAGGTTTGAGCATTAATAATGCTTCATCAGCTTTTGAATATATTTTTGAATTAATCATCTACTTCTATCAATTTTCAAGCATTATTATCTTCAACATGAATAACATCAAAAAATTAGTTTTTGCCTTTGAGCAACTAAACGACTAAAAGCAATCAAAAATGCACATTTTAAGATTAATGGTTTATATATTAAATTTATTTCTTCCAATCTAATACGATTGACCTTCTGCAGAAATAAAGCAAAAAAAACCAAGCCTAAGAAAAATTAAATTTTTTCCTTTCTATGCCTCTAAATTAAGTTCATAATAATGTAAAGTTCATGTTTTTTATGAAGAGCTTCTAACTTTTGAATCGAAGTTCTTGTGGAAATCGATTTAGATCTTTATTGAAGTGTCTTTTGTGAGAATTGATTTATTTTTTCATTAATAAAATTGTTATGTATGATTTTTTCCAATTAAGTAATTTTTTCTATTAACAATAACAATTTTGAATATTATTAGTTTTCATTATATTATTATTATTATTAATATCAATCTATTATTATTATTATGATTAAAAAACAATTCTAACCATCATGGCCTTTGGCATGAAGTTAAACTGCACCGAAGATAGCGTCTCAAAATTGAGACTGTTTTTCTGTTATAGCCTGGATAACAGTAGACTCTGATAGCAGGTATCGACAAACTGATATTCTGGTATCGTTGTCATTTGGCTTGGCGGATAATCTTTCTTTTTGTTGACAACGGCAAGGTAAACAGCCCAAGTGTTGAAACGACATATTTTGAATTCGATAATTTCAAGTTAGACGTTAGCTCTGGCTGGCAGTCTATGAAAATTTGACCCAAATAAATGGTTTTCATTATTAATTTTTAATAGTCTAATATTAATAATCTAGACCAACTGTTAATCCTAGTTACTGGAGAATATACAGCAGTAAAATGCAATTTTGAAAATTAGTTGTAAAGCATGGAGAAAAAATTACGTCGTCAACGAACTGAAGATTATAGGCACTACTACTACTGTAATATAATTAGATTAATATATGAAAAAATAAATTTTTTTTTATAGAAAAACTATCATAAAAAAAAATTAAAAAATGAACAAAAATAATATAAGTTTTGATTAACTAAATAAAAAATTAATTAATTAATTAAAAATAATAAATTATTAATTAGCTAAAAATAATAAAAATATTATTATCAATAAAATTAAAAAAAAAACAAATAAAAATAATTTGATGAGAAATAAATAATAATAATTAAATTAATATAATAATAATAACAATAACATAGGTACTGAAAGGCACATTTAGGCCAGCAAACACTCTCATCACAAAGGTCCAAGTCTGTCTCATCTTCTGGATTCTAGGTCTGTGGCGGAGATTATTCTTTCTATTATTCTGATCATTTTTATTGTTTGTATAACTTTTCACTATTTTTGTTGTTTTTCCTTCAAATTTATTATTGTATCCGTGTTTCATTAATATTCCTCGTATTGTTTTCTTTTCTTATTATTATCACTTTTTTTTTATTATTTTTAGCGTTTTTTTTCAATTATTTTGTCTCAGTCTCATTATTTTTTTTGCTCTAGTATTTTCTTTTTTTTTTCATTTTTCACTATTTATTCTAAATAATTTTATAAATTCAAAGCTATATGTTGATCTAATCTGTTGTGTTTTACAGAATTTTTGGTACCACAAAACATACAAAAACCCTCAAAATATGCTTCAACCATCTTATATTCACTGGTTTTAATGTTGATACGTTAGCATCAAAAGTTTCTGCTAAACATTTCAAATTTTTTTATATTTGTAGTAGCATCATTGGTATTATATATTAATTCTATTAGTATTAATATATATTTTTTTATTACTATGATTAGTGTTATGAATTTTGTTGTTATTATACACGATTTTTATTAGTGTAATTATTAGATTTTATTTTAATTATCTTTTTTGTTTTTATATATTATTTCTATTAGTATTTTCAGAAAAATATATTATTTTTGATCCCATCATTTGAATTTTTATAGCACGCATTTTGTAGAAAATGGCGCTGTAGCATATGGGGTCAAATGTTTATTTTTGTATATTTCCATGTGTTTGTTGAGGTATTAGTATATTTAAAGATTATTTTTGTATGTTTATACATGTGGTTTTGTATGTGAATAAACTTATTTATGTTTGAAACTATGTGTTTTTTTTGAACTTGTGTGTTTATGTGTAAATGAATGAGTACTTATCTGTGACTTCATGTGTGCTTATGTGTAAATAAATGTGTGTTTATCTTGTAAATTCATTTTTTTATGTGTAAACTCATGTGCTCTTATGTGTCTTAACATGTAAATTTATGTTTTTTTAGATCTAATTTTTTGTGTTTATGTGTAGACTTGTGTATATTTGACTTTTTATGTCTAAACCTGTGTAGATTTATGTGTCTTTATGTGAAAATCATGTGTTCATGTTTAACTTTATACACACATATGTGAGTGAATGTGCGTGAAAGGGACATAAGACGTACATTGTTTGTTTTTGGGGTGTTAATCATGGCGCGTTATGATATCCGAGGTGAACCTTCATTATATTTATGCGTATACACCATATATTTGTATTTATACCCATCTTATAATATCCTCCTATAATATTGTACACAGCCTTATGATGATAATTCTAATCAAATAATTTACTCACCCAAGATTTTTATTGGGTCTAGTTAATATTATGATTTCATTCCATTTGTTTTAGTGTATTGAAACATTTTCAAAAAATATAAAAAAGTATTATGAAACATATTTGAAGTTATATTTAATATTTTTATCAAAATTATTCAAACAAAAACATAAAATTAGTTTATCGTGTTTTTTAATGAGGAAAAGATTTCTGATTTTATCATATTTTTCCGATAATACTAAAGCTTATGGCACGTTGAAAAATTTGGAGTCATAAGAAATAGAAAAGAAACAATTGATTGTTATTATATAAGAAGTTTTAAAAGCTAAAAGCTATGAGTTCACAATATTATTAATCTTCAGTTTTTTAAACTTTTTTTAAAATATAAAAAAACTGAAAAACAAAACGCTTATTTGAAAAATATCAGCTGATATTTTTGATGAGTGAAATCTTACCATGAATCTTTAGACTCAAAAGTTTCATTTTAAGTTAATAAAGTTCAGTTGATGTATTATATGCAAAAAAAAGAACAAAAATATAATTAGTTTTAACTTTGAAATTATTCAAATGACAGTTTTTGAAGTGTTTAAAAGTTATATTGTTAACACGAATATGCGGAGATTTGAAATATTAATTGAAAATATGGTTGATTTTTTAAATGTAATAAATTTTTTCGAAGCCTTAGCGGAAGTCTTGAATTGAGCCAAAAAAACGTATAAGATTAAAATAAACATAAAGTTTCAATCTGTTTCAAATGAAAAGCCTTAAAAATTAATATAGTTCTTATATAAATCAGGAAAAAATAAATTTTGGAAAATTTATTTAGAGAATATTTTATTTTATTTCAAAGTGACAAAAAATGTTTTCAAATAATTCAAAAATAAGTTTATTAATACTTTTTACAGTAAACGGATTATACAATAAAACCTGTAATACAAACCAAACAGTATAAAATACCATATAACGCAAAAAACGGTTTTATTTGACGAAGAAAATTATCCAAAACCAACAAAAATTTCCAAGCAACAGAGGAACACACACAAGATATTCAAAATGCAGGGCAAAATAAGCAATTACAGAAAGCCGAGAAAGCATTTGGCACCCGAATAACTCACCTATCTCCTGCTATCCTTTTATATTTACTCTAGATTCTCACCCGTTTTCGTTTCTCAAGGCAAATATCGCTAATAATAAGCGGGAAATAGGAATTTCAATTCTCAATGTTGTTCTGTTTTTCTCAGTGTTATTGGGTGATTAATTTTCTTAATTAAATCCATCGATAACAGTGATAGGAAATATTTTCTGTTGTTTTTTGTTTAGTAGTTATGATTTTCATTATTTTTAAATTTTTTTATGATAAAAGTTTCAATTTTTTTATCATTGAAGTTTTTGATTTGTCCCATTATCAGAATTCTTTTTTGTTTTTCTTCTTATTAATGTTATAAGAAAAGTTATAAGTATAATTAAAAACCATAATAATAATAACCATTTTTGTAATTATTTCCTTTTTTAAATGTTCATTTTCACTATCGGCATTATTCCTAAGATTATTTTTCATTTACTTTCTTTAATTTTACTTTTTTATTTTTTTTTACTTTTGTTATTTTTGTTATTTTTCTTTACTTTTTATTTATTTTTTTCTTTACTTTTTATTTATTTTTTTTTTTACTTTTTTTATTAGCCTCATTTTCACTATTATTGTTATTATTTTTTATTATTACAAGTTTAAAAGTCAGATTAAATGTGTAATATTTGTGGTTACCAAAGGAGGTCATTGGAATAAAGCCGATAAGCGACCAAATATACCCAAAAAAATACAAAATAATGAAATAAAAAAATAAAAATTTAAAAAAATTTAAAAAGTATATATAAAAAAAAATAGGAAATAAAAACACAAAAAAAAACCTAAAACACAAAATAATGAATATAAAAATTATAAAAACAAATTATAAAAAAAAACTAAAAATAAAAATAAAATAAAAAAAAAAAAAAAATGGATGAATAATAAAAGAGCTTTGCAACAAAGAATTGGAGTGACAAAAAAATCATGCAACGGAATAAATACAAAACCACAAAAACCTAAAACCAACCCCAAAATCAAAAACTGATGAATAAAAATCCATAAACAATCAAAAAATTGTTTAAAAGAGTCTTTATTAAAGCACATTTGTTGAATAAAATCATTTTTGATCATTTTCACATAAAAACTTTTAGGAAGCAAAATTATACACATAATAAAAATAATATTTAAAAATGCACATATTAAAAATAACATACAAAGTTATATAGAAGATAAAAATTAAATTTAAAACAAGTTATTTTACAAACTATTTTTCGATCAACATATAAATATCTCCAACGGACAAAAATTTTAGAATATTTAACAAAGATAAGAAAGTTATCTTAAGCTTTTGTTTTATTTTCGCATTTCTACAACACAAAAACAACATTTTTATATTGTATTACTCCAAATAATTTTTGTTTTTAATATATTTTTTATTTCCAATGTATAAAATTGATAATTTATGTTTCATTATGCTTTATGCTTCATACATTCATATGGGCTGGCAACAAACCAACTCTTACTGCCAATATACAAAAACTGGAAACATTCCCGCAACCACACTAATCAACACTAACAACTATGAAAAATACCCATTTAATAACTTTAACTCTAACAGTCTTTTAGATCTTCCTCTCTTGGTCACCTCTAACAGACAGGCTCACGGGCATGTCGAAGTTTTATACACAAATTTTCATAACTAATGGAGAGTTACTTACAACTTGGTTTATTAGAAATAGAAAACACTATTTAAATGAAAGATGTCAATTTTCGTTATTATACACACTTTTATTTTACTGTATTTATCACGTTTAAACCCATTCATATTCTATATATCACGTTGTATATTATTGTATGGTAGTCTAGTGTTTATATGCTTTTTGTATTGTATTTTTTAAATAATATGTACCTCTGTTTTGTTGTTCATATAGTGTTGAGTCGTCATGATTATATTATCTGTATTTTAATGATTACACGGTATAGTATTGTATTTAATAATACTCGTGGAAAATTTTAGTATCTTTTTAATGAAATTATCTCAAAAAAATCTCATTTTGTGAAGCAAAATAACAAAACTTACAGAATACAAGATACGATGTCTCTAAAAGCATTTAAATTATTTTATTTTTAAAATTTATTTTATTTTAATGTATTTTTTGTACAGTTTCAATCATATTGTATCAAACCATATAACAATGTATTAAACACATGAGTCCCAAGCATATAAAAAGCAATCTTCTAACGTTGAGAATCGACACGTTTGTGTTGATTTGTATGCTCAACATTGTTTAGGATGGGAGTGTGTAACTGAAGTGATCTTTTAATGAATATTAATGAGTTTATAATTAATATTAATTATTTATTAATTAATATTAATTTTTTAAATCTCATAATGAATACAGTTCTGATATTGCTATCATGAATTCTAACCAATTCTAATCTTGTTATAAGGGTTCTTTATAGATAAAATTCCAATATTATTAAAATGGGTATTAATAGTATACAATTTTTATGATAATGTTTACAAGGGTTTTTGAAAGAAACTATAGTGAGAAAAGATTGTGATGGTTATTATGATGTTTATCAGCATGTGTAGGTTCTGCTGTTATATTTACACGTTATGAACTTTTCTGTTAATAGTTTTGATCTGATCAGTTTAAAACTCGTCGTAAACAACGAGTATTCGTAGTGAAGTTCACAAACTTTAATAGTTATTATTAACTCACAAAGCTTTTGTTTTTTTTTTGGTTATTTATGTAACATTCTCAGGTATGTAACAGGGTTTTGAATTGATGAAAATAAGTAAAGTTATTTTTAGTTACATTTTTCAGAAACATCTTGGCATACCTACCAAATCTTTCAACAATTTTTCATTTTGATTTAAAGCAGTGTTTTATTACATTTATTAAGCAGAAACAGTTTAAATTTATGATGGAAGTGTTTTAGCCATAAAACGTTAGCAACGTTAGCTTTAGTTTTTATTTCAATTCTTTTAGAATATTATACATAACTATTTAAATATATAAATTATACATAACTATTCAAATAAAAACACTTTTAGGAGTTTATTTTATTCCACGAAGCTTTTTGTAATATTGAAGTGTTTAGACATATCATGAAAGTACGAGATTTGAAGCCTTTGTCAATTGATGTTGGAAACGCCAACAAATACAAATGAATATTTGATACGGGGCTTTTAATGATGCTTTAATGGGTCTTTGATAAATATGACGATGTTTTATGGTAAGGATAAAATTATGGCGAATTATAGCTTTTTTGTCTCATCAAATTTTTTAAACTTGGTATATTTAACGTAAAATTTTCAGTATTAGTTTATATTATATATACCGGTGTATTGTACACAATATTATATAACGTTTTACTTGAATAAAATGGATAATTAATTAATGTATTAATTTTAAAAAATAATTGAAAAATTAACATTTTATTTAAATATAAAAATTTAAAATTGAGTAATATTTTACTTAAATATTATAAAAAATTATTATTTAATATATTACTTGAGCATTAGAAGTAATACCATCCAACACTTAGGTGTTAATAACAATTATATATACCATGCAAAATATATATAACAAACGGTATATTATATAATATACCATATGAGTATTGTAAACGGTATATTATATTATATACCATATGAATATTACAAACAGTATATTATATTATATACCATATGAGTATTGCATAGCGTATAATATACCTTACGAATATTAAAATCAGTGTTTTATAATATATCACTTTGACTCAGAGGCAATAAGAGACCTCAAAGATAACGTCTATTGGACACCATTTCAAAAAAATGACATCAGTCATACGTCTGTTGGCGGCTTGCTGGACCGAGAAATATTTGAAAATAATAACAATAGTAATAATAGTAATAATGATAATAATTATAATGCAATAATGAAGATATAGAAACCCCCGTTATAAAACATAAAACAGTTAAGTTAGAAGATTTTATTTAAATTTGTAGAATTCAAATAAAATATAAAAAATAATTGAATTCCGGTTTTTATTTGAAGGTTTTTGAACTTCGTTTTGTTTTTCAATTTGTGAGAAATGACCCGTGTTTTTTTAAATGATGCTTGTGAGTTTCTCACTCGCGCAAACACTTGTGCTTTTGTGAGCTTGTCGCATAGGAAGCTTTTCAAAAGTTTCTTAAGGGTTTTTTTCAACTTTTTTAAAAATCTGTTTATTGGCTCTTTTTTATATATATCCTACACTTTGATTCATTGATTCATTATCTTTATAATATATATTTTTCTAATTTAATTTTAAAAAATTTAATAATTTCGATCAGGTCTAAATAATAATAAATCCAAACTAACGTCCCACAAAACTCTGAATGATTCCAATAGCCACTAGAGCTCCATGCAAGACTTTAAACTCGTTAGCGATCTGGTCATTAGCCTCTACTGCATCGCCCTCGCTAATATATCTTGCGGTTAAATGCTACTCTATATACCTAATTATCAAGATCTTAGCAGTAGGAATATTTGTTTATTTTTGTTATAATTTTACACTTTTACTCAAGTGTCAGTGTGGTGAAAATGAGGTTGTTTATAAGCTGCACATAATTAATAACAATTAAAAATTAATGATGTTTGATAACTAATGATTTTGTTGTTGTTACTATTTTAAAAATTAGTGATAATAAATAGAAATTTAAAAAAAAATTGTAATACTGTAATGGCATTAATGAATGAAAAATTACACAAGTTAGGATTGAGAGACTCCAACCGATTCACTTTCATAATTACTCAATAACTATAATAGTAAAGAAAGGCTGCTCAAGTTTATATTAACACCAACAAAAAATAATAATAAATCTAATAACGATAGAAGCCGTTTTAAAAATTTTTAAAGGTAATGTATTTTTGCATTTGTTATCACCACACCTCTGTAGGGACATTTGTGCTATAAATAAACTTTTAAATTTGTCTTGTTGAGTTGCCGTGTGATCAAATTTTGTGTATAATGTTTGTGTAACAAAAGGTGTGTTGTAATATTAATAAAAACAATAACAATAAAACTAATGAAAAATAATAATATTAATAAAAAAAACATTAATAATATACATAAAAATGATGGTTGTAATACTATTGAAAAAAAAACAATAAAAAATGGAATATAAATAATATTAAGGTCAAAATTGATAAATACTTTTAAAGATAATGTATGTACCTTTAATAACAACACTCACTCAACCCTAACTTTGCCCCCTCATGGTCCACTTACTAAGACTCAACTTCCTTACTAAAGCTTGACTTACTTACTAAAGCTCATCTTACTTACTAAGTTTTATCCCCCAAAGGCCTTTTATGGATGGAATACAAGCAGATGTACAACACTGGGCTGAGGGTTTACATGTTGTCCAACTACAACCTTATCGACTTCTCGGTCCTCTCTCTCTATGTGGCCTCGTATGCTCTCAGGTTTTGGCCATTAACAATTTTTTATATAGGAAGTGTTATTGAAGAATGAGATTTTCAAAAAAATGGAATTTAAATAAAAAATAATTTCATTTTAAATGCATTAACTTTACTCTGAAACTGTTTTCAAAACGAAAATAACTATTTTCCATAATTAAAGCCACTAAATAAAATTAATTTTACATTCAAAATATGTCTAAAAAAGCAAAAAATCTCAACCCAAAAAATAATAAATAACTAACAAAAACGGCGTTAACTAACTAACCAGGCAAAATACAACCTAGATTCCTTGTAGACCACTGGATAAATGAGACGAACCGTTCATACGATGCTGTAAACAGAGCTAGGGATGCTCTTTTATCTCAAAACAAAACCCTCTACCATAAGCTACTTGATGATGTTTTTAATGATAGGAGGAGTTACTTCATGAAGGCTTGTTAGTGTTGTTTTTTGTTTTTTTATTTATTTGTTTGTTTTTTTGTTGTTTTTTGTTTAGAAATGTCGGTTTTGTGGTTATGAAATAATAAATTTGTAGTCATTTAAAAAAACAACAGCGTTCCTAGCGATTTTTTTCAGGTGTAAAAACCCTATGTAACGAGTGAAAACAAGTTTGAAAGAAAACTAATAATCTCTATTATAATTTTATAAGAACCCACTCCAATAACAACCCACTACACCCATTCAACCTCAACACATCTATAAACCCCTCACACACCTATATGACACCCAAAATGCAGCGAGATTTGAATGGAAACCCGACGACCCCGAGATAGTTTCAGACATTCTCTTTGCCATAGCTAACGTTCTCAGCATAGCACGAACTACTTTTTTAATGCCAGCTTTTGAGGTGCTGGGAACTTTACAAATATCGCTTGGTCGTATGCTGGGAGATATCACTAGGTTCATGGTTCTGTTCACGTTGGTGAGTGGAGGAGGTGTGGCTGAGAGGAGTGGTGGTGTAACAGGGATGGAGTGAGGTAAGGTTGGAGTGGTGGTATGGTGGTGTGGAGGATGGGTGGTGTGAGAGTGGAATGGTGTGATGGTGTAGAATAAATTATTCATTAATATCTAGTTTGCTGTTTCTAAATTTTAGTTTACGCTAGTTAATGATACAAGGTGTGTCAAAGTAGTAATAATACCCACTCTTTTATACATCATAAAAATCTTTTCTGAAAGCTTTAATGTTGAACAAAACATATTTTACTTCAAAGCCAATCAACTGGGAATATCTATAAAACCCCATATATCATCAAAAACATTTAAATCGCCGCAGGTGTTGTTTGCTTTCATGGTAGGGTTGCACAACCTTTACTGGTACTACGGCACTCAGACTTACATGGCGCAGAAAGGTGATATCAACACTCTCATGCATACCTCAGAAGCTTTTCAAGGGTGTGTTCTATCAATAGAATAAAATGAACTTCTAAAAGTGTAATCATTTGAATACGTATGAAAAATAAATGTGTTTTAGAGAAAATCTGATTAAAATAACAATATAAAACCTTTAAAAAAAAACAAATAAATCTTAAAACCAATGGGGAAACTTAAAAACAAGGGTTTTGAAGTGCTCTAAATCAAATTTATCAGCTATAAATTTTTCATTGGTTATAAGACTCGATTTATGGTGATAGAATTACATATACATCTTGTAGGGCGCCTTTTAAGTGAAGTAATTGAGATAAGAAATTGGATGATTATCACTTTTTTGGGTGAAAATTGATCGTTTTAGTTAACCGCCCAGAAATATCACATTAACGTTTGTTTAATCGATTGCTTGAAGAGTTTTGTGAAAATTGTTTAGTGTGTTTATACTTTGATTTATTAGTTTATTTATACTACAATCAGCCAACTTATATTAGCACGAAAATAAAATTCAAATTATAATCAATAACATATAGTTGGTTATAACAAAAAAGAAATATTGGTTTTAATGAAGTTTGAGACAATTTCTTGATTGTCTAAGAACTTCAAAGGAGTTTTAACGTTTTTTAATTAGACTTCGTACATCCCAGTTGAAGTATTTAGAATTCCTTCTGAGTAACATTCAGGCATTTTATTTAGTTATTTCAATGGATATATATGAAAGTATTGATGTGTAATCTATATAACTGACTTTTAGCAAATATACAGCTTCAAGTATAAATATCAATATATATGTATAAAGTAAATGACAAGATTAAATCACTATTTTTACGACTCATTGCAAAATGAATTGATAATTTTTCAGTCTCTAATGAAAAACTTTTTGAAAACTATTTTTTTGTATTTTAAATGTTTATTAGTTTCGTATAATACTTTTTTTAAAGAAATTAAGATTAAGTAGTATCAGATATCTAGGCCGACTGCTGTCTATCCCAGTTATTGAGACAAATAC
Organism: Pterobdella sp. o SKG-2022; assembly: GCA_964035795.1. NCBI lineage: Eukaryota > Metazoa > Annelida > Clitellata > Hirudinida > Piscicolidae > Pterobdella > Pterobdella occidentalis. Next base: position 4,980,286 of record OZ038326.1, on the reverse strand, counting down.
AGCATTACAATAAACACAGTTAATTATATAAACTCGCTTCTAACCAAATTATATGCAAAAAATTTAACACTAATCATAAGGAATCCAATTATATTCCCCCAGCTTACCTAGAACTTTCTATAGCCTATTCTGGGCCATGTTCGGCCTGGTGAGTTTAGATACCATAGAAATCAAGTACCCCTCTAAAGCCCCAAAGTCGTCTGCTTTTACTCATAAACATTCTGATACTGCAAAAGAAGCTGCTATCTCACCATCGTCCCACGTTAACAGTGAGTGGGGCTATAAAAATCCTTATGATTTCTATCAGGAAGCATTAAACTGACTTATTGTTTCAATTATCTTCATGTATCTACCTTATCCTTCTTTGTAAATCGATTTCTTGGCCTGCTTGATTATTTATATTTATGGGCAAATGGTATATTTTTCAGAGACATAGTATTAATTTTTTTCCAATATTTTGTAACGAAAAACATCAAATAAGAGGAATTTTTAACACATTTATTGAGAATCGTTTTATGATAAGGCTAAACTTATCGAAAATTATAGCTTCCGATTCTCAATAAATGTATTAAAAATTCCTCTTATTTGATGTTTTTCGTTACAAATGGTATATTCATAATTTGGTGTTTTATTTCCATAGTATCAGAAATTAATGACATTGTAATATTTTGAATGGATTTCCAGTAATATTTTTAGCTTTTTATGAGATTCTATTTATTTTTATATTCTCGTTTTTTTTTCTATTTTCATTTAATAATAATTTTTCCCTAGTATTATTTGAACTTTATTAAAATTTTATTAGTTTTGAGTCTGTTTAATTCATATTTATAGCTTCCAATCTAGTTTTATATTTTTATTCTTTATGGTTTTGCTGTTATTACTTTTCATAAAATTTGATCGTCATTCCAAACATGATCATCTTCAACCACACCATCATCATTACTATCACCATACTCAACACCACTCCATCACCACCACCACCACATCCCCACAACCCCCATCATACCCACCAGCACCAAAACTATTACTACTAATACTTTCACCACTATCACCACCACTCCAGCCACTACCAAAACCACATCTCTATTACCGTCAAAGTTATCCTCATACAATCACCCATCATCACAACCCCTTTCAACCCCCACTCTTATAACTCACACCATCACAACTACCGCACCACAACAGTAAGCAAAGGCACAAACGAAGCAACTTCGGTAATAGAAGGAGTAGGAATGTTTTTATTTGCCTTGTACCACGTCACCATCATCATCGTCCTCATCAACATGCTGATCGCTATGATGAGTCACTCTTTTGAAGCCATTCAAGTTAGTTTGAGCTTGGTTCTGTTGGTTTTTGTGTGGAATGCCATGTATTTTGTGTTAGGTGTCATGTGTTTAGGTTGAATGCGAGTGTTTTATATTGATTGATATTTAGATAGTAGATAGATAGGAAGATGGGTAAATAAGTGGACAGATAAAAGATAATAAACTGAAAATTTTATAAATATTATGAGTTTAACTAACTAGCATGTATAGCATATTTTATAACGAACCATCTTCCTTCAATTCTATAAACAAAAAAAACTATCAAAAAAGCATCAACATCATCGTTGAATTCCATTGTTCATACCTCACAGCTTGAGTTTCTTCTATTATCGCTTCAACCCCTAGTTATCACATACGCTATAATTAAACTCAATTTAAACCACATACAATAACTACGTACTATTAAAAAAAATAAAATGCCACGCACCAATAGGAAGATTGTGATGTGGAGTGGAAGTTTGCAAGGACCAGTCTGTGGATGAACTACATCAACCCAGGCAACACCCTTCCAGTTCCCTTCAACATGCTCCCTGCTCCTAAGGTGTGTGTTGCAAGCTTTTATATGGATGAATGTTATTGATTGGATATTAATCTATTATGTCTGATTAATTAATATTTAAATATGAGAAGGAGGTTAATTAAATCATTGCTTCTAGTATAAAGGAATATGATTAATGAAGCATTAACTTTAAGATATGTAATTTTAAAGTGAATATCCTCAGCTTTATGTGTGTATTGAGTTTAACTTTTATCATTAAACCTCATAATGGTTTTGCATATGAATATCAGAAACAAAATCCCGTAAACAAACAATTCAAAACTCTGCGATTTTACTTCTATCGTATTAAGCTCTAGTGCTGAAGTTAAAACAAAAAAGTTATTTGTTCTATTGTCACTCCCTAGGTGGCCAAAAGAATCTGGAGGCATTTGAAACGATGGTGTGCAGCCAAAGATGGTCACTCGTCTCCTGTCCACTCCCCCATCAAAACATCATTTAGTGATGTGAGTTGGTTCTCTAACTAGTTTTCAATTCTCTTTTTAGTTGTCTGTTTTAATATTCTATTGGCATGTTTTTTGAACTTGAACTCGCTCTTTCTCATCTATTCAACTTTAAAACAGATCCGTAGACAGCAGATTTGCGAAAGCTTGAACCTGCCTTCCCACCATACTTCCAATGCAGACATGCTGCAGCGGCTGGTGCGGAGGTACCTTTTCAAGCTGGAGCGTAAGAAAGAAGAAGGTAGGGTGGTTTTTGGAGTTTGTTGCTTTAAATAAATTCTATTTAAAAAATTTTGTTTTCAAATGTTTTAAAATAATGATGTGAGAAGTTTACTTTTTGTTTGTTTTCAAATTTTTATTATAATATTTATACAAAGCTATAGCAAGAAATTGTGGTTAGTTTAATGTTGAGAACCTAAAGCAAAATTAATTTTTTTAGAAAAATAGTTTCAAAATCACAATTAATATTTACAACCCTATATAATTTTCATCTGTTTCAATATTTCTATCAAATATTTAAAGCCTTCGTATTAAAACCTACAAAAATTGTGGCCTAGAAACTTTTAAAGTTAATGCCACTTTAAACTTATTCGTAATTTTATTGTATAGTATTTTACAACCCAACCACTCAGGTAAAGAAACAGTAGTGAGCAACGAGAGCAACCTTCTGAATCCTAGTAGCATGGCTGAAACCATCCTCAGTCCTGAAGACAGACCCGAGCCTAGTTTTGCTGGTGTCTTTGTTGCATATTAACTCCTCAATAGTATTAAATAATCTATACATAAATGAAGAACTTTATATAAGCATAAATAAATTTTTTTCTTTCTTTATCAGTTAAATAGTTTTATCTGGTCTACAGAAATATAAATTTGTTTCAAAGCTACATTTATAAATTGCTGTGATCCATTAGAGATTCAAAGTTATAAATATGTTGAAGTTATACTTAAAATAGATTTTTCAACTATTGACGTTTGTCTTAATAGAGGATTCTGATGGCTTGTTGCCAGTCAGTCAAAGTCAAAAACCTCGCTTGCAGTCTCGCCTTTCTACTACAGGTCAGCTAAAACTTTGAAATTTATCTCATATTTTGAATTGTGTTGTTGCTTATTCAAACAATTTGGATCGATTTTTGCTTATGTTAATTTACTTAAAACAAGGATAAAAACCATTAAAAAATCTAAAACACAAAACTTTTACAAAACCACATTTCGTAACTCCACGAAGTCAAATCTCAAACAAATAAAGCATACATGACAGACATTAAAATGCGGAACCTTCTCAATCGCATCATCAAATTCTCCCTCCCACCCCATACCCTTTCCCTCTTCAACCCAAACAGGACGCAGTAGTGTCTCTAGACCTCAGATTCAGCTGCTTTCTTTGCCACAACTTGACTCTATACAACGCACTCTGAAAATTCTCGATGTGAGACTGCAACATGTACAGAGCAACATCAGGGATGACGAGAAACAGACCCAAGATATCGATCATATTAGGAGGTTGGTGAGGCTGTATTGACAACTAATTAAATTATAGGATGTTTTTGGTCACTTTTTCTACTGTTGCAATCGTTTGGTTAATTGTTTCAATCAATTTAAAATATTTTTTACAAATTTTAAATGTAACCCATATAGTTTATATAAGTCATTCAATAACTTTCTTTTAACTATAATTAAAAAATAATGAAATGTGTCTTATGTAATCTTCCAGACTATATACTTCTCAACAAAACATTTCAATATAACTAAGCTTCTAAACTGCGCCAAAAAAGTAACATGACCCAACCATTCCCGCAGGTTGATGACCGAAAACCAAATGGCACTCACTTCTGTTGTCACTATTCTATCATCCATCCAGGATGAGGTGCTAATGAGATTAAGTCATTCAAAATTCCCAGCTAAAAATTATTACCACAAAATAACATCCATCACCCAGGTTGGAACGTTGAGAAACTTGGTAACGAAGCAGCAGTCAAACACTTTCCAAATACAGCCCTCCCATCGTAAGAAGAAGCAGTCTGTCAACGAAGCCAAGTCCAAAGCTTGATCTAATTTTTTCTTTTTTTTCCACCATTGTTTTGTTGGACAACGTTTTTTTTTCTAACTTTTTATTGATTTAATTGTTTTTATTAATTATACTTTTATTTTTTTTTTGATTGAATCATTTTTTATTATAAAAAATTAAATTTTTGGCGCTTCATTAACCCATGTTAAATATTACTGAATGCACTCAAAACTTTTTAATTATTTTTGCCATCAAAAAAGCATAAATCCTGTTACTCGGTTCAGAAAATTTTTCCTGATAAAATGATATTTATATGAATATATAAACTTTTCGAAATAAAAAAAATTTTAATTACCTCCCTTCATGAGTCTTTTCAGCAATAAAAATGAAAAAGATTTATAAGTAATATCAGTAGTAATGATAATTCACGCTGGCCAGTACCAAAACATGATTTGTAAAATTTAATTGGTTAACGAATAATCAATCAATATTTATTTCTTCTTCCCAAAGCTTCTTTATCAAATTTGAATTGTTGATTGACATATGAAGTTTTATATACAAGAATATCATATTTTTTCACTGTTTTTCTCATTATCGTCCATTTTGTTCTTTATTATTATTATTATTATTATTATTGTTGTTATTATTATTATTAACATTTTTTTTGGTTGTTTCCCGTTAATATTCCTTTGATATCGTTTAGTTTTCCTTATTGCCATCTTATTATTGTTATGGTTTTTGTTATAGCTCATATTATTGATCGTCAGGAAAAGTGAAACCAAACGAAAATCGCTTTTTGAACTCATTTATTACTTTCAGTCTATCTTCATCGGTGTCATTATTTACAAGGCATATCAAAGCCATTCAATTGGCGCAGAAACGTTAATAAACTTTGTACTACCATCAGCGCCGTCATCTGCGCGCTCCATAGATTTTATATTTCCTCCTTTTGTACTGATATCACTTAACGATTTTTTGCCATTGCATATTATTTATTATGTATTAACCATCGAAGAGGTTATAAATACACATATTATTATTATTATTATTACTATTATTATTATTATTATTATTATTATTATTATTATTATTATTGTTATTATTATTATTATTATTATTATTATTATTATTATTATTATTATTATTATTATTATTGTTATTATTATTATTATTATTATTATTATTATTATTATTATTATTATTATTATTATTATTATTATTATTATTATTGTGAATTGATGAGTGATATAATGTACTAAGTCCCATGGTGTTATTCAAATGTAACTAATGATGGTTTAGCAACGTTAAAAGTGATGATTAGCCAAAAAGTTTTCGTTTATTTCATCATGAACCAAACTTAGGCATTCAACAATAAACTGCTTATGATATTTCTATTTGAGTCTTCCATTTACACCCAAAGAAACTTCATAAAACATCTTCAAACTCTATCACCGGCTGTTGAGACTTGGTGAAAAATATAAGAAAATATATCAATCAACTAGATGCAACTTTAATGAGTTAAGTCAACATTAGTTTGCCCCAAAATTATTATTATTAGTTAACCAGCGTACTGAGTTTCAAGTTCTTTCGTTTTATGAACAGATCTCTGCATATGTTTCAGAACAAAATCCTGTTGTTTCAGTATTCTCTGTTCTGTTTCAGATTTTAGTTTCTTCCGAGTTCGACCTCAAAACAGGGTTTAATTCTATTATAAAATTTATTCGAATGGCTTCAATCATCTGAACGATAAGCTTTACTAAAAATTTTATAAAAGTTCATGAATGAATCCTCATTACGAGTATTTTGAGTACAAATGCTGAGCTAACTTAACGAAAATGCTAGTAATTTTAGTAGTTTTTATTTTGGTTTTTGATGGTTCTCCAAGCATTTGACAATGATATAGCATTGCTATTAAAAAATATTTCTTGTTTCAAGGAATTTCCAATTATTTTCATATTAGTTAATTCGTAAGTTTTCATACAATGAGCCGGTGCTGCAAGCAACATTAGACGAGAATTCAATTATAAAGTTGATAAGAAGCATGTTGCAAAAATTTAATTAACATCTGGCCACTTTAATAAAAGAAAATTACAGCATATAAATGAGATAAGTTGATATTTTGTTAGTTTTTAAAATAAATCTTCAGTTTGTTAGTTGTTATAGTTAACCAAAATGTTTTCATGGAGAACTAGTGTTATTCTGTGTCTGATTTGGTTGGGTTCTGTGGCCTGTGGTTAGTCTTCATTATTGGGACAAGCTTTTTTATTGTGGATCTATCTATTAAATTGTTAATGTTGAAAATGAATTTCTGCTAATTTTATTAATTTAATAAAAATTAATATTTGAGAATCGTTTTTCAAGTCAAATTTATAATATTAATTATATATTTAAAATTTAACTTTTTAGAGACATCTTAATTTGCTTATAAATAATATTTAACTTTTTTTACGTCGATTTATGGAAGGACTCTAATAAATTTTTTCAGCAAAAAATCAGCTATTATTTTCGATTAGGGCAAATGTTTTATGATAGGCCTAAACTTATCGAAAATTTTAGCCGATTTTTTGCTCAACACATCAAAAATAAATTATACATTGATTTCTTTCAATTTCATTATTCTTACTATTATTCATCTATTTTTTATCTTTGTTATTAATAACAACAATAATCGTTATCATCCACCAATGATACTATTGCAGAGAACGATATGAGGATAGTGTGGTTCATGGAGAAAACTTGGGTCGATCTAACTACCGTGGGATGTCCAAAAGATGGAAAATATTTATTTATTCAAATTTTTTTCACTTTTAAAGAAAAACTATTTATATTAGAATAATTTCATTGAAACAATGTTTTTGATTATGAATTTTTTTCTTGATGGTAGAAATACAATCTTATAGAAAGTAGTAGTAGTGGAGTGCATCCGATCTTCAGTGACATCAGCACCTTAGAATAAAGAATGTTATATGAAGAGATATTATCATGGAAAATATACAAACCGCGTCATCCCACAATGCTCATCACACACACCACAGGGACGATAAGAGATTCGTTGACAGGAGACATCACTTCCATGAAGTTTCTGGCTTCAAGCTCCGACGCCAAGCTTCTCGTATGTGTTCATAAGGACATCAACCTTTTTGTCTTCAGAATCATCATCATGAGTACGAATATTTTGAGTTTGTGGAGTTCATAAAATTTCGAAAACTTTTCTTTATTAATTTTAATCCATATATTTTGTTTTTTTTCAGAGAATAAGCTGTCACTTTTCACTGAAGAAAAGCCAACATACAAAGAAGGGGAAACGATCAAAGTTGACTGCGGTGTATCTCTCTACATCATGGATGTGTACAACTTCACAAGGCTTTCAATAGATCTCATCAAAGATGGAAAATTCATCAAGTCATTTGAGGCTTTTACCCAGCCCAACACCCCGGTAATGCTGAGAATAGATGAAGCTGTGTCTTTGGATAACCCTAGACTCGTGCAATATCAAGGTAGTGTGTAGTTTAGATTCATTATTCAATGGTTAAATGGGGCATAGTTGAAACGTTAATTATTTTGATGGCTGGGCACTTTATAAGTATATAACCCATTATTTGAACAAGAATTTTTCTATTATATTAATTCTAACGGTTAGTCATATAGCGCCATAAAGCAACCTACGTGGGGAATTATAATAATATAAAAACAGGTTTGATTCAAGGATATCAGTTGTAAAAGTTTTCAAACCATATGACTCATTTGCAGCCACTTTCAACAGGTGTGATCCTGGACAGCAAGATCCATATGGAATGTGTCTTGAACATTCAAGAGTTCAATCTGCATCCCGAGCAAGCTGGTCTAGGAAGGGAGGTTTACAGGAAGTTCTCTGTGATGAAGGAGAGTGTTACACTGCACCACGTCCAATGTAAGTTTGGGTGTCGAGTTTGGGGATGTGAAATTGGAGGTGCATAGTTTAAAATTAGTGAACTTTTTCATTTTAATTTTGAAGGTTTTCATTCCTGGTGTAAAATTTTCGTGATTATGTTATTGTCATAAATAAACTTTTTGATGTTTTACTAAGTTAAGGACTTATTCATTAATTCATTTTTTTTAAATAATTTTTTTTCAAATTTCCAAAAGTTCAATCATTAATAATTTCGTACGGACCATTTTTCTTAGTTCCTTTAAGAAAAGTTGAAATCGGGAAAACTCAAGCAAAAATTGGAGAAGTTATCACGTGAGATTCTGTTCAACTGTATCTCAAAACCAAAAGTCTTAGAAATTTATAAATTTATATTAAATAACTTGTTTTAGATGTCAGGCTGAAGTTTTTCCACCTCTGTATGATTGTAACTGTGCTTTGAACGGTGAAGATAGCTTGCTGGACAACAGTGCAAGTAGTTTTGAGGTAGCAAGGTTGTATTCATACTATAGATTTGTTTGATCATGATAACGTTCACTATTAATCATTTTAGCTGATAGAAAAGTGCTGCTTAGATAAGAAAAATTGCTGCTATTTCTTAACTAATAATGTAACGTAATGTAATGTAATGTTGTATTTATAAAGCGCTTTTCCTTATAGATCAAAGCGCTTGCTACAAATTTAATGTAGCGAAAACACACTGTGGAACAGGTGCTAATTGTTGGCCTACGCGGGATCCAACCCGGTAACTTTAGATAATTAGTCTAATGCTCAACCATTGAGCTATAGGGGCCGACAATAATAATAAGAAAAGTTTCATTTTAATCAACTAAATTCAATCACGTGTTAGGCCGTTCTTTAGCAACTGTTACACAGTGTGTTTTCTTTAGATTAAAGTTGTATGAACCGCTTTGAGATATACGGAAAATCGCTTTATAAATATTAGATTATAGTGCATTTAATAAGCCTTGTATGAAAAAATTTAAATCAAACAGACCAACCAACAACACGAAGCATTTCGTATGTCAAGCTCAAATTATGAACTTATACCTTTGATGTTGTGAGTTTGACTCACGAAAAGCTTCGTGTTTTCAGTTAATTTGTTTGGTTTTAATTGATGTCATTTCGATAATCCGAAATATTTGATTAAATATTTTTCTATTTGTCATTATTTATGTTTTTTTTTATTTGAACTTAGAAATAAGAAGGAATTAAATAGTTTCATTCACAAAGCACTAAGCTTTTCGTTACAAGTGTAGCAACATGCAGCACACTTACTTTATTAACATTATACAACATACACTGACGTTCAAACTTTTGACCAGTGGAACCCAGAAAATGAAGAAGATATTATTCAACTCCAACTCAAAAGTTTGGAACAAAAACAAGTAAAAAATTTTGATATAATAATATTTAAATAAGCGTATTTTACTTTATAAGAAACTTGATAAAGCGAGATTTTCCTACAAAGAGGTACAAAATTAAATTTTCGTGAGAGTGACTATATTTTCAGTATTGAGTAATTTCATGTTCAAAATTGGATGCATTACATTTACCATAGTTCAGCATAGCAAAGGCTGGTTCCCACGAGGTCAAATGCACAGCTACTGGTGTCATGTCGAACATCACTTGGTATGGAGAAGTGGAAATCAGTGGTATGTGGACTTAATAGTTTCAAGCCTTTACTTAATGTTTCAGTAAATATTGAATGGTAGATTGAATATTCTAATGATATATCTAAATTTACAGAAGATCTTCCGTCTTCATGTAGGCAAGGTATTTGGCGATTAAAAAGTTTTTTTAGCCCTGATAACTATTAAAATCTACTAACTTTATTACATTGGTATTCAACACAGTGAGTTTCAAAATCATAATTCTTTTTCAGTTATTAACAAATACAACTAAAAGTCAAAATATTAACCTTTCTTTTGATAATTCTTATCAATTGAGAACCGATCGTAGAAAGACTTTGAACGATAAAATATGTTTTGGTTTTTTCCAAAAGCTACAATAAAATGAGTGATATTTCAGAACACTAGTTAGTTTATTAAGATCAACATAACATTTTCAAGTATGAAAAGCAGTTTTATTGATAAATGTTATTTTCCAGAAAGTTGTGTTTGTCCATCAAAGGCGACATTTGCCACAAAAAATTGGACCCTGTTTTTGGTTATGATGGTGTTTTGGTTTTATTTTTGAACAAATAAAATGATTAATGGTGAATATTGAAATTTTTAATTAATAAAAAATTTCATTTATGCTTTTTATTCTCTCGCAATTAAAAATATAAGAATTTATTTAAAGAACATCTTGATTTTGTCAGTTCTGTTCACAATAAGCTTTGTTTTTTAACATTGGCTAATTGAAAGCTATCATGCAAGGTTACATCATCAACATTATTCTGCTTCATAGCATCACTTAATGTTTGACAAGAAGTATGTTATTGATTTTAATGTTAATATTATCTAAATTATTAAAATTTTTTAACTTAAAAATTTTGGGACGTCTCAAGTGTTCTAAAATTTTGAGAAACATTTTTTGAAAAACTAAGAAATTTAGCCTAGAAGACGCTTTGATATTTATTCAAGCTACAAAATTGATTGAAGAAACCGTCGATTGTTTTTATTCAAAATATCAAATGCGATGAAATTACTAGAAAAATCTATAAAATTTTTCAAAACTTTTTCAAAATAAACACTTTTTGATGTTTATTTTCATTTTGAATATATACGAATTAGAGTATTTGAGAAACCGAATATTACCTGTTTTTATATTTAATAATGAAAACCATCGTATGTTTTTAGTAACTTTGAATATATTAAAATATACTCCTTGATTTATGAGAAACTTTTTGAAAGGACATGTAAAACTCAAAATAATAGAAATAAAATTTTTATTTTGACCCGATCTTGTGTTGATATTTTTACAATTTGACAACTGGAAGAAATTGAAGTGGAAAAAAAAATTAGTAAGCTTTATTTTGATCTTTTGAATTGTTAAGCAAATATATTTTATGTCTTTCAAGTCTTTCTTTTGGAGTAAGGTTTCTTTTATGTCTACTCTGAGCTTCTTTCATTTCACCTATCATTCTTACAGCATTCTCCTAAAGATTTAAATTATTTAGTTAGATTAAAGCATTTTTTAAATAGTATTCATGGAAAGAATTTTTTCATACTGCAAGTTTTATATTTTTTAATCTTCTTTTGGCCTCATTATTGTTGATGGGTGAAAGCCTTCCATCTAGAAAATTATATTCAAAATATAAAAAACTAATAAAATCGAAACATAACTTCATTAGATTGGGTTTTTTGCTCAAGTCATGTATATAATGATACTAAATGTAACAAAATTACCTAAATATGACCAATCAGGAATTTCTGTTAAAGGACCATACTCAAATCCTTTTTGAGCTAAACCATTCCTTTGAAATTTATTATTTAGCAGCAGTATTCAGGTATAATTATTATATTTGTGTGTATTGAAATTCATCTAAAAATAATGAAAAGAAATTACTTGAGTCTCCACTTTTCTCCAGCGTAAAGATTTCTGCTAATAGAAAAACTTCTAAGGATTATCTTGAAAGACATTTGTGAATGTTATTTTTAATGTTTTTTATTATCATTCCACCGAACAAATATCTTGTGCTTTTTGAAATGCAATTGAAATTGTAAAATTCCTCTAAAACTTATTTTAAAATATTTTTTTCAATTATGAATGAATTAATTAGTGAAACAATACTTGTTTTCGATTACTTGTATTTAAGTTCTTATTTACTCGGAGTTGTAAAATAGAGTTTAAGCTTTTATGAAAATAATTTTGTCAAGGCCGGCTTGAAGTTTATTATGAACTCAATTTACGATCGTTTCAAAGAGAGGCAACGAAGATGGAAAACAAGACAAATCTTATTATCTCAATATGTGCCGACTCTTCTTTACTTTTCGCGTTAAATTAACCTATTATAAATGCTGGTATTATCAGTATAACATTAAATATTGCAATTTATTTAAAATAAGCAAATTATAAAAAACTGTTTGATTTCAGCTGAAGATCACAGAGCCAAGAAAATTGTCTACGCTTACTAAAACAAAAGATGAATTAAAAGAAAGAAAAAAATTACTAGCTAAATTGTAAGTGATAACTATTCAAATTCAAAAAAAAAACTTTAAATTTCTTGGTTAAAAATTTTTCTTTGTTAAAGAAAACAGAAAAGAAGGAAACTTATAGAAGAGTATGATGTTAAACAAGAAGTTGAGGATGTAACAAAGGAAGAAAATTTTAAAAAAACGTCACATAAGAACACTCCTCAAAATGATTATTGTCAGCATTACATTGACACAGGAAACAGACCACAAAATTTTATCAGAGATGTTGGTCGGTGAATAACTTATTGTTGTTGTTATTGTGAAATAAATGCACAGTATATTTCAAAAATTACAGAATAACTAATAATAATAATAGTAGAGACTTCTATAAATAACTTTTATTATCTAAAGCTAGCATGTTGACATAAAATAGCCGGAAATCAATATAATAGAAACAAACACTAAGGTTTATTAAGAAACTTAATACACAAAGCTTTTTGTAAGAGTATCTTACATTATCTAGTGTGGTAGATAATGTAAGATACTCTTATGAAAAGCTTCGTTTATTAAGTTTCTCAATAAACCTTATTTTTTGTTTCTATTATAAAACTAGCATATTCACTAAAAAGTTGCTTTTCTTTGTGTTATATAAATTTTTAATATCAACGTTATTATTTGAGTTAAATTTCCATAAACACCTCAACCAATCTAATAACCCCAAGGTCTCAAAAACCGCTTTGAAGAATATCCAAAACTCAGGGAATTGATAATAAAGAAAGATGAGTTGATCCAACGAACAAACACAGCACCCATGTACCTAAAATGTGACTTGGAAACATTCAATCTGTCAGATCTCAACTGTAAGTTTGATGTTATTCTGCTTGAGCCTCCACTGGAAGAGTATCAGGGAATACATGATGTCAACTACAAGCATTGGAGCTGGAAACAGGTTTAGTTGGATTTTTATTTAATTAGTATTATCATATTCAATTGACATTTTGCTCAAGCCTTTATATTTGATGTTATTGATCACTATCTGTTTTAATCATGATGTTTCCCCATTTTTTAAAGTGTAATTATAGTCTTAGATATTTACTTTATTGTTTATTATAATTCTCTTGTTCATTTTGGTTATCATAAATTCAGCATCAGAAAAAATAAATTATAATAACTAAAAATATATATATAAATAAAATATGAATCTTCACAACACATTCACATCACCACTTCTAACAGATAGAAAACCTAGCCATAGAGCAGATAGCATCTAGCAGGTCATTTCTATGGATGTGGTGTGGTTCAAGCAGTGGTTTGGATGCGGGTCGTCAATGTCTCAAAAAGTGGGGCTTTAGAAGATGTGAAGATATTTGCTGGATCAAGACTAACGCTAAAAGATCCGGTCCTGACAAGAACTATGGTCTCAAGTCCATATTTCAGAGATCTAAGGTGTTGTTTTTGGAGCAGCAGTTAATTATAAGTAAAAGTTCAAAAAATATAGATATTAAGTTCGTATGTAAGATTTCATTTCATAGAGTACTTGAACATGTATTCCATGTTTTAACCATTGCAGTATATTTGAAATACTACCACTAATGCTACATAGTTACAAGCTTATAACTTGATAACAGGAGCATTGCTTGATGGGAATCAAGGGCACAGTTCGGAGGAGTACCGATGGTGAGTTCATCCATGCCAATGTGGACATTGACCTCATCATTGAGGAGGAACCACCCAACAACTCAGATGACAAACCTCAAGAAATCTTCCACATCATTGAACATTTTTGTCTGGGTAGGAGGCGGTTGCATTTGTTTGGCAAGGATGCATCAGTAAGACCAGGTTGGCTCACAGTCGGCCCCCATCTCACCAGCAGCAACTTTGATTCAGGCCGATACAACAACTTCTTCACTGATGCTGAAGGGGGTTCATTGACGGGGTGCACTGAAGATATTGAACGACTCAGACCAAAATCTCCACCACCCAAAGTTTCTTCCCAAAACAGAAATCAGATGGGAATCCACGCTAACAAGCAAGCATCTGCGGGTTCTGCAGGCCTACCCATTATGCCTCCACCCTCCCTCATGATGATGGCACCTCCTGTGCAGTTCATCCCGCCCAATCCTGCACCCGTCATCATGCACGTGCCTCCCACCATGAATAATGTGACCTGGAATGTGTCCAGATGAAGTGTTGTCAGTTAACTAATTTTTCTTTCATTTTTAATGATTTGTCACGATTTGTTTGTTTTTTATTTTAATAAAATGTTCAAAAACGTCACTTTCTACAAGTTAATATACTTTGAAAATGAAATAATTTTTTATAACAATATTAGCATAAGATAATATTTTAAATGTCCAATAGAAGAATAACACCGATGATACAAATTCATGATTAAGACTTTAAAATAAAAAGTGGGCGCTCAAAGATCGTGGTTGATAACGAGTTTTTGGTCTTGAGGCAGATGATCAAAGTGGCTCTCAACTAGTTCTTTGGTTACTTCAGTGTGGCTGGCTGGGTCCCATTTCGGGTTGTTGTCTCTATCTATCAACACTGTTTAATTTAATACGAATGAAGATTATAGATTTTATCTATTCTTTGAATTGCCAATAATTTATGCTTCCAAATAGATCTGATTGATGATTGTGAGAGTTGCAAGAATCTAAACAACTATTATAAATACACATTGAAGCAATTTTATATACAGCTATAACAGTTTTTTTAAAACTCGAGACATTTAACAACTTACAAGCTCTAACTCCCTCAAAGAAGTCCTTCCTCTGAACAACCCTCTGAGTCACCTGGTACTCCATCTCAAGCACCTCCTGTGTTTGTGCATCTACCTTGCTTACTTTACATTATTATTCATTTTATTAGACATGAAAAGTTTGAATTCACGTTTCACGCCAATTAAATGGTATATATAGTAATTATATATTTTGAAAAATCTATTATAACTTCTTGAGCTAAAAACTTTCCATGAGTTACATTTATTCGTTACTGTCGATACCTTCGAAACTAAATTAAGAAGCATTTCATCGAAAAAAGATTAACTTGATTAAATAATACTCTCGAAACTACAAGGTAAAAGCTTAAATACTTGCCTTCAAAGAGTTCATGTGAGCACCTTTCTGCAGTTGTCTCAAAGTGATTTTGACGGAAGACGGACACTGAAATGGTGTTAAAACTACTTTGATTTATGGTTTTATCTCATACATAAATGGGATTAAGATCTATATTTGATTCAACTCCCTGACATCCAATCATGTGAATTACTCAAATCTTTTTTAAAAATAAAACCATATGAAAATCGGTTTTTAATTATGTGGCAAAATGAATTTGAAAATAATTTATCAATACAGTGGCAAATCTATATGATATAAACCATTTTAAGGAGATTTTTCAGTTGTTTTTGACACCATTCCTTATGGCTCCCTTGATGATCCTCCAGTCTTTTCAGAATCTCCTCAAAATCATATGAACTGAAAATTTCTCCTATGATATTCCTTTTGTCTTCCAATGAAAAGTCCATGGAATGTGTTGCCTGAGAATTATCAAAAGTTTCTTAATGTTTGATATATTTATTTGAATTATATATTTAATCAAAAATCTTCATATAATATATTTTGAACTTAATATATTGATAAACATTGAATGGCCACCTTGTTTTGATGTGTTTGCAGAACAGAGCTGATTTCATTTGAAGAACTGACTGCCAACAAGTCTTTTTCAAGTTTATCCAGCTTTTAATTATTGAGTTTAAATTCCATTTTAAAAAACCTTTATTCACAAACCAGATAATTGTTGAGTTTTATTCCATTTTTTCACGAAATATATAAAAATTAAAATGATTAATGAATAAACAACAACCTGTGCAGAGTCAACAAAATGAGTGGCAATGTTAGCATGAAGAAGCTCCTTTCCTTTGAGTCTGTATCCACTCAGTCCCAAAAAAGTTCCCAATGAATTAGACATTCGAGGTAAGAAATATCCTCCACCCACATCAGGAAATAAGCCAATAGCTGTTTCAGGCATAGCAAATACAGAACGTTCTGTAGCTACTCTATAAGGCCCATGAACAGATAAACCAACTCCCTAAGTCAAAAAGAAATTTAAATTTCTCAATTCAAACTTTAAAAACTTTTATCCAAAAAAAATGAACTAGGAAAAAAAAGCTTTATTGATTAAAATTAAATTTGAAATCACAAACTCCTCCAAAGGTAAACCCATCTATAAGAGCTATCCAAGGAATCTTTGAAATACCTGCAAAATTCATTTTTAGTTGTTGAAATAGAATGATTTTCTATTAAATCGGTACTTAGTATTTATCTATAAGCAAAACTAACTTATAGCATGGTTGAGCATATATTCTTCCCTGAAAAAATCTTTCACAAGGTTTGGATCACAACCTGGCTCTGCCATTGCTGTTTTGAAATGTAAATTTATGTGTTCAACTAAATATTAAATAGAGGAATTTAATGAATAAAAAAATACTACATCTTATATCTCCTCCAGCACAGAAAGCCTTTTCACCTTCTCCTTTTATAATTATTAATTTGAGTTCGTCTGATTTTTGCCATTTCTATTAAAAAAATTTAGATTAAACTTTAATACCTCAAAATAAATTTTTTTATAAAAGATTTCTACTAACAATTAAGTTTGGATAAATATCTCTTATCATCGGAAGACTCAAAGCATTCAAAGCTTTGGGTCTGTTCAGTGTAATAATTGCTTTGTCTTTGACAATTTCAATAAGAACGTCATTTGTTTTTTGATCAAGCTTTGGTGTCATCGAGAAAAGGCGTTGATGGGTGGTTATGAACTTGTTACTGTAACAGTAGATGAGCATAGATGTAAAAAATAAATAAAAAATTAAAATATGATTTTGACAAACCTCAGTTGTCTAAGAAGCCGCATTTTGTAATTAACGTGATGACGGTGTCAAGCAATTGTGGATTCGATTTATATCACATTTTAGCATTTAGTGAAACTATAGAATTTTCATTTTTTTTAAATATTTGGATTTAAATGTAATGTTTTATTTATATAGAATTTTTCAGTATAACTCAAATTCTTGGTAAAATGTAGTGTGCAAAATAAATGGGTATGAGGTTCTATCTCCTTGACCATGGCATGACGTTAAAAGATACCAACGCAGTTCTATAGAATTCAGTCTTGCTACCCTTAACGGTACAAATGTGAAAATTTGTTTTTTAGTAAATCTCCAGTCATTCATTTTTTCGATAATTGTTGGGGAGCTGCACACGGAGTATTACACTAGTTTTCTCTCGCCAGGCTGGGCCCAAACCTCGAAGCGACGATGAAGATGGTTAATATTTTCAAAATAGGACATGATCCCGTAACCCTGAACTAGAACAAGCTTTTCACCGTCCATTAAGCAACAGATCAACAGCTGAAAATTACACGAGTAAGGTTTTTAAGACTATCCAGATACATGATTGCGGTTTACAGCCGAGTAAATAAATCGCGAACATCGAACAAGAACCAAAACGCAAAGCCGAAAGTAAACGTTTTTCGAGTGAAACACGAATTGACTCGACCATCTGAACATGAAAAAGATCCAACAAAGACTTTATTACACGTAACATTCACTGATCGACAAAAATGGAGTTAATTTATGAATAAAAAAACTCACCATACGTTGACTCTTGGTTTTTGTCATAAATAATTCAAAATTCATTAATTTAACAAATGGTAAAAATCCTTTAAAATCTGATAATAATCTTGCAACTTTGGATATCCTGCAAACGGGAGTTAATCGTAGTGATTTGGTTAATTTGATCCATAAGATCAACACACACAAAGTTCATAAACTCATATAACCCAAAAATACTCGCATTGACATAAAAAAAATATAAGAAAATTCAGCTGATAGATTTGGCGGCACCTCACTTAAATCTAATTTTTGATAATTATCTGAGCTTTCTTCAAGTTTTATTTTGAATGGATTTTTGTTGAAATTTATGAAATTCAGTGTTATAATGAATGGGTATGAATCCATGGGTAAAAGAGTAAATTAACCCTTCAAGTCAGGAAGTCGACTTAAGGTGCCATTATAATCCAGGTTATTCTACTTTACTCTAGGGCTACCTTTAGCAACTATCATCCGTATTTCAAATTTATAATTATTTTTATAAGTTCAAATTCGTAGAATTGAATGGTTATTGTTTATGAATTCATGCTTTTATTTGATTCAATTGATTTCAAAATTTATAATTCATGGTTATGGATGGATTAACTCAATGTTATGAAATTCATTTGACATTTATCTCAATCTTAATCTTTCCTCTCATTCACAAAGTTTATCAATTGTTCAAAGAATTATGGGAAATGGCAAAGATAGAAAAACAGTTAATAAATAAAAGCAAACTATAAAAACGACAAAAAAATCATTTACAACCGTCACATGCACACACTAATAAATAAATGACTCACAGTTAATTAGGTAGGAGGTTGAGGGTTATTTGGTGCTAGTTGAACCCCTGAGGACATTTGCATGAGGGCTGCTGCATGCTGGTGCATTCCTTGAGACCTGTAATAATCTGCCCATGCTGCTGTGTAATCTGGTTGTGAACCTGGAGTTTTCATTCAAATCATTCTTATCATAAATGAATTTCATGCTAGCATGGGTTGAATAAATAATAAATTATGCATATAAATTTATTCCTACAAATACACTCAAAAAATTGTAATGTGTTTAATTACCTGATGCTGGAGTATTTTGCGATTGTGGTGTGTCTTTATTGTCAGCACTGGCATCCTTGCTAGCCTTATTGCCATTTGATGCATCAGTAGAAGCTGTAGTAGCAGGAGTGCTACCAGCAGCAGGATAAGCACCACCACCCATAGATTGTGAGTAATATTGGGCATAATAAGCTGCCCATGCTGCAGCCACATCTGCTTGGTTGCCTCCTTGGCCTCCACCTGGTTGCCCTCCTTGACCAGACATTTGTTGGCCTGGATATTGAGATTGATTTGGTTGACCAGACTTGCTTGGATCCATATTGCCATAACCAGGGTACATTCCCCATCCTGGATTCATACCTCCCATCATTGGGTTGCCCATCATACCACCACCTCCACCCATCATGCCATGAGGTGTGAATGGAGGTCTACCAGGATAACCTCCTCCATATGAATCCATCATTGGGTTAGGCAGTTGTGCTTTCTCACACACCAGTCGTACAGCATTCATAACTTGGTCACCATTACCAATAACTTTAAAAATTCTTTCTGAAGGATTTTGGTTGGAATTTCTATCTAATTCTACAAAAGCTCCAGAAATGCGATTAATGTCCCTAATGGTTTCCCCACCTAAAAATATAAAATTAAAAAATTAAAACAAAAACCAACACTCATATTAAAAAGATTCTAAACAGGTGAAAATGTAACAATGTGAATATGTGCCAATATCATTAACTCACAATGAGCAGTGACACAAGCATGTACACACAAAGTTGTATTACTCTTGCATACTTATGACACCTGTGAGCAGATTACACCCACAGGCTCTAATAATATGCTCATCACTACAAACACATCTCTATGATGAAATAAATTAGCAAACCTTTTCCAATGATGATGCCACACTTTTCAATGGGAACAGTGAGGTTGTACTGGGAATGAGCATTTGCAGACCAATCTTGGCCATAAGGACCACTTCCCTTCTGACCGCCAGTCAAGGCATTTTGTTTCTGTTCAAACAACATTGCTGTAAGAAAAGATGTGATTTATAAAAATGAGTGATATTCACCATGGCAGAGTCCATGAGGTTGGTGACCATTTTCATAGCTATCCTGTTTGTCTCCTCTGTGCCATCAACTGACAACATGCGGGTGGGAGCTTGTCCATCATCCTCACCCTGGATTAACCATTTATCATCACTATTACTCGTTATTCCATGATGAGGTAATCATGTTTTTACACAAAGCCTATCACATACTTTGAATTGGACTCTGGACCCACTTTCTTCAGAAATCTTCTTGATCATTTCACCTCCTTTGCCAATTACCAGTCCAACCATGGTCCTCGGCACAGGCATCTGAAGGTTGAATATTAAATTTTTATTCCCTAATTGAGTTATGAGCCCATTATGATAACAAGCAAGCAAAAGGAGTTATGTGGCAATAGTTATTTTAAGCAAATATTAACAAACTCTGTGCATGTAGTGAAACTTATTATAAATATGAGACTAGAAATAATTGTGACAAAGAATGTATCTCATACTTATACTTTCTGGCCTCAACAATGTGGCCAGAGCTAGCTGAGATTTTGTATAGCACAATTTCTACACTCATGTACAAGCAATTGCACATAAGCTCTAGGTTGTGCACCAGCATAACAACACTCATCATACTAAAATGTCAAATGAAACATACTTCTGAATGTACTCTACCATCTCCTGACATTACCGGTGTTCCATACGACTGGAAAACAATGGTTTCATACTTAATTGCTCATTCATATATCATCAGTACCACAATGAAACAAAACATACATTGACGGTGATAGAGGTGGAATTTGAGTCAGAAATCAAATCGAGGATCTTCTGCTTAGCCCTCTGTAGGTTTCAAAATTTAAAATGTACTATAAACATAATAGATGGGATTTGTGAAACACAAACCAGGCAGTTTTCTTTATCTCCTGTAATGCGCACTGGTTTCTCATGGGGAGTAGCAGTGTTTGTCTCTTGAATCACCACAATTTTTGTGCCAGTGGCTTCCTTTAATATTATTGATATTATATAATAAGCAAAAAGTAAGCATTGCAATAGTAATGTTTTAAGAAAATGATTGAATCAGAAGTGTGTATCCTCAATGGCTTCAGAAGAACGAAAGTCAATGAAGTTGTTTCATCATATTCAAACGCAAAATTATCATTTATTATTATTAGTTTCAGTTTTATTTTATTAGTCAGCATCTTTCCCTTTTTGTCCCATTGATGAGGGTAAATAAAATTAAACTTATGTAAAAGTTTTAAAATTTAGAAACATTATTATACATATGTGAATCAGAACAGAATGTCATCAATGGCTTCAGAAGAACGAAAGTCAATGAAGTTGTTTCATCCTTTTCATTCAATAAAGAAAAAACACTAAAGATACAATGTTAAAAATCACAAACCATGAGGCCCTTGATGGTTTCTCCACTTTTTCCAATGATGAGTCCCACCTTGGTACCAGGAACAAATAACTCCAACTGATTGGCATCATCACCAGACACTCCACCTGACCTGAAATTGCTGATCAACCTCTGCAGAACTTCCTTGGCTTTGCTGGTCAACATTTATTATAAATTATTGCTGTTTAACAACTTTTTACAAAATGAATGTATTTTAAAAAATATTAACCCAATAGTGGTTGGTGTGCCTGTCAATATACATTTTCTTTCTGGTGTTCCATCACTTTCTGTAACAAATTGCACAACACATTTAGACTCTGACTGGATGGCTGTTATTTGTTCACCCCCTTTTCCAATCACTGTAAAGATTGCAAATAATTTGCAAACTAGATATATATATATATATATATATATATATATATATATATATATATATATATGTAATAAAGCTTTTATAAACAATTTGTAAAATTAAAAATGATTAAAGCATGAAATTCAGACTGCCACTTGGCAACTATATTCATGAAGTGGTGCACACAGTTGGTTCAGCCTTTACGGCCCTGCATACATTATCCAGATTCATGCTTCATTCTCATCATTATTTCCATATCACAAAAAAAAATCCCATAGAAATAATTTGAATATAAATGTTCAAAAAAACTTTCATAAATTAAAATTACAGCTAATTGTTTGCGAAATTTCTACTTTTTTACTAATAAAGTATTTTCTGTCTAAATGTGAGCAATATATCAAATGTATTAGTGATAAAACATTATGAAATTCAGACTGCCACTTGGCAACTTCATTCACAAAGTGGTGCACACAGTTGGTTCAGCCTTTACGGCCCTGCATACATTATCCACTTTCATGCTTCATTCTCATCATTATTCACATTATAATTGAGTGCCTATTTTTAATGTAATATATACTATCATACTTAAGTTAGCCTACATAGTTTAAATGTAGGAAAGCCTACTATCAAACCCTGTCTATTGAAAAGAGCAGTGTTAGCGAAACAATCCTTTTATTCTATAGCACAAACTTGACACCCAAGAATTAATGAACATAATTGGGCTCTAATGCTGTGCAAAAACTAATGAGAGAATCAAAGATGGACTTACAGTATCCAACCATTTTGTCTGGAACAGTTGTAGTCTCAGTGGTATTAACAGTGAAACCCAACATTCGTGCAATTTCTTGAGGATCTGCAAGTCCATGTGCGGCTGCAGTAGATTGGAAAGTTGAAATAAGAGGTTTACTGGTGCTTCCAGTTATTCCCAATTTGGCATTTATTTGTGATGCTGCAGCAGCGGCTATTGCAGCCGCTTGACTAGCCCTAAATGGGATATTTTAAATTGTAAATCACCATCAAGCATATCTTATATTTATACCTTTGTTGATCTGCTATGTTTCTAAGTTGCTGTGTAATATCTGTAATTATAAAAATTATGTCAAAAGTAACCAATGTTGTGTTTTTACAAACCATCAGTAGCAACTTTTTTAGCTTCGGGATGTCCATCTGAAAATATTTAATTTTTACAGAGGCGCGTTTTGAATTCAATTTTAGGATTTTTTTTGGGTCACAAACGTTTGAAAATATTCGTTTGAATAGATTACTTACCACTATCTTCATATGCTCTTTTCTTTCCTCCTTCCGAGCCATTCGATGGAAGACTGCCCCCAATTTTAGCGGCTATCTAGTAAAAATGCATTAAATGTTGTTAAATAAATGGCATTTGCATTTGTGTGAAAAAAAACTAATCAAGTAAATTTTTTACTTGTCTTGCTCTAGCAAGCGCATCTTCAAACGAGGTAGACATGTCGATAAAAATCAACGGCAAAAGACAGGAAAAGGATGAACAAAACAGAAAAATGACAAAGATACTTTAATTTCAAATTTTATTTTATAAAAAATTCAATTTTATAAAATTTATTTAAATTTAAAAGTATTAATAATATTTAACTAATAAAAAATATTTTTTTATGACTTAGAATTTCAATGACTTTATCAAGCCGCCGACTAATGGCTAGCAAATGATCTTTAGTAATTAATGGTTTTGGAAGAGGGTCAACGGTAAGAACAGCATTAAGAATTCTCATTATCATTCCGTCTTTGAGTTTATTCAAATTCATTGCAGTAACTTTTCTGATTCTGTGTTATAATATTAAATTAATACAATTTAAATGAAAATTTTTTCAATAAAAAATCAAACATCGAAAATTCATGAAAATTATTATAAAATAAAAAAAACATCAAATAAAATTCTAGTTTTGAATCTTAAAAACTATTCTCTATGAAAGATAACGTTAGTTATTGAACTAACGTGTTGCATTGGATGAGAGGAGCCAAAATACTCAGTTCATCTTTGTAGGGGTTGCCTAAACTGATGTGGTTTGCAAATCAGTTACATACAAACTTATACTATATAAAATAATTTTTAGACTTAAATTTTTACAATGTTTAGACTAATAATAATGCTGTGGCGCAAGGTAATTATATTACATACACTATAATATGCTATTTAAATCTTATTCTTCCAGCAATTCAATACCAAACAAAACCTTTTTCCATTGTCCAACATAACAAGGAAAGCATCACCATCAACACTCTTCGTTCTCATTACATTATGGTTCTGGTTATCATCCGAAAAGACTTCATAATGGTGCCGATCCGCGTTTCCCATGATGAAATCAAAGACACAAGTGTCGATTAAGTCGTAAAAGAGGTTTGTATAATTATAAAGAGGATTTTGTGTTACACGCGTGCAGTAGTCACTCATTGTTGAACTTTTGTTGAGGTAGTTGTTATTGCTTGTGGTTTCAGATCTTTCCAGTTCTTCCTCCCATCTATTAAAAATATAGTTGCATTCAAATAAAATTTCCTTATTTCAATCAATCATTCGATTTTTTTTATAACCCGTTTTTATTCAGCTTTTTTTCCGTATTTCAGGAAAATAATATAAAACGTGATAATTTTTAAACTTAAAAATTGTTTTACTCCTAGTTCAATATCTAACAACAACACAAATATAATAACATCATTTTCCTGTGAGGGTCATAAGATCTGCGCCAAGGGTGCTTATACTTGTTTAGCTTTATAGAGGGGGGTAACCATAAGATCAAAACACCCTCTATCCTCCCAGCTTCAGCACACGCAGCATCTTCTTTCTTTTTGCAGTATAAGCATTTCCCTAAAAAACACAACTCATCTGCAAAACAATTGTGGTAGAAATTAAGTTGTATAACATGAGCCTCAAAAATTGAAGAAATTACCTTTGTGCTATTATATATAGTGTTGGTTAAATTCAGTTTGTTAGAAATTATGAGAATTTTTTACAAGTTTAACTTTTAAAAAAAATATAAACACTAACTCCCTTTTTTAAAAAATGTGTTTTTCAGTCTTTTTGTAGCTTGAGGTAAAATTTCCTTTAAAAAATTCAAAAACGGAGTTATTAAAGTGAAGCATTTAAGAGCATCTATCAATCTATCAATTTCTTTTTATAGCCCGTTTTTCTTAACCAAGGGTTGGGCATCAATCAAATCTAACTAATAATTTCTCTTAACAACATGTGGAGAATATTGAATAAACTCTGAGCAACCTTGTATAAATTGAGAATTCTTCCCACTGCTAAAGGAGTTCTACGCATGTCTAATATCCTTCAGACAAAAATATATCTTTAAAACTATCATATTTTATAAATATTAATATATACTTCCAAGTATCATGTTCTAAGAACAAATTTATATATGCATAACTATCATGTTAATCAAGGTGAGTAATTTGAATAACTTTTTATTTTCAATTTTTTATGAGGAATTTTTGATACATTTATTTAATAAGAACTAAAATTTTCGATAATACAACCTTATTATGTTAATCAAGGTGAGTAATAATATAAAAATCTTTATATAGAATGAAAGGTCTCAAAACTGAGTAACAATAAAAGGTTGAATATAAAAAGATAGGGATATGAATTGAAAATATTGAATTTAACGTTAGATTCTACATTAAAATGAAACGAATATTTTTTGTTCATGATATTTCTGTGACCAGAAGCATTATCAATTACAGGCGATCTAAGTAAACCATCAACATACAATATTGTTTCATGTTAATAATATATAATATACTAACTATTATGCTAACGTATTATGATATATACAAAAATTGTAGCTATTTTTGCTCAATAAATGTAATAAATTTTTCCCATAAATTGACGTTGAAGACTGTTGATATAACTATTATAGCTATTTTCAACCCAGTGAGCTTAAAGGTCTCAACAATAAAACTTGTACTAATTAACATAGGGATCATAAATTGATGACTATCATTATCTTACTTTAGTATTAAGCAATGTTCGCTTTTATACACCACAAAGTCAACCATCAGCCATATATAAATTTTGAACAATTACTGTTGTCTATGAAAGATTAAATAATGACTGTTGTCCTTGAAGGTATTAATAATGAACGTTGTAACCTGCTGAGATGGAAAGCCACAATTTCTGCATTGTGTCGATCTTTTCCTTCATAAGGGGCTCCCTCAATCACCTTGTCTCTCTCATACCTTGTATCACATTTTATATTGCTTAATGGGGTAATTATTATATATAATATTTCTCAATATAATGATAACATATGGTCTAGAATGGTATGATCTAGTAGAAATTAAGTCTTGTGGCCCATTATAGTTTTGAAAAGTTGTGAATGTAATGTAAGATTAATAAAGCCCTTTTTCTTATAGATCAAAGTGCTTGTTACAAATTTAATGTAGTGAAAACACACTGTAGAACAAATGCTAAAAATACTATACTACAAAAACAATTTAAAATTATCTCACCATTTAGGCTTGAAAACGACTTTTTGATCTTCCTTTAAAGTAAGCAGTAGTTTCAACTGTGTTCCCTTTGTTACCACATCAGCCTTTATTATCTTGCTCTCATGCATCTCGTGTAAGATGTGACCTGAAGTGTAAGAGTACTGTGTGTGGTTATAAGAGTTTAAAAGTTGTGTCAATAAAGCTGTGAATTTAAAAAAAAAAGATTATGAATTGTATTGATAAAAATTTGAAATGAATGATTAAGTAAATTACATCAAAAAACTATTATTAACTGGAAAATACTAAGCTTCTTGATATGATACAGATATCATCATCAGGTGATTGAATTAAATTTTGTTCGAGTTTAATTTAATTCTCTGATGATGATAATCATAGCATATTGAAAAGCTTAGTATTTTCCAGTTAATAAAAAGTGTTTGATGTAATTTACTTAAATTTTAGCTAATTTATACTTCAAATGGTAATAACTGCTTCAAAATATATGAAAGTATTTTAGAATTATTCAATTAAATTAACAAACTTTAATCATATTTGAATTCCTACCTATCTCTGCAGATTTTTTTGCAGGAAAGATATGTGATTTATTAACCATGCTTGCAGCCATTTTCCAGGCATTGTTACTCTGTCTTGTTGGTTTTGAGGTTTAAATGAGTGCATATCATTGAAGCTATAATAAATATCCATAGACAGTTATTAGTTAATACAATTGGTGCTTTTTATAATTTTCATAGATTTAAAAAATGATCTCTATGCAGATTTCAGTGTTGATACTTGGTTATTAAATAATTTCTTACCCATAAAGTTTACGGTTAGTTCTATGAAGTGAATATTGCTTTATCATTTCTAATGTGATTTTTTCTTTTTCATGTTCGGAGAATTTATATAAAAATCTGTCTCTAAACTCTAAAAAATATAACATTTTTTAGGTGAATTTTGCTAATATGTCAAAAAATTCATTTATATAAACAAATTTTTTTTTATTTAACCTGGAAATACTTTTTCATCATAAGTAGCATAAACTCTTTGATTTTCATTTGCTTCATTGTATAATATTAAACAGATGCTTAAGAAGAAACAGAAAACAACCAAAAAACAAATAAAACACTTTTTTAAACTTAATTTCATTAATATTTTGTAAAAACTCGGTACTTTAATTGAATTACCTTTTAAAAAACTTTTTTCCATCGCTATTTACCTCTATATGTTTAAGTTTGGAATCAAATAGAATTTCTTAAATTTTATCTATAAAAACTGGTAAAAATTCAAAGTTTTATGTTCGAGTAAAATTTTAATTCTGAAAAAAATTATTTTTGTAAGCTACTTCTTATTTTCACTAAAACTATTAAAATACTAAGAAAAGATGTTTATCTTTTCTTATATTCTCATCGTTTTAAACTACATTATTTATCATCTTCATCTACATTATTTACACACGTTCATTTCATCAGTTTAATTAGGAGTCATTCTACATTAAACTGGTTACATTACATCTATCAGGCAAAACATTGAATCATCGTCATTGTATTAAAAAAATTGGGTTAGTGTAGTATTATGAGAAAGAGTTACAATATTCTTAGAGATTGACCGTTTGTTTGAAATTTAATGCAGTATTTATATAGCGCTTTTCCTTATAGATCAAAGCGCTTGCTAAAAATTTAATGTAGGGAAAATACACTGTGGAATAGGTGCTAATAGTCGGCCCACGCGGGATCGAACTTTAGATAATTAGTCTAATGCTCAATCATTGAGCTATAGGGGCCGACAAGATCCCACTAAAGGTTTTTAGTTGCTCATTGTGCCTTATAAAAGATACTTTATTATGATTATCATTATATTGCTCAACAGTCAAAATTTCAACACTATTATAATCATGTTTTTGGGGTAATAGACTTTTTACCATCAGAATCTACTTATATGAAGCTAGCTTTACTATGAGTATTAAAACTGTTAAAGCTAAGTCTTAATAAACACCCTCAAAATTATTTACTCCGGAAGTTAAAACTTTCGGGATTAAAGATACTTAACAGTGCATCCTAAAACTAAAACAATAGATGCCCGCAATTTTTCTCTCTAATTATAACTCAAGCTTACTAGCTGAATGCTTCATTTTAAGGGACAAAGAAATGGTTATACTGCTATATACTTCATTGATATTTGTATATAAATCATATATATAAACACTTACTGATATATAAACATGAAATTATTATCGATTGAATATATAAGCATAAATCATACACGCATCGTTATACACAAACTCAAGCATTCGCATGTCTGTTTGTACATTATGTCTTTTCATAACAGGTAAGTTGTGGGTTAATACAGGTATGTTAAAAGACAATATTAAAACGGAGGAATGTGTATGTATATATGGAAGCTTTTCTTTTTAAGGAATTGAGATTTAGTTTGATTTTTTGTTCTAGAGTTTTTTATATGTTTTTACTAGCATTGAAATCTTTTCATTAACATGAAAGTTTTATATCAAAGCTCTCCGATGTTTACTTTAGATTTTATTAGTCAAAAGTTATAACGTTTTAAAACAAACACTGACCAAAATACTACACTCGAACATGACAGAGATGATTTGAGGCTTGAAGTTGCTACACAAGTTCAAGGCAAAAAGTTTTAAAAGACTTGTGTTCAATAATTGATTTCCAATAAATTAAAATTACCTGCCAATCGTTTTGAAGGATGCCTTGAAATATCATTACTTTATTGATCTTTGTTACCATTTTTGAATTTTTACTATAAGAAAAATTAACAAAAAAACAATAATCAAGTAGATTATTGTGAAAATATTTTACCGAAAATTGGCGTAGCAGATTCTTGTGAGAAATTGTTACAAAAATAATGAGGGTTCTAGACTCTCTTGTATCTTTTCAATTGTTATACCTAACTTCAGAACACAAAAGAGTAGTACACCTGACATAAAAATTTAATTAACTTCATTATCATTTTTATTATAGTATTATTTAGCAATGACCAAGTTTTAATTAATGGAAGATAGCAGGAAGAGCACAATAGAAAACATGTAATTATAGAAATAAACATGTAGCAGAGGTTATAAAATTGATTTTTAATCATGAACATTAAAAATGAAAAACTCAAACTGTTTACTTCAATAATGTATCATAAATACCAGTTTTTCCCATATTAATTAATTAATAATGAAACACAAAATTTTTATGGAAATTATTTTATAATTTGAAATTTATGTTATCATATCAGAGCATATAGTGCACAAAAGCAGTAAACTCCATATCGATTTGCTTTTATGATGCTTTTTAAGCTTTCTTTAGTTTCAAACCTCTATATAAACTCAACAAAAGCCCTTCCCAAGCTTCAGCTCATATACGTTTTAGTATAGTAGTCTTTAGAAGGATATTAAATTGTTTAGTCATCAAAATAGAAAACGTTATCGATCGATTGTGTATATAACTTATAAATTTTCGTTGTTGCATTTGAAAACTATGAAAAATTTGTAAAAAATTAATCAAGAAGTTCAACTGAATAGTATTTGTCAAATATAGTTGAATAAATATAATTTTAGGATATTAATTATAAAAACGTTAATTTTTTAAAAGGTTATAGTTACTGTAAAAATAAAATACTCTAGAAGAAAAACATTTATGAACGTTGTAAACTAATAACAATATAATCAACAAAAATCTAAAAATAAAATGAATTAGTTAAAAATAAATAACCTTAACTAAGCTTATATCACTGAATAATAACAGTTTTTAACGGATCTGTGTGCTAAAACAATGGGGACGTATCTCCAAAATTTATATACAGACTACTTGCTTTCAAGGCTAGATATTAGCTAAAAAACCTTCCTTTAGGAATATATTTTCGCTTTTTAAGTTATCGAATTGCAAATTTTAATGAATTTGATGTCAAGAATACTGATTTTTCTTGTCAAGGTAAGTTTCCACATAATTTTAATTGCGCTCATGTAATTGTTATTGATAATTAATTTACATTGAAATCATCTGTGGTGTGATTGAAAAAATTCATTGAGATTTTTTGTACTTCATTTGAATTAACTGTTTTTTTCCACCAATAATCTTGAAATTGAAGTTTTATTTTTTTAAATAATAAAATATTAATGGCGTCAACCAAAAGAATTTGTAGATAACATTTTGTTTTTTCGCTCACAATAAGCCAAAAAACAACCCAAATAATTGGTGTTAAAGCCTCAAGACAATAACCATACATATAACTATACATATGTATAAACCAATTAATAACCGCAATGACTTCCCCGAGTTAAGTAAAAAGACCAAAATTTTGAGCAGACTTGAAAATTTTTGCTGCTAACAAAAATCTTCATACATCATACTGAAAGCTATTAGTGTTCAAAATTTTTGTCTTTTGTCGGTTAAACCTTCAAGGTTATCAAATAATTGGTTTTTAAACAAATTTTAACAATAAAAACACTTTTTAGTTAATCGACAACAGCAATGGACAAGTATTGCTTGGTAGCCCTAGAAGAAGAGTTCCTATGCAATTCAGAAGATGAGAAAGACAAAAAACAAGAAAAAAACAACAAAAACCACAAAAAAAACTTTAATAGCGCAACAAAATCTGATTTAAATATGATTGATGAAGGAGAAAGCAAATCTCTTGGTAGTAACAACAGAAGTTATTACTATGAAAACAGTCACAAATTTATTAATGGTGAGAAAATAAACCAAACAAACGAAACCAGTATAAACAACAAAAACGAAAACACAGGCACAAACACATCTGAAAATATAAACGATAAAACAAATAGAGACACAGACCACAATAATACTCCCTATACTAACAATTGTCCCAGTAATACTATTGATCAAGACGATAAAACAAGAACAAGCGAAGGAATTGACGGGGTTTCTTATTCAGATTACATGCTTTCTATTAATCAATCTATTGATAAAAAAGCTCCTGATAAAACTATTATCATTAAGAAAAATACTAGCATTAGTGATGATACTATCGATAATAGTGGTACTATTGAGAATAATATTACTATCAATAAGAATAATGAGAATAGTATTATTAGTAATAATGATACTACAAACAAAAAAAAAGGCACTGAATTTTCTTGCGACGGTAAAAAAAATAACGATGATTATAAGTGGGATAAGGTTGAAAATAAAAAAAACAGGTATGAAGAAGAAAATAAGACTTTAAAAAACAATGCAGGTTTGCTCTTGCATTTTAAAAATATGTTTTTGATAGATTCATTGCATTAAAACTCTCAAATTAAAATTGGAACTATTGATTTGAAACTGTTTCTAAGTGATAAACACACAGGCGGTAAAAACATCTGGAAGGAGATAGAGGAGCTGGCAAAAAACAACACAGACAATAAAAACATCTCAAAGATGAAGTTCAAAAACGAGATAAACTTTGAAAGCTTCATGAGCGTTTCGAACGAGTTAGAGGAAGATAATGAAGAAAGCCTTGATAACATCCGTCGATACACTGTCACCGAACCACGGCAGTTTGGCGAGAAGAGCTATTTTGATACTGGCGATGACTTTCTCATGGCTAGTGATCTACTGAACGATAATCAAATTAGGTTTTTGGATAGTAGTTCTGATGATGATGATCTGGAAACTAATAATAAGTTCTGCCGCTTTTTTGGAACAGGGAGGTAAGTAAACTATTTACTAATCATGACCTGTTTCATCGACTGTAAACTACTAGTTTCATTTTTGAATCTTTTTCTTAACATGGGGATGATGCTGATTGTTTTTGTAAAAACTCTATTTCAAAACATCTATAGTTTTTTGATAAATTTTTAATAGTTTATTTTAAAGGCCTTGAAACAACTTTATAGAACGTAAAAAATAAGAATTTAAATGAAGCTGACAACAATCAATATCTTATATTAATTTGTAGTATATATTCAATATGTATCAAAGGTATATTTAAAAAAATTTTTTGATAACACATGGGGTAACTCTTTATGACACATATCATTTGCGCAACCTTAGTTTGAGGCGCTGATCGGTGACTTACTTACTTACTTACTTACTTACTTACTTACTTACTTACTTACTTACTTACTTACTTACTTACTTACTTACTTACTTACTTACTTACTTACTTACTTACTTACTTACTTACTTACTTACTTACTTACTTACTTACTTACTTACTTACTTACTTACTTACTTACTTACTTACTTACTTACTTACTTACTTACTTACTTACTTACTTACTTACTTACTTACTTACTTACTTACTTACTTACTTACTTACTTACTTACTTACTTACTTACTTACTTACTTACTTACTTACTTACTTACTTACTTACTTACTTACTTACTTACTTACTTACTTACTTACTTACTTACTTACTTACTTACTTACTTACTTACTTACTTACTTACTTACTTACTTACTTACTTACTTACTTACTTACTTACTTACTTACTTACTTACTTACTTACTTACTTACTTACTTACTTACTTACTTACTTACTTACTTACTTACTTACTTACTTACTTACTTACTTACTTACTTACTTACTTACTTACTTACTTACTTACTTACTTACTTACTTACTTACTTACTTACTTACTTACTTACTTACTTACTTACTTACTTACTTACTTACTTACTTACTTACTTACTTACTTACTTACTTACTTACTTACTTACTTACTTACTTACTTACTTACTTACTTACTTACTTACTTACTTACTTACTTACTTACTTACTTACTTACTTACTTACTTACTTACTTACTTACTTACTTACTTACTTACTTACTTACTTACTTACTTACTTACTTACTTACTTACTTACTTACTTACTTACTTACTTACTTACTTACTTACTTACTTACTTACTTACTTACTTACTTACTTACTTACTTACTTACTTACTTACTTACTTACTTACTTACTTACTTACTTACTTACTTACTTACTTACTTACTTACTTACTTACTTACTTACTTACTTACTTACTTACTTTGTTAATTAATTTTAAATTAATCGTTTGAATTTTATTCATGAATTATGAGCAAAAAGTGATAGTAGTTTTAATGAAACAACCTTTTATTTATTAAAAAAACAAGGCTATTATGAAACACAATATTTTCTTACAATTTGAAAAAAATAATTGAAAATTTAAATGTAAAAAGATTTAGTCGAAAAAATTCTATAAATTATTTTTTTTGCAAGCACATCTTGTTTTCTTGGAAGTTTTTCTACGCCTAAACCAATTTTTTTAGTGGGATGTTTTTCTTCAGGGCTAGAGCGTTATTGATTTGTGCCATTTGACAAACTAAATAGATATCTCTTCATTATTTACTATTTACCGAACACTTCTTTGAAAAAATATGTAGATTTTGAATGGGTTTTTATTAAAAATCAAGGAAACTTATTTTTTTACTTAATCGATTTATATTTTTAGTTAACAATTCTTATAAAAAATAATTTTAACTATATAATGTTAAAAATTAATCTTGTTTATAATGCTCTATTGTTTTGTATCTCACACAAGTTTTTTCAATTCCTTTGATATCATTACCATTGGTCTTTGCACAACTTGAAAAATTCTTCTATCTCTCGTGAACTTTATTTTTATTTGAACAACAATGGAAATTATAGTTGTTTTCAGTGGCTCAAACATAAATCAAATTTACGAAAAAATAGACAAATTTTTGAAACAAATTTTATAATTATTAAATACCTTGTTTAAACCATTGATCATAAACAATCCATATTTCTCCCATGGAAACTCATTTAAACATCACATATATTTCTCCAATAAATTGTTTAATAAATGGCCCTCTGAAGCCATGTATAGTTTACCTCCCCCACCATAACCCATTAAGGTACAGACTAAACACAATACTGGAAGAAGTGGAACCAACATCATCAGTATCATCATCTCCCCTCCCTGACGACAAATGTCCCTCAGTAGTTGAGTCCAGCAAGGCGGGTAGTTGTGAGAGCGACAGTAACGCTACGAGTCTGAGAAAGAAAATGCAGAGTGAGAAAATAATGGAAAGGAGAAAAAGAATGGCGAAAAAATTAGTGCTTGATGACAGTTCTACCGATGAAGAATCATCGAAAGAAAATCGTAAAATGTTTCTAAGGTATCCAAGAAAGAAGCTTAAAAACAAAAATGTAGTTGATGGAATCAGTAAACCTACCATGAATGACGATAATAACATAGTAGCATCAAATAACCAAGCCTCACCTTTCGGTCTTTCACACTCTCCACTCCTAATCAATAGTTCTTCCGTTGGATCATGTAAACCACTCAATACAAGTTCGTTTAGATATATAAATGTTATCCCAAGTGCTTCAGACAGCATAGAAAGATCAAAACCACAATCGAACCCACCATTTTCTACACAACCTGTTTTCTCCAATAGTTCTACCTTACTGCCCTCAACTGTTTCTTTAACTTCTACATCTATAGTTTCTTCAACGCCTATAGTCCTTTCAGTATCTTCTCCATCTCAACAGAAAACTCTAAGACCCATTCATTTATCATCTTCTATTAGGCCAATATACGTTCCATCGTCTTCAGTAGCATCCAATACTTCTCCCACGCCTGCCCCTCACAAAAAGAATAAACCTCATCTCAAGATAACATTAACTTCCTCGCTCTCTTCGATAATTCCTATTGTACCAAAAACTAAAGATAAATCACCTAGTATGAAAATTGGCAACATGATGGATATTGATAGTAAAAGAGATATCAATAGTAAAGAAGAAAATAGGTTATTTTTGGATAGAAATGGTGTAGAAAGTGATGGGTTTGAAAAGGTTTATGAAAGAAACAAATACGTTGACCAACAAAATGGAACCGCTAGCAATGATATTAGTATGAACTTCTTAAATAATAACAGCCATGATAAACTCACAAATAAAAAATCACCTATTGGAAAAATTGATTCAAAACATGAGATTAGAAAAAAGAGAATCGAAATTTTGACTAAAGAAAGTTGTTTTGACAACAAAAGATTTTCTTCTGGTACAAAAACACTGCTATCTTCCGTTCAAAATGATAATCAAAGTAGTTCAAATTCAAATAAAGATATAAATGATCAAAGTGATAGGTTTAAATCAAGTGTCGATGGTGGTTGCGAGTTTTTGTCAACTTATAATAGAATATGCTCCAAAGATAAAAGTAATTTCAAGGAAATTATTGCCTCATCTAATCCAATCCATTCGAAAACAAAGCCCTATAAAACGGACATTAATTTTGAACCAAACTCATCGACGAATCTCCAAATTAAAAATCACGAAAATCCATTCAAAAAAGAACTTGAAGATGATAAAGCGTCAAAGAAGCCTTGTGGCGATGAAAAAATATGGCAAGAAGTTCATGAGTTTTTAGAAAAAACAGAGTTTCGAATAGAAGCTCAAGAAAATCAAAACAAAATAGAAAAAAATGAGCAACTCAATGGCAATAAATTTATTGGAAAAAAAGATAAAAATGTATTTAAAAACTCAAAAGTAGCACTTGTTAAACAAGACGCTGAAACAGCCCAAATACATCAATCAAAAACTATGGGTGACAACGATATTAAAACGAACGAAAAACCCCTTCCAGAATTGCCTAGAAAATCAAACGCCAATATTTCTATTAATATTAACTCAAAATCCAGTCATTCAGACATGAATTCATCTGAAACTAATATGAAATATTATGTTGATAACAAAAATAAAGACACAAGAGTAATGAGTAGTCTGGGTGTGCTGAACCACTCTCATGGGAGCAATAAAAAAATAAAAAACACGATAGAAAACAAAAATACTATAAAGATTATAAATGGAAATTCCAGAAATATTAATCGAACTGAATCCACTGGCGACAGTAAAATAGATACAAATGATTTAAGAAAAATTAGTACAAAAAATGAACAAAACAATAAGATAGAAACCCAAAAAACGAAAATTTCCAAACCAGTTTACTCAAGCGAAAACTATGGCAAAAACTCAAGTCATAATAACAATCATTCTGTTAATTCCACTAACAAGCATATAGTTAAGCTCGAAAATATAAAACTCAAAGCTCCTCCAAGCGATATTGAACAAAAATGGAACAAAATAAATCAAAATAAAGTCTTTAGAAACAAGAGCACGGGTGCGTTGAAAGAAAATGGCCGTATAAAACAGAAAGAAAAACACTGTATTAATGAAGCCAATGATACAAGTTACTCGAATCATAACACAAAAAACCAAAAGGTTTTGAAACCATTAAAAAACACTCTCTATCACTTTAATGCTTCTCTTGAGCCCATTAGCATGTTCAGTTCTGAAGTCGATGAATTGTTTGATCATCAAAATCAACAGCATAAAACCGTTTGTGAGCAATCAAAAGTCGAAAGACTATCCAAAAACCCAATGAGTCTCTCAGAGACTGAACTGATAATATGGAATTCCCTGCAGAAGCTCGATATTCCTTTGTGGTACTTGAGTTATCCCAACAAAGATAAGGAACTGGTGGGCCTTAAAAACACAAGATCCATCAACGACATGGTTTTAGATATTGAAAGGCTTTCTATTCCACCAATAGAAAGAACTTCAAAAGATTTCAACAAAAGTGCATCTAGCTTACACAATGTGTCAAGTTTCTCACACGATCCAAAAACCCAATTCACCACCAGAAGTTTGTCAAAGAACGACTGCTACTCTTTCAATACTTTTTCGGAGCTTAAAGACGATTTTGTAAAAAGTTCTTCCACTGTTTCGTTGTCTCGCAGACAGATAAACTACCGCAGAGCGATAAACAATGCAAACAAAGAAAAGTCATTACCTTGCTCATTTACACTACCAAGTGACAAATTAAGAAGTAGATCAAGCCACAGTCTTCAACCAATGAGAATAAAGAACTTCGAACACATAATGAAAGACGTAAAAATGTCGGAAGAGAAAAAAGTGACACACGAGAAGCTATCAAAACAGCACTTGCCATCAAACTTTTCATCTCCAGATCAGGTTGTGAGGATAAGAAGGATAATGGAAGCGTCGAGTAGAGCATCTCTAAGGCATTTTAGAGGCAGTGATGATGTGCTGGAAAGTGAGCGTTTGAATTTAATTTAATTAAATAATAACTTATAATAACTTGGAATTAGTTTCAGCTTAAATATTATTTCGATATAGTAAAATTTTAAATTAATTATTTTTGAAAAATCAAATTTTTCATGTTTTTTTTTCTCAACTTGTTTCTCTCAATATCAATAATTTCAAAAGATACGTATGCTAAAGATTATTTTTTCAATTTTTGTTTTCGTTTATTTCTTCAAAATGAGGATTTAATAGATACAAATTTATTCAAAACTAAAAATTATCGATTAGTACAACCCTATCAGGATTCATTAGATGTTTTTTATATTTATATTTTATTTATTTCAAATTAATGAAAAGATTATCTATTCCCCTATACTACATAAAGGAAATTATTGTGTACCATATAAGAATATTAATTCAAACTCGATACCACATTTAAACAGGAAGCGATATGTTTGTTGAAATTGAAGAAACCCATTTTCCAGCCGAAGACCCTTACAATGACGAACAAACAGAGAAAAATATCTGCGATACAAACTTCAGCGCTTCAGGATTGAGTGAAGAAGAAGAAGAAGAAAAAGAAGAAGAAGAAGAAGAAGAAGAAGAAGAAGAAGAAGAAGAAGAAGAAAAAGAAGAAGAAGAAAAAGAAGAAGAAGAAGAAGAAGAACAACAACAACAACAAGAAAATATTAATGAAAGTAATGATATTAAAAACTATGGGGTAACAAGGGATGAACGAAGTAATGAATATAATAGAAATCTCGATAAGAAACGAAATTCTTTCCTCAAAGTTGACACTGGATTAAAAGTCAAAGATAATAATTCAACTACTGATATCAAAAAAGAAAAGAAAAATAAGAATGGATGCTATTTAGAGCCTTCTAGCTTACCGGCATTCAAAACAGAACCTACTATACACAAATTAATTGTTTATGAACCGTATGATAAAGATTTTGAAAAGAAAAAGAATGATAAACAGGTTGATAGGTTAAATAAAATAAATAAAAATTCTACTAATAGTTCAAAACACAAAATTTTAGGAAGTAAAGACAATATTCATAAAAATATCGCAGATAATAATAAAGAAATTAAGACTAAAAAATTCAATTTCGGGTTCTTTCGGTCCTTAAAGAAAAATGACAAAGTTGATAAAAATTCCTGCGAAAAAGCTACTTTTTTCAAATCCTCAAACAGACTAAAAGTTTTTACCGAGAGTGATGTTTAACTAGTCTTGCAGCTTTTTTTTTAAGTTTTGAAACAAATTTCGTAGTTAGTTTAGGAATATAGTTAATTTATTCAAATATTTTTATTTAAACCTTGAAATTTTTGTTATTCTTGGTTTTATAGAAAATATTTTTGAAATTAAATTTTCAATTTTTTTCTTTGAAAGGGAGAATAGTATTATTGAAATCAAGCCAGTGAAATTCAGTTTAATTAAATTTGTATTTAATAATTATATACTTAATTTCACTGAATAAATTTATATGAACACTTTCAATTATCAACTAAATCTCAAAAGCTACTTTTAATAATAGCGAATACAATACTCTAAATATCAAATATTATTCCGACTGATTTCAATGCCACTATAGCCAATCATTTTCAGCTTACGGCTAATTGACACCTGAATTAGAGTTTTGCGACGATTAATTATATATAATGAAACCATTTGTATTGTCTTTATTCTATTTATAGCCCAAGGTCGGGTAAAAGGATTTGAAAGGTTAAATATAGGATATTGTCTTTGAAAGACAACGTTTGTGTTTTATTAACTAATTTTTGATTTTACACGTAAAAACGAGACGTTTATGAGATACAATAATTTTACAAGAGAACTTGAAATTTTAGAAAATTGGAACTTATGATTGTTTGTATTATTTAGTATTGCTCAATATTAGTTCGAAAAGAATAGTTTATTAAATTAAATGTTTCTTAAAAACGCGTTTTAGGAAAATATTCTTTTAGGTATTGAAAACAAAACCTTATTTCTATAATTAATATTTGAGAAATGTATAAAAACAGGAGTTATAAAACATCACAATACCTAATGAGTAACTTTTTTCGTCTTTCAATTTCCAATTACGTACAGAAATATCATTAATTATATAGCAAAATGACTATAAAGTGGAAAATCAAAAAGGTTGTTCGTGTTATACTAATTTTTATATTCGCGACGGATACGTCGTGCTATGATTCTAATCAAGTTTCGTGAACAAATTTGGCTAAAGATTTTTTTTTGACGTTTTATAGAATTTTAGATTGTTTTCTACAAGTTACACCGGGCGTTATTAGACTAAACTTGGTTCAATAAACTTCCTTCCGTACAATTTTCAGGCGATTTTGCATCATGACGTTTATTCATTATAAAGACACCAAATCGTCAATAGTTTTCAAGATCGTGTACTTCCACCATTCACATTTATTATGTAATAAAACAATACTTTAAAAATTTTATGAAAATGTTCAAATGTGAATTTAGGGGTTATAATAATAAGTTAAATTCTCTAGGGTGAAATAATGAGGATGTAGGATGATCTAGATATCTTCATCATCGTCAGGCAGAGCAGTCGTTTGGGCCACCTGTGAATATTTTTGTTATGTGGAATATCAAAAAAAAACTTAGATAATGGTTTATGTAGAATTGCCAGGTTTTGAGGAAGATTATCTCAAACATTAAAAAAGTAAGACCAAATTAAGTTTCTTAAATATAGAATAATGTTGATAAAAAAAAACATGCCAGTAAGAAAAACATCATCAACATCATTTTATGTCCATCTCAATGTTGGCATAGAGCAAAAACATAAGTATATATTATTAAAGCCTGTTATACCAATTGGCAAATACCACCATCATCTCATCATTTTGTTTATAACCTATTTTCTTCAGCAGTCTAAAATAATAGTGCATAAGGCAACAACTCAACTATATAACCCACCTGCAACTCCTGCTCATATTGGGTGACCATGGAGGGATCCATTTGGACTTCTGGTGGTGCCAATGCAGGCATGGCTACAAACTCAAGGTTTTGGTCACCAGTTAATTTCCTTGCCAACCATAAGAATGGCTTCTCAAAATTGTAGTTACTTTTTGCACTGATATCATAGTACTGAAATGATATTTATTTTTTCAAACTATTAATATAAAAATCATAATCACTTTTTATCATCTTTATAAACCCATTTTTATTGGGTTTACCAATAATGTAAAAATTAATTTTATGAAAACTTTTTTATTCAGTTAATGAGTGTTTGATTTAAATAATTTAATTTTAGACTACTAAAGTTTACTATATAAGACATCATGAAATTTTTACTTATATTATCAAAAACAACTAAGATAGTACCTGCAAATTTTTTTTCCGATGAAAAGTGATGCTTTTTGCTTTAACTTTACGATCTTTCATGTCAACTTTGTTGCCACACAGTACAATAGGAATATTTTCACAAACCCTCACCAGATCTCTATGCCAGTTTGGAACATTCTTATAAGTGATCCTAGCTGTTACATCAAACATCACTATGGCACACTGACCCTAATGATTGTATTATAAACATTAAATAATTAACTAGAAATATAAACTCAGCTAATAAATGTGAGTATCTCTACCTGAATATAGTATCCATCTCTCAAACCCCCAAACTTTTCCTGTCCAGCAGTATCCCAAACATTGAACTTGATAGGACCTCTATTAGTGTGAAATATCAATGGATGCACCTCCACACCCAATGTGGCTAAGAAAAGTGATTTAAACTTATTATTTAGTGAATTTTTATATTCATAAATCTACAGATTAATAATAATAATAAGATATTTACCTATATATTTTTTTTCAAATTCTCCTGTAAGATGTCTTTTCACAAAAGTTGTTTTTCCAGTTCCTCCATCGCCTACTAAAACCAACTAAAACCAGTTTGTTAATGAATGTTTTTAAAATGCATTATAAATGCAAATTTCAATAATTTTCTGGTACAAAACTTCCGAAATAGACATAAGCTAACCTTAAATGATGGTATGTTGTCTCCTTGAGTAGTCATTTTAGAAAATTCTGAAAATTTTATATGAAATATTATGCTATTCAAAGTTTTCAGTTTGGTTAGTGTTGAATATGCTTTTGTTGCCTTGGCGGGAGGATATTTACGCGTGATATTCAAAAATTTTATTGACTACTAAAAACTTAATTTTGAACAGTAAAACATTAAATAAACATAAAAAACAAATTTCACCAATATATTCAACCTTTCAATGATAGATTTAGAAAAATTAAAGATTTGCCGGAGGAAATGTGATAACCAAAAACTAAAAATTACGAGATTTAATAACACAGTGAAATAATTTTCTAATTTTTTCACAGTTGCTAATATTTCTTCAATTGATTTTTAATTCAAATGTTCAATTTTTTTGTTTATAGAGAGTTTTGGTTTAAATAATCTTAAATTTTATTATAGTCTAGTATCAATTAGAACTGTCTGATGAGTTATATGCATATAACATAATAGATCGATAAATTTTACTTCATTTCTTTGAAAAAATATTTTTAGTTTTGAACTTTAAGCAAATTCGAATTTACTCATATTCAAGTATGATTGATATATACGAAAAAATTTGACTATTTATTAATATTTTATCAACTAAACGTTTTAGTTGACAAAATTTGATAGATGAAACGGTGTTTATTTAACAAAACTTCAAGGTTTTTTTAAAATATTCCTACATTCTTGAATTTCATACAGTAAAAATTTCATATTATGAGGATTTAGAAGAACACGTAGAAAAAAATTTTTATTGAGCTAAAATTTTCAAAAAGTAAAACCTTATCATAATTAATTAGCTAAGACTAATTCAAGTTTACAAAATAACATAGGATGTCTCTACTCTTACATTCTCCATATTTATAAATACATTTTGTTTTCCATACAATCCATTATTAGCCATAAGTGAACCCCTATAAAACTGAAATCACAATACAAGACTCAACCAAGCAACAATTAAAATGATTCCTCCTATTGGAGTGATTTTCTTGACTGTTGTATTTTCTGTCAGAGCATATATGTAGCAAGGTCCAGAGAAAAGAATGATCCCTGCAGAGAACAAGAGGGATGCCTGAAGGGTTGATTTTAAGCTCTGTTTAATAAAGCTATACAGTAATTAGTTAATTTTAGATTTCTTATTTAATTTTCTAGATATGTTCAGTGAGAACAAACCAGTTTGGGTCTGTGGGCATTGGAGGCTGCTAATAAAGCAACTGAATGGATGAGGTGGTATTTGTTGGCTGTCTCAAACACCTGGTTAGTTCAAAACAAAAAGAATTAAATATGGAATATAGGAATTTTTGAATGATAAGACTATAAGTTTACACAATTAATGATATGGAAATCTTTTGAATGAGTAAAAGAAAACACATACCATCTTGAGATCTTCATTTGGTTGCTTTTTGAAGACTTAAACGATGTACGCTTTGAATAAAATCTCATAATTGTTATAAATTTTTGCCTAAAAAAACTTTTCATGATTTTTTTAACATTTTGTTGGTAAATTAGCTGAATCTTGAAAAATACCATGAGCTCCGTATGCTCCCATGCCAACAGCTATTGCCCCTGATAACCCTGCAAGTCTTGCTGCTATAAGACTTCTCATGTCCACTACTTCTTGAATTACCTACAGTTGAATTTTTGTTTTGCATCCGACTTCAATTTTTGATACATAATTAGTATATTTCTTTAGATTTATTTTAGTTTGAATAAAAATGATATATTTAAATATTGCTCGAACTTTCACTTTGTCATTTTTTACTTTTTCTTTTAATACTAGGTTAATTGGTAAGTTTATAGAACTCAATAAAGTATCTTTTCCCGGTATTGAGTTTACAATATTGTACAACAAATCCATACTTAAATTTTAATATTATAATAAAAAACTTGTACTGAACTATTGTCGCGAGAAAGTAACGAAACGAAGGTTAATATTTCGTTGTGTTCTGATTGGTTGCTAAAATTTTAGAGATTTTTCACAAATTTTGAAAAAAAAAAAACAATTATAAAAGGTTAATTTTTTTTGTAGTTCGATTGATCGCTTTAAATTAAAATAATCATTTTGTTTCAGTTATATATATTTTTTGGATTTTCACAAGTTTCGGAAATTTTCAGCAACCAATCGCAACACAGCAAACAGATTAACGCTTCGTTCGATCAGACCCACCGTCAAGCACCGTCTTTTAAAGAAACCTAAAAGTAAATATTA
This sequence comes from Pterobdella sp. o SKG-2022, assembly GCA_964035795.1. Lineage (NCBI taxonomy): Eukaryota > Metazoa > Annelida > Clitellata > Hirudinida > Piscicolidae > Pterobdella > Pterobdella occidentalis. Next base: position 4,936,717 of record OZ038326.1, on the reverse strand, counting down.
ATACAAAAGTAAACTCACGCTACAAATGTAATACTGACTTATTTTAGTTTTTTTTAATTTTTAAGTATTTTAAATAGTTAATCTTCCAATAAATTATCTAAAGTACAATACAGGCACTTCGCGATTAGGCAGGAGTGTTTAAGATCGAGCCTTTAGTTCCAGGACCAATCATAGAATTTCAAAAAAATTTCTGAAAAGTACTGAAATAATCATTTTTAAAAGATTTATGAAAAATAAACCAACATTTATCAACTAACAAAGCTGTTTGTACAATCCATGAATATTTAAACATCATGATACATGAAAATTGATTTGCATACATTTGGATTGACTTATCAGCGTTGAAAATCCACATTTTTGGTTTTTTAAATAAATTTTAAATAAAAAAAATCTTAATTGTGGATGATTTTAATTCTAATAGTAAACTCTAACAAAATCCTAACAAAGCATATGATTGGTGCATAGCTGATTGGCTAATCTTAAAGCAAGGCTTCGTACCTTGGAACTTCTTTAAAAGTACAATAATCTGAATCTAAAAGTAAGGACAACAAAAACAAAGTATTTATTAAATGACACAAAGCTTTTCGTAAGGCTAGCTTACATTATTAAGTGAATAAATAATTTGTGTTTGTTTTCCTTACTATCTAAAATTGTTTATATAAACATATACCTGATCTTTTATGTTTAAAATCTTTTATTTTTCTTTCCAACCTTTTATCGACTTCCAAGGCGGCTAGCTCTCCACTTTTTATGGGTTTTACCCTCTATTTCTATGCCTACTTTTTTTAAACTTTATCTCATAACCTATAATTTTAACCATTACTTCAAACAGCTCAAAGCAGAGCGTCTCTAAACAATGTCTAAGAGGTGCTATACAAATTATATACTTAGTTTATACTTCATATACTTAAATCCGCAATTTTTCATAGCGAACTCTTCTAACTTCTTTATCTTTCACTAAAACCTAAATAATTTTCCAAGCGGTTCATAACTGAGCGCCTCTGAACAATAAGGAAAACGCTTTTATAATTAATTTGTTAGATACGATACAATAGTCCCTTTCATATTTTTTGAATTAAACATGGTTTTTAGTTTCAAAATTGAATCAAAATGTTTTTATAGTTTTTTTTAATTTAAAATACTATATTAAATGAAACTTTATTGTCAAGTATTTACAAGTCGAAAGTTCTATTTTTTAGTAGTTTCAAGAAATTTTTGTTGAATTATAGTTTTCGAAATCCATGTAAAAGCTTATCCAAGTATTTGTGAAAATAAACAAGCAGAATTGAGCTATCAAACTCACCACAAAACCAGTCTTTACCTAAAAAAATTGAGAGATTAATCGAATATTTAACCAATTTATCTTAAGCGAAGCTATAAAACTAAAAAAAACCATCGATTAATCTATTATAAAGCGTCAAAAAAAGAAATTAAGGCGCAAAATAATTTAGTATACTACCATGTTGATAACAGAGATGCCACTGAAGGTGTAAGCAATGGTGTTTGGAGGAGTGCCTACCGGTAGCATGAAAGCCATTGACGAAGCCAAACAAACCGGCAACATAAGTCTGAGAGGATTCAGCCCTATGGAAACTGCCTTCATGTAGTATAATTTACATTTGAGTATTTCATGAGTAATGTTATCAAGTATTCACTGTTTAGGTTTTTAAATTCTAAAAACTAGCCATGGTTCCAGCAATAGGTAAGAATATAGTAGCCGTGGCAGTATTACTTGCTAACTCAGTAGTAACGATAGTTATGAAGCAAATAGTTATGACAAGCAACCACTGAGGTAAGAAACGAAGCGACTCAAAACTTGACCCTAATGCTCTGTCCAGTTCAGATTCCTGTTGATTCAAACAATTAAAATCATTTCAAAACCTCCAAAACCTTAAAAAATGATTTTTAAATTATGAATCTAAAAAAAAATCTTGAATGGGGTTACTCTGATAGTTCTGGCTAGAGCAAAACCTCCACCGAGAAGAAATAAAATGTCCCAAGGCATTTTCTCCGCCACCGTCTTCCAGTCCAACAGTACCGGAGCTGGTTTTCTCGTTGAGTAACTCCTATCTTTAGAGTTGAATTATGAAGGATTAAAGCGTACTTTTTTGTATGAAAAATTTGAATAATTAATGAAAAAAGCTGAAATTAGTTTTAATAAGTAATCAAGGATATGAAACTTACGTCTGTTGTCCTTGAAGTACCGCCAAATGCTGCGGGAAGGCAGAATGAAGAGGAGAAATGAAACGGACAGCATGCCCTGTGTGTCACTTATGTATCTTGGGGAGTTGGGCTTTCAACGTTAATATCATTATCATTTTTAGTATTCATATTAATTTTTTTTTTTTCATTAGTTCCTAGTTATTTTTGTTGTTATGAAGTTCAACAGTTTTTAACGCAGCTTTATGAGAGAATATTAGTGCAATCATTAAGCATTGTTATGACCCATATTAATTGATATATAATTTCGTTAATGTAATGTGGTATTTATAAAGCGCTTTTAATCATAGATCAAAGCGCTTGCTACAAATTTAATGTAGCGAAAACACACTGTGGAACAGGTGCTAATTGTCGGCCCACGCGGGATCGAGCCCGGTAACTTTAGATAATTTGTCTAATGCTCAACAATTGAGCTGTATGGGCCGACATAGTTGATCTATAACTTCATTAACTGATATTAATTTCTATTGAAGGCTAACTAATTAGTTTTTCTATTTATACTGATAAAACTATTATGATTCACAATATAAAATAACTTGAGTTCAAAGTAATCTCCCCATCCAGTGAAGAAGCCGGGTTGCCTCGTCACAGAAACCAGCATCAAAAGAACAAATAAGAATGATACGGTTTTTTCTGAAGAACTGTTGAATATAATATAAAAATTATTAGTATAGTTTTAGATTATTTTTTATTGTATAAAAAGCTGTGGTATTTAAAGACCAAAATGATAAAGGAAAAAACAAGTTGGTTCATTGAATCGACACTTGGTTCTCAAATATAACAGTTTAATTCGAAATAGATTTCCCAGAAAGCCCAATCCTTTGTAAAAGAAATCGAGCTATAAAAAGGGTTTGTTTGGTTGATTGATTAACACTTTTTTTTCTTTATCATATTTGAAACATTCGAAAATATTTTTTCAATTTTTTTTACATAGTATCTTTCAAACAAACCTCATCGGTCCAAGCTTTGCGTATTCATTTTTGATTGTGTTTGGACGCATTACTTTCATGAAGCCTGACTCCTCGCTTAGACCAAATATTTTCAAAAACTCTCTGATATTCATGGAGTTTGTTGCATTATAACTTGATTAATTATTTAAATAACTAATATGCATAAAAATATCTCATTCATTCATATACTAATAATGTAAAGAATAGACAAATTTTTAGATTAAATGGGTTAAAACATACTTACATTTTCCCCAAAAAAGAGTAGATTAGCCAAAAGTACATAAAGACGAACATGCAGAAAGACAAAGGGGCTGCCATGATGAGCCAATTTGTGAAGCTTAATTTTTCGGTGTCCATGTAACTAAAAAAGTATTGATGAATCTTACGGAGTTTTGATGAAATAGAATAGCCTGACAATATTGCACGTAAAACGAACAAAAGGTATTTATACGTTTTTAGTTATTGCTCCATTTATATTAAACTACAAAAAAATAAATACTTTGTGTTTTTTATACTTTTAATGAATCTGTTAGTTTGTTGCAAATACATTTTTGAAATCAAAACATTGAAGAAATACAGTAATTTCGCGTTGAAAAAATTTTTTTATAAACTTATACATAAAAAACTAAACTTCATAGGGATAACATTTTAACATTGTTTTCTCACTTAGCAAGTTCTGATTTAAGAACAAGGTTAGAGCTAGTACCCAGAAGACTAGCCATGCCACCCATGTTTGACGAGTAGGCGATCCCAAGAAGCAAACATCGAGAAAGGAGAGATATGTTTCGGTCGAATGTTGATTCTTCTTCTAAGGTTGAATCTAGGCTGGGAGCTTCGAAAACCGATTGTTTTGCTATTTCTCTGTGTTAGCAGGTATTAGAATTTGTCTATAATTTATAAGTGTGTGTTCATATAATATGTATATATATATATACACAAATTTATATAAATATATATGTATTACAAAAGAACAAATAAAAAATATTAAGAAAAACTTTGTTTTATTTTTCTCTTACAAGTGTGGGGAACGTTTGTATAAGTATAAAAAATTGTATGTACTATGTATACAAAATTTTACGTCAATTTATCAGAATTTCAAGAAATTTACTAAAACAGCCCACAGTTTAGCTTCCTAATAAAACCTTACCAAAAAATTAACTCTAAAAAACCACATCTATTTTTGATATTTAAACATATGCCTTACCAACCCATAAATCGACGTAAATTACAAAAGTAATTACCCATCGAAACCTGGTGTGTGGAGAATGATCATAGGGCATGAAATAAGTTCTATAGGACTTGTTCGCTCTTGAGGTGAAGGGCGACTTGAAGAAACTAATTAGTTTTTCCTGACGAATGAAAGCTCTTTAAGCGCCAAGCTAAATATAAAATGTAACTTAAAAAATGATTTTTTCTAAATATAGCATCATCATTCATGAAAAAAAATAAACATAATCTCAGAGTCCAGAAAACATGGTATAATAAAAATAGAACAGAATGTTACATTTTCGCCCCACTTATAGTTCACAGAGGTAATGATGATCAGTAGGATACAAAGTTGCTATGGTAATAACAGTAGCTTCAAAAGCTTCGATTGAAACAAAATACACAAGGGTCCATAAATAGCATCAAGCCACAACATTTTTGATTTACTGTGAATCAAGTGCACTAACTACTAACAATCTAACTATAAACACTACTAACAATCAACTGCCTACAGTTTCAACCGATCATAGTTTCCTCAATTAATGGTTTCATAGGAAATCAAAAGGTTTGGGGCTACATGGAACTTATTGAACGTCGTTTTTAATTGTTTTCATCTTATTTGGTATTCCATTTTTTGAAATTTATCATCTTTTTTCCTCCCATACAATCACTTTATAAAAATCATAAACTTCATTTTTAATCAAAGATATAACCGGAACTTCAAAACTATTTTTTGTGAATTTTTTTTTAATCAAGTGAAAATCACCCTACATTTGTTGTTCTTTTGTCTTTAAATTTATCCAGGTGAGATTCAGAAAGGGACTTTTTCACAATGTTTTTTGGGGCTATGGTTATTTGTTTTGTTGTTTGCTCATCATTGTTTTTGGTTTCATTTACAGCGGTTGTACCTTTGGTTTGTATGTGGAAACTATGAATGAAATATTAAATTTACTAAACTACGGATAAATAATTTTAAAAAAGTGTATTTAATGATGAAAATCATCTTCAAAAAAATAGAAAGATTTGCTTCAAGATTATAGCTAAAAATAAACATTCCAATATGATGAATAATAAACTAGTATTATTCTGTTTCTTCTGAAGCGTTATACAGATTCACATTATAACAAAAAGACAATAAAAAAAATATTCGGAAAAAATGAGGGTTTTTTGAGCCAAAGTAAAATAAAGAGATTCTTTGAACATTTTCAAAAATGTGAAACACCATGTTAATTGAAATCTTCGTACCCTATAATAAAAAAGTATTCAAAAAAAATTTTCCTATTAAAATAAAATGCAAATATCTCTACCAATTTTTTCTTCTTGGCTATCAACGACAAACATCGTACCAGCAAATCTTTTTGTATAGGGGACCCGCTCGGAATCAGGTTCCTGAGTCTTCAATTGGGATACAATAGCCCTGACCAATGGCACCATCATTGTAGTAGTTGCAGTGTTACTTAACCACATGGATAAAAACCATGAAGTTCCCATGAAGCCTAAAACTACCCTTTGGGGATATTGATTATTGGGGATTATTGAAGAGTTGATTATGAAAATTAAAACATTATAAATTGCTATTACTAATAAGTTAATATTATAAATAGTTATTATATACATAATATATAATTATTATAGTTTTTTCAAAACATATTTTAAATATTGAATAAATCTGCATCATAACTTACCATCTGGCTGAAGAGCCGACCACTCTAAGAACTGCTAGAGCTACTCGTTTATGCAGGCGACATCGTTCTATCGATATAGCTATCATCAAGCCTCCGTAGAACAACAAAGATGCATCCTTATTGGTTATGATGTTCTAGGTTCATGAGGGTTTTTGTTCATGATCTTATGGATTTATAAGGTTTTGTAAGTAAGTCAATCAGTGAGTGGGCAATGAGTTGAGGGTTTGTTGGGGTGGGTTTTACAAGGCACTAATCCATTGTGTGAAAAATATTCAAAAAAAAAATTCATTTCAAAACAAATCAATATCACAATATTTCCAGCCGATTAACAAATGTATTAACAGAAAAAATATATATTAATTAGTACTATATTTTTACCGTTGAATTTATCGAAAATTTAAGTTTTGGAAAATAAACTAATTCATCTCATTAAAAAGTTTATAATCAAAAAATACTATATTTATAAAACTTAATATTCTCAAAACAACATCTCACCTTGATGTACTCTTTAGCTATCTCTGAAGTCTTAACGAGAGAGAGAAGGGGGGATACAAGGCATGGGAGGAGGGCTGTGACGGCTAGAGGAAGTGCTTCAGTTGTCCAGTAAGTACACATCCACAACACAACGTAAGCGCATTTCCCTTCCTGTGGAAGTTATAGCGAATCGTATATCTTAATGTGGAGTTCCATAAAAATTATGTTTAATGGTTTGTATTTGTTGAAAAAATGCTTGGGATTGTTATTTTTAATTTAATGTATTGGTGTAATAAAGCGGAAATGGGGATGGATAGGTCATACACTACGCAAGCCTGCAGCTAAAATCACTAGACAGGCCCTGGACTGAAACCCACAGAGGAAGAGAAAAGTTGGCCGACATAAGCAGACTTGGAGGAGAAGCATCGAGGCAGAAGCGAAGGCTACCGGAATGACGTGGGCCGAGTGGAAGAGGACCAGCCAGAACCGAGTACGTTGGAGGAGTGTTGTTGCAGCCCTATGCTCCCGAGGATGCAAAAGGAAAAACTAAACTAAACTATTGGTGTAATAAGCCATTTATATAGCGCTTTTTTCGTGGCGTTTAAGTGCGCTTTTATGGTACAGTGCTTAGTTTTAGATTGTATAAAGGTGTGTATTTTGTATCTCATGAGGAATTTTTCATACTATTACGTCGTTTGGTTAGATTGAGAACTCGATAATGAGATGTCATAAATATAAAATTTTTAAATTAATTCAATAAAATGTAACTTTTTAGAAATCTTAATGTAAGGCTAACGTATTATGGTAAGACTATACTTACCGAAAATTCTAGCTTCTTTTTGCTAATAAATGTAATAAAATTTTCTCATAATACCGACGTTAATGATTATTAATAATTCAAAAGATATTATCATTTTTAAGCTATTTAATCAACCAAAAAAAAATTAAAAAATATTAAAAACTAATCTAATGAAATCAATTATAACTTTTGAAGGGAAGTAGATTAAAATGGGAAGGTAGATAAGAGGTATGAAAATAATTAGAAATGTCTTGTGATATAAAATAAGCTCAAGAAAAATTGATTTGATAAGGTTCATTTATTAACTGTTGGAAAGTTAATTGTTTGTAAAGAGTTTCAAAAACTTAAGAGCTTTCAATGTCATTTCGCTTTGGTTAAATTATTGTTTTAAAGAAGCTGGATTTTTGTAAATAAACAAAGAAAGTTTAATAATTGACGTAATTTTATCTATACTTAAGAATTTATTCAAATTTTAAAAAACTAACAAAGTAAATATTCAAATGAATCTTTTTAGAGTTTATTTTAGCCCACGAAGCTTTTCGTATTTGTACCTTGACTTGAGAGCATAAGTTCATCTTATGAAAAGTTTTGTGGAATAAAATTTACTTCAAAAAGTGCTTTTATCCAAGTATTTATGTTTGGTTTGAAAAGTTAAGCAATAGAGTAAATGAGTTTTCTATGAAAGAAGCACCACATTGCAGTAGTTCCAAAACTAATGATTAAATATAGAAAACTAATAAAAGTTAAAATTATTGAAATCTAAAATATTCGACTATTTTTATTCAAATATGAAATTCGAAAAAGATTAAAAAAAACATTTATTTTGAATTCTTGATCGGTGTTTTCAAAACTAAAACTAACTTTACTTTTAAATTTTTGTGTTCAAATTTGTTAAACTTTAGATGTTTTTACTTTGATAATAGAGAAATAAAAAACTGAAATGTATAGAAAAGATAATTGCTCATTTAACGCTTGAGAGAAATTTTTAATCCACCTAATATGTTTTCTTAATCCAGAGTATTAACAATAAAAATAATAACTAAAGAAAAATTATTATGTTATTTTTAATCTGAATTTCTTCTCTATATAAAAGAAAATGCAAAAGTTAAATTTGAACTGTTTTCCACTATCTTAGGATGACCTTTTAAATTACTTTTAAAAATTGCTGAAGTACATGAGAGTTTTCCACTAATGAAAAAAGAAATTATAAATGTCATACAAGTACTTTCAGTAGTGTTTTCAACAATTTTTCTGCTGAAATATTTAGATTGTAAATTGGAAACATTTAATCATTTAAAAATTCAAGATAACATCTCACAGTTTATATACAAAAATGATGAAAAACACAAAATTATGAAATTCAATATCCAAAAAAATGGACAAAAAACAGCTGCTTACAGCAAAAGAAAAAAGTTTGGAAAATCAAGAGCAAATTTTCAAAAAATGATTCTGTATTCCAATGTGCATTGTATGAAGATGGTTTGTTATTTCCAAAATCTTTACTACAACACTTATTTTGATCAATTTTTTTTTATTCACCACACAAACTCTTCATTTTCTGGAGCCCTGCATAAACCTTTCAAAGATTTAGGCCTTCTTCAGCTCTCAGCTGTGGTGGATTATGATGGTAACTTTTTCAATGTTATAAGTGTAGACTTCGATAAAATACAACATTGTTTCATTGATGATCTCAAAAAAATTGATGGAAATTTCAATGATGGTACACAATTTCATAAAAATATTTCTTCTAATTACAAGCACAATATCCATAAAAGCTTCAGAATATATTGCAGCATTTTTTCAAAAATATTCTCCATTACAACAAGAACTGTTGCTTTTTCTCGATTCCATCCTTCAAATATTATGCATGCTGTTCATGATGATATTCTTCCTTTCCTACATACTGTCTCAAAACACTCTTCATTTTTTATAGAAAACACCACAAATCGTTTTAATAATTTCGATATTGAAAATTATACGAAAAATTATATAGAAAAGCTTAAAAAATGCAACAAAAAATCTTTTAAAAACACTAGCGATATTCCAGCCGTGAAAACTTTCAAAACAGACTACAAAGTGAGGTTTTTCTTTATTGATGATCACGCTCCGGGTCTTTATCAACGACTGTACGACCATTTTTCCTCCTATAAACCTCTTTACAGATATTCTATCAAAAGATCTCACTATAAGAACTATTATAACAATGAAGAAAAATCTTTTCATAAGGAACATTTCAGTTTAGGACTTAGTATGAGATTTAGTGGTATTCTGGTGGGATTGGAGAGAGATAGTCTGTGGTACCAATATGGCTTCAAAAAACCTCAAAACTCACTTGAAAATGTCAAAAATGAAGTTATAAAAGAAACTATAGACATGTTTAAAAATGAATTTAAAACTAAAGAAAGGAGTTCTCTCCGAAAGTTTGAGAAAAGTGGAACTAAAGATAAACAATTTTCTACGAAAACAGTTGATGAAAATGAAGAACTAAAAAGTTTCTTGAAAAATTCTTTGTCAATCAATCAAAAATTGGATCTTAATATTAAAAAAGCTGCAAGAGAATGCAAAAAAGCAGTACTATTGGTGAGAAAGAACAACCGTTTGATCTTGAATGAAGCAGAATTAGTATTGGAGATAGTAAGAAATTTTGGCTGTAAAGTTCTAACGATGAGTTTGGAAGAAAAATCTCTGGAGAACATAGCAGACGAAGTTTCAAAATGCGATGTTCTCATAGGAATGCATGGCTCTCTGCTCATCATGGCTTTATTTCTGCCCAGAGGATCCCTACTTATCGAGTTGTATCCATACGCAGTTAATCCTGGTCTGTATACACCCTTTAAAAAACTCTGTGAAATCATTGGAGTCAGTTACAGAGCGTGGAGAAATACGAATAAAAAAATGAGCGTCTGGCATGTTGATAGACCTGCCCGGTTAGGTGGCATAACTCATTTAAATGCTAAACAACAAGCTGAAATATTACAAAGCGAAATGGTGCCTGCGGCTTTGTGCTGCGACCAAGCAGAATGGTTTTTTAGAATTTACCAAGACACCGTTGTGGATGCAAGTGAAGTTAGTGACTTGATCAAAAAGGCTTTCGAATCAAAAAAGTTTTTAAATCATCACATAAATCAAAAAGAGGAATTTTTTCAACGATTTATCGACAGTGAAACTTTTCTAAATAATAGACAACATTTGAAATTTGATAATGAGAACTTAATTTATGATTTCAAAGACCATATAGTATGCCTTTCTAAGGTAGAAAATGTGATATGTACTAGAAGCACATTGTTTAACACAACCATTGAGCCCCACACCATGGATAACATCTGCATCCAACATTCCAGCATTGAATTACATATCAAATGGAGTGAGCCTTTGAATATCAACCTAATCACTTATAACTTTGTGTTTTATGAGATATGGGTTGAAACGAAGCAAGGAAGAATTAGTGGAAGAACAATTGGTAGATTCAAAGCATTTACCAACCACTACACTGTAGCCGATCTTATGGGAACTGACTTATACGTTGTGTGGGTTAGGGCCTGTATGGACAACGGGGTTTGTGGCGCTTTCAGCCATCAAGTCATTGTTTGTTAATAAAAGGATTATAAATTTTGGAGATTAATATCTCGTTAATAATGTGTTTGGATTATTGGAATAATTTTGAAAATAGCTTGAATTTTTTTTATCAATGCTTTTTAATATGCCCAAAATGTTCATGTATGATCAATAGATCTGTATTTTTCCAAACGTAATTTCCAAGCTAATATTTACTGAAACATACAAAATATAAAGCAATCGATAGACTAATCGTGGTTTTGGCAAATAGTTAGTTTGGCAACATATATGGGTTTATGATAATAAAAAAATATTTTAAATCAAATTTTTCCCAAGCTAAAATTATTTTTGGTTTAAATTTTCATTTTGAAATATCTTGACTATGATGTAAAACACCAAACTGGGAGATCCATACCAGGCAGTGACAACTTTCCTACAAAAAGACTTCGATCTATGCTCCTCAAACACTTCCATCACCTAAACCCATCAAAACTCAACCAAACTAAGACATTGCACCTCTACTTGTAAATATGCGGAGTTACTGTCTAGATTACACCTCATCATTTTGTACTATAAAAATATTTTTTAACATTAATTATTTTTCCAATAAAAATTTTGTTGAATTTTTTTATGAACCTAAATAATCCAATAATATCTATCAAATCCTCGATAAAATGCTGCTAACAACGCATCCAGTATTATTTTCAAAAAATTGTTTGATGCGATTTGTCTAATCGATTTTTGATTTCTCAAAAATAACTAAATCCGTAGTAAATCAATCGGTCTTACAATCAATTTTTTTACTTGATCTAAGCTGCTTTTTAGAAAACGGCGAAATTGCAACGATAAAATGGATCAAATTTTTCAATACAACTCTCGACCAAATGCCTTCTTAACCAGCCTAATCTTTCAAATTTACGCATCAAAATTGACTTAGCCGAGGGTATTTTTATCCTTTATTGTCTTTAGTTCTATTTTATTAGATTAAAAACGAATCAAAACCGTGGCTAAGATGCCAAGATGAAAACGTGGAATTGAACCTGGTCATTTAGATAATTAGCCTAATGTTTCACCAGCTGAGCTATAATGGCAGATTATACTTCTAAATCATAGTTGAGGTGAAATATTGAAAACAAAATTTTATTTTTGAAAAAATTATTCAACTAAAAACTCAAGCCAGTGAAACTAAAATGTAAAAGTAAAAAATACTGAGCTACCGGAATGTTGTATAGGCAAAAATGAAGCAGTTGTAGAAATATCTAAAAATAATGCTAATATAACTAGCTCAACAACTAATAACTAAATTTCATTTAGCACGTGTTCATTGATTGAAATTATTTTTTAGAAAGAGAACCAGCAACATTTGGATCTTGTTCAACTCTATCATATAAAGATTTCAGTTTGGGATTGGTTGTCTGCCAATCATTTCCAAGCAACTCATTTACAAAGCCAAAAACAGTGTAAAAGTGAATTTCTGCCAATGTCAACTGGAAATTTTTAGAAAAAACAAATCAAAATTAGAAACTATTAGTAAAAATTAAAATTAAGTATTATTTTTTTGTAAATCTTTGAAAACGAATTTAGCCTTGAAACTCATTCCACCCACCTTATCAACGAAAAAATATTTCTTGTTCCCGAGGTGGGCTTCTAGTAGTGCAATCAGCTCTGGAAAGTACTTACCTTTAAGCTCTTTCCCCAGATTTTCCTACACAAATACACATTATATATTAACAAAAATTTTTTAACATACCAAATTTTTAAAATGATAGTTGCTAATAAAAGTGATTTTGATAAGCTACCTTGGTGGCTCCCTCTGCATATTTGAATTGTGCCAAAATGTTCAAAAAGGCTTGAATAACATCAACTACTGATTCAATCTTGAAATGATTGAGAAAGATATTGCATTAAAGATCATAATATAAAAACACATACAAATACCTTGGCTTGTTCAAACTCATTAGAACCAAGAAGTCCTCCTCTTTTAGCCACAAACCTTTAACACAAGAATGATTAGTCTAAATAAGTGAAATACAGGTGCGTTCAAATGAGAGATTAACAGAACCTAAGCCTTAATTGATAAATAAATTGAAAAAAAATATTAAGCAAATATCAATTTAATGAATACATCAAGATTTGTTATTAATAACCTGGCAATAGCTGTGCTCTCTGAGATTGTCTGTCCATCTACCTCTAAAATTGGAAGCTTGCCAGAAAAAATTTCTAAAATTTTTATTTAGTATTGAAATTATTAATATGTAAAATATATATTCATAATTCTTTAAGAACATGGAGCATTTATTCAGTTAATGATAATTTTTAAACCAAGTTATTTAAAGTTTTTTTTAGAAAAAAGCAAATTATAAAAAAAATTATTTTTATATATTTCAAACCGTAAATTAGTTAATTTATTTAATATGAAACAACTTCAATAAAAAATGACTTTGTTTCAGAGCTGGCCATTCCTCGCCTGTCACTCTGTAATCTTCGAAAGAAATGCCTCCAACCGCAAAAGCCAATCTAATAGTTTTTCCCCTTCCGTCAAGGTTGAAGTAGATTAACTTGTAGGAAGACATTTTCTAAATGAAAAAAGAAACTAATATTTTAAAAGCTATATATGATTTCAAATAAAAATCAATTAAAACATACTATTCAAAGTAAAAACTCAATGATAGACAAAGGGGCTGGAAGAGTAAAAACTGGGACCATTTAATCCGGCACGCACCCAAATTGAGTCACACGCACTTTACGCTTACTATAGAAAGCATAACGTTTTTTACCCTGACCAATAGGATTGAAGCAGATTTAGACTTAGCGGATGATTTAGCAAAAAAAAAAAAGCATTTTAAAGATATCATTCATTTCAAAAATACAAAAAAAAAAAATTTCAATATATTAATAAAAAACAGAAAAACAAAATCAAATTAAACAATTTTTTGTTTAACAATGAGATGAAGAGTGGAAGAGTGTAATTGCTAACTATAATAACATTTTTATAAATGGTAGTTGTATAAGTGTGTAATAATGAAACAATGAACTTTGAAAGTAACGGAATTAATAAATTAATATTTTGCTAGTTATACTTATAAAAGGTGATACTATATTATTATTACCAAAGTTTTTATAGCGCCTAAGTCCTAACGCATTTTCTACAGATGCACTCAAATGATTGTGAAGAGTTATGAATGACGTTGTTCATGGAATAAGTGAGTTCTTAAAACTTTTGACGGAAAGAGGTGAGTGCAAGTTAGACGTCTAGAATTCCACAGCGTGGGCATGGTGAGAGAAAGAGCGACTTATAAACAAACTTGAAGAAACAGGTTGATGAAGCTAGAGACTAGAGTCCGAGGATTTGAGGGGTTGGTTGGTGTGCCTAACAGACAAAAGATCAAAAAGTTAGGTAGGTTGTTTAAGCTTAAAAATGCAGGCAATGAGCCAAAGCAGCTTAAACTTGCATCTTTGGAAAACTAGAAACCAGTGCATACAATCAAAAAATTCACTGGAAAAACTAAAGTTAAAACCTTAAAGAACTGTTTTGACGGCATGGTTTTCGAGATATTGAAGCTTGCGCAAAAGTTAGTTTGTCTGTCCGCAAAGAAAAAGATTGCAGTAGTCTAATCTGGAAAGAACTAGTGAGATGGTGAAAAAGCATTATCATTGGCAAAGTGTATGAATTTACGTACTTGTTTTACGGCTTGAATACGGAAGTTATAAATTGGATTATTTGAGGAATGAAGTGGGCAATAAAAGTATGTTAAGAAAAATTTTATAAAATATAATATAAAATTTCTCGGATCATTTTTTACCACAAGTGTACAACCATTCGTCATAAATTTCTTTATGCCCACCATGGAGAAGGCAAAGCTATATAATGGTCTCGAAAGAGACAATAAGAATAACGGTTGAAAACACAATGATTGAATTTAAAAGCCATTTTTTCATAAGACTAGAGCTTTTATCAATTTTTGCCAAACTTACGAAGCTGTTGAGTAAGTATGGGATAAATTGTTCAGAACTGTTATCATTATCATTTTCAAAAAAGTTTTATAGTAATAAATTTTCATTTGAATGCCTTCATTGAATCAGTAGTTAAATGGTATGATTTATAAAAATTTAGGCCTATGTTAAATAGTAATTTTTAAAATTTCTAAATGTTTTGGAAACATATATTCATGCTTTTCGTTCACTTTTAACTTCACAAAAACAAACGAAAAGTCTCGATTCGCGTAGAGAGTTTTACCCGACCACTATTTCAAAAAGTTTGTAATTAGTTCCAAATATTAAATTTATTTTGATAGATCATTCGTATTCATTGAGGAAATATGGAGTATAAACAAATGCCTTTGATCGAAATTAAGTTAAAATTATTTTAGATAAAAATTATAATTAGTTTAATGTAGATAAATTTTTTCAATGATTTATAGAATATATTTCTGTAAATCTACTCAACATTCACGCCTTGATTCTACAGGTTTTGGACAATGGTTTCATGATAATTTTAATAGTTTTGGATCTCAACTTTTTGGATCTTTGCAAATGTTTGTTTCTTTTTTAAACTTATTCAAAATTAAAAATTTCGTATTAAATATAATCTGAAAAATTAACGGCAACAAGATAATATATGTTTAATAACTTAAATAAAAATCACAAAATTTATATTCTAACTTAAATAAAAACCACACAGGCTGAAAATCAAGAATATGCTTCATTTCATTACAATACTCAACATCTTAAACCTAGCTCACAGCTTTACTCACTCACAAGACACATCAAAGTACACCAATAAAAAAAAAGAATTAAATATATTTTATGAGAGCGATATTGATGCTCTACCAAAGCTCACTGTTTTGGATACTAATCAATTACATTTGAGTGATCATGGTTTGAGTTTCATCTCCTCCAACATGCTTGTAATGGATGGATACTTCATCATTGGTTTTAAGTAAGTTCAATACATCTTAGTATATATATTTTCTAACTGAATCTAATCAATCAATGAATTAAATCTTTTTTATAGCTCTTTTTCCTCTACCAAGGGAAAATTATTATTTAATAAACAATACACTTGTTTCTATGGTTTATTTAATATATTTGAATTTCGTCTATTGAAGCATATTTGATTGAAGATATCCTCATTATCATTGGGGTCATTATATTATATTATAGATCATAAATTAGTAAATCATCAGTCCCATTTGTTTTTATTGACTTGTTTTATTATTCATAAATTGATGCCCAACCCTTGGTAAAGGAAAACGGGCTATAAAAAGGATTTGATTGATTGATTGATTGATTGATTGATTAATTGATTAATTGATTGATTGATTGATTGATTGATTGATTGATTGATTGATTGATTGTTTTATTATTCATAAAAATACATTTGAATTAATAAAAAAATTTATTTATTTCAAAAATAATTTTTATTTATTTCAAACTTTAAAAAATTAATTTCAAATTATTCTTTTTTATTTAAAAACTGAATTTTTAAATTTCTGTATAATTATTTAAAAACAGCAAGTTTTAAACCTCAAAACTTTTAAATTGTTTTCAAAGTATATTTCAAGTAGCCTATTTTAACCTGGGTTATTTTTACAGCAATTCAAGTGTGCTTTCTGGAACTCCAAAATTTATAATTTTTTAACCTCTCTATGATGTGAGTGTTGAAAGGAGGTTAGAAGTCTCACATACATCATGGATAATCACTCAGCTAAGCTTTGCACTACACTTCAACGTTGAAACATTCAGTCTTGTTCAAAAACTTCACTTTTAGCATTTAGCCCTATATCAATCATTTTTTAGTATCAACTGACCCATTGAAACTTAAGCACCAAATCAAAATTCTATTTATATCTAGATAGATTTTAGATTTTAAAACCAAAAACAATTAATTTTAATCGAATTATTTTCAATTTTTCAAAGTGGAATTATAATTTTAATCATATCAATTAAACTTTACAATATTCTCCATCAAAAATCATGCACTCCGATATTGAGATGTGAACCAGACTGCATACAAAGGCCATAAACGTTGCCATTCTTACTTGGTAGTAGGACTTCTATAATAATACAAGAAAAATAAATATATTAAATAATAATAAAAAGAAAAATAATATATTCTATACTAGTATCGTGAAAAAATCAGCAATAATATTAATAAAAAAGCAAGCACCAATAACAAAAATAGTCTAACAAACATAGAGATAAAAATAATAGTAACAATATTAATACTATTAAAAAATCAATAAAAATAAAACTGAAACAATAACAATAAAAAAGCGGCAATAAAGAACAATAGGAATAACAGCATGGAGTAACACTAGAGCGATAATACACACTCAACGCAGAAAAATGGACGATAATGACTAATACGGGCTAGCTTCCCATCATCATAATATCTGATAGTGTGTTATGCACCGCATATATATATAATGATATGTTGCTTGGCGCTGTTTAATGTCAACGTTTTATGAGATACTGAGATCCGGTTTACCCCACTATGTAGTGTGGTTAGGTTTAATTCATTCGAAAAACACGTTGATGAACATAAATTTGAATTTTATATAGTTTCTTCACAATTCAAAATTTTTTTCTTTAAAAGCTAAACTCGATATTAATTTTCTTAATTTTAAAAAGCTCAGGTAAGTTTAACTGCAAGCATGGGGTGTTATAATTGCTTAATTTTCTTCAAAAACACGTTTAAGTATATTATTTTTTCCAATATATGTTTTTTTTTATATATTATACGTTTTTGAAAAGACACACACACACACACACACACACACACACACACACACACACACACACACAAACACACACACACACACACACACACAATGGTAATTGAAAACACATGAACTGCTTTACAGGAATGGATTCATGAATGTATCCACACGTGGGCTCACCATTAATAAGGTTATATTGTGCTCCAACTATTCATGTTTCAATACTTCTAATACTACTACTACTTCTAATACTACTAATAATGCTACTACTATTAATATTAATAGTACCAATAATAATCTTAATATAGCTAACAATAATACTAATAATAGTATTTATTTCTATAGCGCAATTGAGCCTATGTTAAATTGTATGTTATATTGTATTTTAATCATAAAAACAACCTCTAACGACTATCTTTTTCAAATAATAACATCGAGTTTTGTGTTTCTTTCTATTTAAAAAAAACAAAAAGCCAATGCATTTTTCGTTCATTAATACATTTAAACTTATATAAAAGAAAAAAAATGTTTTATAACGTTCCATGTCAAACTAATGGTTTTTATCCTTCGAGCCAAATAGAAATATTCAAATAAAAACACTTTTAGGAGTTTATTTTATTCCACGAAGATATACTTACGTTATCAAAAATCGAAAAGCCTAGTGGAATAAAATAAACTCCTAAAAGTGTTTCCATTTAAATATATATAAACTAATGGTTGTTTTTTGATTTTAACTTCTCAATGAGGAGTGTTCAAAATACATTTATTAAAACGCTATAATTTTGATAAGTTAAACCTAATGATAAAACACTAGTTAATAGGAATTTTTTATGAAGTTCTTTTTTTATAGTGTTTAAATGAAAATTGAAATTATATATAATTGTTTGAAAACAAAGATTAATGTTGAATTTAATGGTTAAATTAACAGACTAAAATGCTTGTTACATTATGTTTTTTACATTTTTTTATCTTAAGTATCTTTCTTGAATGTTAGGCATTAAACAACGCTTTGTGGTGAGGTTTCAATGGCTATATTATCTGTGTTTATAGTTATACCTCAAACAATAAATCTATCTATTTACTGCGTTTTAAAATTTTGAATCATAGAGATTGTTACAGTTTTTTTATTAAAGCTTGTTTACCAATGAGATTTTGAATAAATGGTGTAGTAATGGTATTATTTTGAATGAATGGTGCTTCAAATTTCATTAAAACAACATTGTATTACGTTTTGTGCTTGTTTGACTTTGTTTTTATTTTTACTACTACTACTACTACTACTACTACTATTTCTACTACTACTACTAATAATACTACTACTACTACTACTATTAATACTACTACTACTATTTCTACTGCTACTACTACTAATAATACTACTACTAATAATACTACTACTATTATTACTACTACTATTTCTACTAATACTACTACTACTACTCATACTATTACTAATAATCAAAATCAAAGCCAATATCACTATAATTAGTATTAGGTTGCATAATGTAAGTATATTTCTAATGTTACAACTCCAATCTTATCAGGAAACTATGTTAACTGCATGGCGATAAGAACATGCTTATTATTTTTTTTTAAATAAAAATAATATTTATTAAAATAATAACAATTTTATTACTTTATAGTTAGTCTTTCCACGTTATAACATTAATATCATATTAAACCATAATAAAAAATATTAACTAAACAAAAGAATGAAAATATTTAAGTTATTAGAAATTTGAAAGCTTTCAAAAGCATAGAGTTTTAAACGCCACATTTTATGACTTTTTGTTTCTTAATTATGGATTTATTAAGTTCTTCAAGCTTCACACTTCCTTCAATGTAAAACACTATTTCACAAACACGTTTAAATGCCCACACCTGTCTCACAGTTGCTTTTCGCTACATAAATTTGTAGCTACCTCGTTCAACTTTAATATAAAACGCTATATAAAAAAAATAGTTTAAATCATTTCCACTTTTCACAGTTGTTCAAATGGCCCTCGAACGAACGAGCTACCAAGGAGTGCTTGAGATTCTTCAAACAGGTTTCCCAATTTTTATACAATACCCTAAAATACCATTACGAATGTGATTATAGCACTATAAACTCAAAAGTAGAATATCATTATGAGTTTAATTGTATGATAAAAATCAAGGAGTTTCTAAGCCACATAGACGAAAACAGAATACTATAAACATTTTATAATATTTTTTCGTCCACCCATGCTACAACGGAAAAGGATGATGAGAGCGATGAATTAAAATTTTAATATATATATATAATCAAGTGAACATTTTTTTCCAATTTATTTTTCACAAACTTCTGGGTTTTTATATTTTTTTAAAAATTATAATTTCTTTATATTAGTTTTAATATTTTTTCAGCTATTTTCTAATAGTTATCAATTTTTATATATTTTTAACTCATAATATCCCATAATGGCCCAATCAGTATGGAAGATTTTAAAATACATAATAATACTTAATCACCCACTTAATAGAACATCGATAAGTTAAGCCACAATTAGTTTTGTTTGATGTAATACAGGGAAGTAGGAACAATATTATAATAAAATTATTTAAAAAATGATAATAAAACCACGAAGGATGTAAAAGTGCTGCCGTGCTTATATACTTTAAATAGTAATAATAGTGCTTCCATTTTTCATTCCGGTGATATGACGTAATTTTTTCTCTATATTTTTCTATCAGTCATAACAGTACGTAATTCGTTAGAAGTCAGCTCTGTGTCTTTTTGAAGTACGTCTTTCAGTTTTATACTTCGACGACCTCTTCTACGACACTCTTCCGGCGTCCAGAACAACAGAGTTTTTGCGGGCTTGTTGTGCCGAGCTACATGTCCAGCAAGCGCTAACCATCTTCTTTTGATTATGGTAGATAGCTTTGGAATTTGACCATATATCTGAGCATTTGATAGGCGGTCCTTCTAGGAGATATTTTTGACACTTTGGAGCATGCAAGTGTAGGTGCCATCAACTTTCTTCACTGCACCGTTGGTCATTACCCAGGATTCACACCCATATAGCAGTATGGATTCAACAGTAGATTTAAAAATCCTAACCTTCGTTTCTGTAGTAATGTGAGAGTTCCAGATTTTTTCTAGAGAGTTGAGAGCGCCCCATGATTTTCCGATTCGGGTGTTGATCTCTCGAGAAGAGTTGGTGTAACCTCCCAAGTAAAGAAAATCATCAACCTTTTCAATTTCGTCACCATTCATAGCATGAATATGACTCTTTAGTGAGAGATTGAAATGCATTGCTTTGGTCTTGCTGGCATTGAAGAAGAGACCTATATTTTGAGTTGTGATCTCGATTTTGTGGAGAAGAGACTCAGCTTTGTTGACCGTATCTTCCATCAAAGCGATATCGTCGGCAAATGCAAGTTCGGCGAGTTTCTCGAGAGGGACTCTACGACTTCCTTTTCTCTTGAGAGTCAATCCATCTAGAGGAAAAATTGAGATGCTGAGAGTATAATCTAAGCATGATGAAAAGAAACGGAGCGAGTGGGTCCCATTGTAAGACGCCAGTATCGACCTGGAAGATGTCAGTATTGCCTTCAGGGGTTACCACATGAGCGGAGGTGTTTTCATACATCACTCGTATTGCATTAACAATTTTCGAAGGAATTCCATATGCAACAAGGATTTTGAGCGTCTATCGAGTCAAGTGCTTTTTTGAAATCGATGAAAGTTATCACAGCTTCTTTCTTGTGGCTACGCAATGCTTCTATGATTCTTCTGAGTACGAGTAGTTTTTTAAAAGTATCTGATTCCTCACACGGGATCTAAGTGAAAGTAATGATTCAACTTGAAACTCTACCTTACCACCTATTGTTACGTCAATGTAGATAGCGATGGACTTGATTGTAACATTCAATAATAGTAATAATAATAATAGTAATAATAATAATAGTAATAATAATAAGAGTAATAATAATAATATTAATAATAGTAGTAATAATAATAACGCTGATTTAATTGGCCTATAATATTAAAATAAAAATTGATGTCCTTTATTCGAATGATAAAAAATTCAAGCCGTTGATTCTGCTACTGCATCATAATAAGCTATAGACTTAAAAATAATAAAAAATAACAATAATAAAAGTAATAATAATAATAATAACAGTAGTAATAATTCAATATATATTTATATGTGAATCATAAAACACGTTTTACACATTGGTTACCTGATGATAATATAGAATATATCGAAAAGCTTCATCAAAATAAAAAATTAAAATTTAGTTGTGTTTTTATGATTCACAATTTTGAGGTTAAATATTCACAATATATTTATATATAGTTCCAAGGGAGACAGAAAAGGTATCAATAACGAAGCATAGGCAATATAAAATCGTTAACAATTATCTCTTCATTGATGGCCTCACGATGGCTTCTTTCAAAGCTGCTTCATTAATTGATTGTGTACATGCTTGGAGATAATTACGTGTTTTTAATTTCTTCTCGCTGTTATCTCATTTATCATCAAACCATCCCCGATAATGATACTGTGATCTGTATTTGAAGAACATATAAAAAATATGGTTTGTACATAGCATCATCGTCATCATCTTCATCGTTTTGTGTTCCTTACCATGCTAACGTAGTTTCGGAAGTGTATGGAAGTATAATTAATATACTATTTAAAAACCTTGATAACAAATATTAAAAATCTTAAAAATCATCGTTATCTGTTTTCAAGGTGTTTTTGCAATAGAAAAGTTCTTCATGCTTATTAGTTACGAAATTCCCATGAATCGAACTCTATAAAAGTTAATCTTACTCAAACAACTCATTATCTCTACTTACGTGCCATTCTTCCTTCTCCATTGTTTGTTCATACTTGACCATATGAATAATAATGGTGAGAAAAAACAGAATTAATAAAAGAAATAATAATGTATAATTATATAACGTCAAGCAAAGAGTTGAGACGCAAGTAAGGGTTTTTGATTTAAAATGTTTAAGATTGAAATTCGTTGTGTAAACCTCGCAAAGCTCACAGTGAGTGAGATATAACGCACATTGTCACTAGTTCCTTTCAATCGTGGTCCACACTTTAGCAATGTGTGTTATCAAGTACTTGATACCTAGTATTATAAGCTTCATTGTTTGAGTTATTACTCATTGTTAATTATAATCAATAGTGCGATGGAAACAAGAGGATACTAAGATCCCCACAATGCTTTGTGATTAACCAAATGATTTTTTACTAATTTTTTTTGATCACAGCAATTGTATTCATTATAGAAATCACATTACTACTTCATTTTTTTCACAAAGAACAAATAATTTGATAACCTTTTCTCAAGACTTTCACTCGGTTAGATGATCTAACCTAATCACCACTATCGCATCTACCTCAGCCACCACCCTTCCTCAAAAACCACCGCAGAACGAATGCAAAAATTTCGTATCAAAAATGGCCGTCAAACCCGCATCGAATGACTCACTAACTCAGCTCACCATATGTGCCACCAACTCGAGGAAACCTGTGCAGAGAGTGTATAAATTCAAGAAGGTTGGTCTTTGCTGGTTCTTGCTTGCAATAAGATACTCTCCCACCATCTAATACAAAACGGTGACAAAACGACTCAACGCATCAAAGCATTTAAAAACAAAGTGATCATCATTATTATCGATTTATTTAAACACAACATGAACAGGACTCAA
The DNA here is from genome assembly GCA_964035795.1 of Pterobdella sp. o SKG-2022. NCBI lineage: Eukaryota > Metazoa > Annelida > Clitellata > Hirudinida > Piscicolidae > Pterobdella > Pterobdella occidentalis. The sequence continues at coordinate 4,913,408 of OZ038326.1, read as the reverse complement.
ACGACTTCGAGCTTGAGGAGGAATCAAAGGGAGAAGGCTATTGTCCCATCAGTTGGCAGCAATCGTCTGCCCTGCTTTATCATGGTGAGTGGTGTACTATCTATTGATTTTTTTATTGTCTTATTCGTTATATTGGTGTTCACAATGTCTTTCTTGTTCGTTATATTGTATCTGTTTATTTATTTCACTCCAAATTGTTTTCACTTCTCTTTATCGTCATCATCATCAACATTGTTTTGCGTCCGTTTCCATGCTAGCATGGGTTGGACGGGGTCTCATAAGGGCTCTTCTTCATTGAAAATTGTTATATTCGTTATATTGACTTGTTGCACTCAATCTTCTGGCGACGAACCTTTTTTTTTGACCGATGTCATCAACCTTCTCAGGAGAAAGGAAGTTTTCTGGATCTGTAGCCGATAAAATGATGAAAGACTGGGTAAGGTTTTTTTTTTATTTTTTCAACAAAAAAAATAATTATCAAAATAAAATAAGCCATGGTTATGACATAAATTCCACCAATAACATCACTCCTCCTAATTTAACCTGGTTTCATCTCTTGAGATCTAGGCATATTATATAAGTCATATTCATCGAGATTCTAGGCTCAAAATAGCATTCAATGTAGGGTTGCATAGTTTATGTGGTTAAAGGAGAGTTTTCAGAGACTATTAGGTTAAAAAATATGTCTTCAAAATTCAATTCCAGTGCAAGTGTTGTACACGACTAAATATGGATTGAATAATATGTTTCTAAAACTTGTTATAATTATAACAACTAGCATTATTTAAATATTAAAAATAGATTGGCGCAAATAATACCATACAAATAATTCATCATATATATAATACCATAAAAAACATATATAATACCATAAAAACAGTACATATTATATAATACCATAAAAACAGTACATATTATATAATACCACCTGAAGATTATATACAGTTGTGAGGTTTGTGACGTTGACGCTTTATCTTATCATTTGTTACTTGAGGCTTGATTTACGAGCTTGAGGGTTTATGTTTTATTGATTAGGAAAGCGATCCAGGGCTTATGAATTAATTAGTTAATTATCGATTGAATTATTTATTAATTAAATGAAAGATTAATCTAATTTTTTATAATTGGATGCCTAGTCTAATTTTTAATTGGATGATTGATTGTTAGTTTAATGAACCGGTGTGTTTAACGTGATATGCTTGAAGTTATATAGTAAATATATTTAAAATATATATATGAATACTCATCCGTGAATAGAGGAATGCTTAATAGATTATTTAAAGAGGGTTTGGATAACTGTTGCCATCTCTATTTTTTATATACCACCTTTCATTTGATATCCATTTCCACTTCCAGTTGATATACAGTCCCCCTGTGAGAACCCCAAAAGATTTTGGTAAGCTCGACCAGCCAGAATTCATACATTCGTTCGCCTACCAAGAACACGTTTACTTCATCTTCAATGAGAGGAAATTTCCTACTGATTATATTGTTCCAAGGTTGGTGTATAGTTTTCTCTACAGAATCTTGAAGTTGATGATGGAGAGAAATTTTGTTGCTGATGCCAATATTACTAAGTGGAAAAATCATTAATTGGAAATACTTCAAATAATTGCTGTTTGTTCTTCATAAAACTGTGACAAGCTATTTTCCTTTATTGAATACATAAGAGTTTCATACATGTTCAAAACAAAGTTTCATAACGCACCATAATAAACCTTAAAACTTCAGGATAGCCAGGGTGTGTGGCACCGACATCGGAGGTGTGTCCACATACCAGAACACATTCGTATCCTTCTTCAAGACCAGTCTAGACTGCTTTCTGCCATCCAACCAACGTTTCCGTTTCAATCGGGTGACAGCTGTTTCGAAGCTGGTGGATGATGAGTTTTATGCCTCTTTTACCTGGGATTTTGATGTGCCCAAAACAACCGCCGTGTGCAAGTTCTCGATGCGTGATGTCGAAAATTCGTTTAATGGCTCTTTTCTTAATCTGGATCTTGATGCCAAAATACCCTTCCATCCCGCCGCTGTATGTGTTTATGAGTTTTAGTGATATTACTATCATTATCATTCTTCACCAACTTAATCACCATCAAAAACCTACTATATCACCATCCAACACCAACCGACCACCACTACTCCACCACAATCCATCATCATCACCACCCACAGTCATGTTTCAAGGAAGGCAGATTGGAAGACTTGCATGTGTTGGAGTTTATAAGAAGGCACACCACCATGCAACAGCCTGTCCTCCCATCTAACATGCACCCTAGCATAGTGATTTCTGCCAAATTGTGAGTTTGTGTCGTGTGTGTTTTTGCCACCCATCATCATCATTTGGCTTATATGACCCACCATCATCCTCAATATTTTGTTTATATCCAATTTTTTTAGCATAAGGTTTGTGAAAAAGTTGAAAATAACTTAAAACCCTCTACAGCTGTAAAATCAAAAGCATGGCTGTAGACCACGTGACAGGGGTCAAAGGGCATCGCTATGGCGTGCTATTTGTCGTCACTGGTTCGTTTGAATCATCATTGGATGTTTATGAATGTTGTTTTTGCTTGTATACATGCTATAATGAGATTTTATCGGTTTGTTGATTGGAGTATTGATTGTTACCTTTATTGAACTTTTAGTTGTTCTATACATTTATTAATTCATTGGTTAACGGTTATATATTATCAATGATTGAATACCATCTATGTTATCATCATTTCATTACCACTAATAAGTATCTAATAGTTGTGTATTGAAACGACTGCAGAAAATGACGTGATATTTAAGATGGTGAACATTGATAATAAACTTGTTGTCATCGAGAGGATCACCCTACCAAACACTTATGATATTCTCGCTGTTGAGCTCTACAATGGAGGACAAAAAGATAATAATAATAATAATAATAATAATAATAATAATAATAATAATAATAATAATAACAGTAATCATAAAAACAGCGGAAACAATAATAAAAAAAATAGAAATAATAACAACAGCAATGATGATAACCAAGATAGCGATAATACGAAATACGAAGGAAAGTTGTTGTTAGTATCGACAAGAGAGTCAATTGTATCCTTACCGTTGTATCAATGCCACAGACACCTTGACTGCCAGTAAGTTCCTGCGGTTTCGTTGCGCCATCTAGTGGAAATATCTTTTTAGTATTTTAGATGCGTTTTGGTATTGAATGTATTCTTATATCTATAGAAGTGAGATAGAAATTACCCACGAGTTTGCGCAAAGCTTCACTTATCGAAAATTTTAGCTATTTTTCTGAATAAATATGTTTTATAACTTTTTCATTATTCTATGTACATTCATCAAACCAACACTACAAGATCTTGTGTGGGAGCGAGAGATCCTTACTGTTCGTGGCAGAAAGACCAATGCTCCCCTGCTACATACCATGGGTTAGTAGAACTTTAATATATCTGAGTTGTTATAATATGATCATCATTTTGTGCAATATTGGTGTATTTCTATTTCTCTCAAATGTCTATAGATAAAAGTGATATATTAGTGTAATGACAAATAACATTAGATATACTAATACAGCTACAACAGTAAGTTGACATTTTTCTTACCAAAAAAAAAACGCAATATGAAAAAATTAGCCCAAAGGATACGATGTTAAATAGTTTCAATATAATTGAAAATATCACGGTAGTGCCCAAAGCGTGGAGGAGGAGCAGGGTATGATGTGCCGTGGTGTATTTAGGGCCATGAAAACTGAACAGACTGAAAAAACTCAAAAACATGACCAGAGCAACTTTCTTCTCGTTTTGATATCTTTTTTCATGTTCTTTCTTGGATGTTTGCTCACTTATATTATGTTGAAGATAAGATATCGACACAAGAATGATTCTAATTATGTAACAAAACACATCATTGCTGAACGGGCTTCTGTAGTAGCGAGGAGTGGCAATCTTGATACAAACATGCTGCCCACCAGTAATGGAGAGGTTCCTAATTCAAAGAGTAACGTGTATTCAAATTATAATCTCATCACCAATGGTGAAAACTTAAATCTGCAAGAAAATCTTTATCAGAAGTATGAAAATGCTAAAAAGCATACCATAGATACGGTTAAAAGCCTAAAACATCAACTCTCGAAAAATTCTTTCAGCAAGAGAAAGAACAAAATCTACAAAAACGAAAGCATCGAGATAGGAAACACATACATTGAAGACCCCATTAAAAACGGCATGAATGGCAAAGCTTTGAAGGAGAATGAATATGAATCGATTCAAAATGCAGATGTGGTATCGAACAATGAAGACTTGCATTTGTCCTACATCTTTCCAGATCCAGGTGGTTTTTTAAAATGTTTTTTCTGTTATTTGATTGAATGGAGAATTTGCAGAATCAAGTGCTCTCGAATTCCACGAAAAAAACCGCTATATAAATGGCTTATTACATTATAAAGTTTTCAAATTTTTCTTCAGTAATTAACCGTAATTGGGTCGGTTTTTTTGGCTTCTATATAAAGATACAACATTTTTAAAATATGATCTTGTTTTTAAACTATCTTGATGCACAGGTTCAAGCCTACAGGAGGAGATAAACGCAGGCCTGCTGCAACTGAAGCATCACAACCTGCAGCCCAGTCAACATAATGACCCACAAACGCAAAAATCTAACAAACCAATTGAAACCAAGCCGAAGAAAAGCCTCAGCAAGCCATCACTACCTCCTCCATTAGTGCCCAGCCACCAACACAACTCTGCAAACCATTATGTACCTAACCTTCCCACGAAAATGCCACCAAGAAATTATGATAGAAATTCTTTAAAAGTTGTTGAACCCGATGTTAAGGAGTTAAGTATAGAAAACAAAGGAGAGCTGGCTGATCTTCCTCCAAACTGCACCCACCATAACAACCTCAATAGAAAATCATCCTCATTGTCTAATACCTCTGAATCACCCCTCATCACTAATAGTCTCAAACGAACACCCAAACGACCTGTTATTAATGACAAGAGAAGTTCTTACACGGCTAAATTAAGAAATATTAAAATTCATTTCCCATGAAACTGATATACCTTTTGATATAAAGGCATTAAACATTGGTATTCTTTTGTATTTATTCTCTATTTATTATGCAATGTTTTAAAGGAGTTTGATACGAAATCATGTTATAAACCAACCATACATCTAAACTTCTATGTTTTAACGGGTAATTGCTGCATGAACCTAGTATTAACAATCACTTTATTTAAGTTTCATTAATTTAAGTTTGTCTTCCTACCCGTATGATTTAAGCAGTGAAGTTGTAATGGGTTTTTATGAACTTTTAACTTATTTTCGTTAACGACTATTTATTGAATTTACTTTTGTTATTTTTTCGATTGATTTTGTACATATGACTACTACGAAATCTCAAATCGGCAAAATCATAGCATAACATTAAAAATAATTTTTTCCCTAAGTTTATTAACAGTTTTTCATTCAATGCAAGATTTTATACCATGTTATATTATTTATTGCTTGGTGGTGACAATGTAATGACCGAATTGCCTTTGTTCATACACTTCTATATGGTCGCTTCAGTTTTTATTCAATTTTGCCTTTTTTTATTCTTTAGGATGCCTTACTAATGCCAAACTTATTTTCGTGACACTGATCACATCTAGCATATCTTAACTTTTAAACATTCATCTTTGTATTCATAAATATTTTCTGAGTTGGACTAGATATTTTTAATGATTTTATGTTAGCTTATGCAGTCTCATCTCTATGCAGTATATTTGTTAGGCTTTTTAATGCTTTGAATATAATTTACCTCAGAAATGATATTTATTAAAAATAAATTTATTTATGTATGAAAGACGTAAGTTAAAACTTAAAATAATTCAAAATATGCAGATTAATTTATTGAAAGTTCAAAATGATAAACTCAAAGAAACAAGTTATAAACAGATAAACTAAGGAATAGCTTTTCTCAAATTGATCTTAATTTTGTTCAATCCATAAATAAAAATAATGAAATAAATCTGTTCGTGATTTATATGAAATATATTTTATAAATTACTTCGAACTGTAATGGAAAGTCTAATAAACAAAGGAAGAATAAATAGCCACAATGGAATCATAACACAAAAAAAAGGCAAGTTGAAGTTTTCCAGTTTGAGACACAGAAGAATCTGGAAAGCCACCTTTGTAAGCTCCAAGTAAAGTGGAAACAACTGCATAAATAAATACATTTCATTCATAAAATACTTCAGCTAACAATGGTAAATGCAAACCAGTTTTAGAAATTGTTGTTTTGTGTGGTTGAACTTGGTTGAACAATAAGAAGAAAGCCTTTTAACCAGAAATATGAATATATAGGACAGAAAAAAAAAATCCAATACAAATAGAGGAACAAAGACGTTAAACCAATTCCATAAAATTTTTTTTTCAAGTCTGAGACTGAGAAAAATAACAAAAATTAACAATACTGTCCACACTGTCAAAATGATTAGATTCATTTCAAATGTTTTTAAACATATTTTGTAACATGTAAAACTAAAATTTTAAACAAATAAATGTTCCTTTTTTACTGTAGTTATTTTATTAAGTTATTGAACATTTAGAATAGCATTTTCTTAATTATTCGAAAGTTATCATTTCAAAAGTAAAAGAGATTTGAAATTTCAAATTAGCAACCATAGTCAATGTAAAAAACGAAAATATATCTGCCTAGCAAAGGTTTAATCAAAATGTAATATTAATTTTATGTTTATTCTTATAAAATTAGTTTATTCTTTGAATTGGAAATTTTTATGTAAATCAAAATTTATTCATATTTCTATTAATTTATATAGCAGAATTAATACTATGAGTAATTTAGAATACTTCAAACTTCAGTAAATAATCTAAAAGAAAGTTTAGGAAAATATTATCGAAGAAATCGATGTTAAGTACTAAAAATTTTTTACTTTTAAATTATGAACTTCCATTAATATAACAAAATGTAATTGGTCTTGAAAGGCATTTAAAAATTTAGCAAGTTTGCTTTCTACAATACCTATTCATTAATTAGCTCCTAACCATGGAATGAAACAAGAGATACAGACGATTAGTATGCTTTTTTCTAGTTTTTCCACGATCAAGATTTCGACAAATGGAACAATCAAAAACCTTTGAAAAGCTCATTTATTAAAATGCCAATATTCAAACAAAATTAACGGAAAAATTTTAAACAATGAAATGAGTAAGTTAAAAGAATTGGAAGCATGCTTCAAAGCCGATGAAAACCTGGAAGAACAGTTATGTCAATTATACCAAGCTCAAAATCATCCTCCTTTTTCATACGCCATCAGGACTGTTCTTGCAGAGTGGATTGAAAATACCAATTGGTTTTTACTTTTTTTTCTTTCAAAAAATTTCAGTCAAAGAAAAATTTTTTAAAGAATTTTTCGATTAAAAAAGTTATGCTTGATATAATTATTTCTTATCATTTCCTAATTAGGGCAGAAGAAAGCAGAGAAGGTGCTTTATTGACCCAGTTGATAGAGCAGATAGAAAATCATTTGGACAATAATGTATTGTCAACAATATTGAAGATACAATTCAGGGATGGTCTTCATGATCTTAAGGTACTACAAAAAACAAAGATTTTAGTAAATGAAATAATTCAAAAATGGATAAAATAATTTAAAAATAGTTCAAAGTTTGATATAACAAATAAACTATGAAACTAAAATACATGCTTCATAAAATTGAAAACTTTTATCAAAGTAATTAAATTGAAAATTTTTATATATTATAATTTTTGAATCATTAATCTATTAATTAAATCATATTCTGAGTACAATTTAGCACTTTTGCAGCAAAGCTATTTTTATACTGTTTACTAAATAATACTTGTTAATGAAATTATAAAAAAAATTTACTATTAATACCACTATTTTTAATAATAATAATAATAATGATAATAATACTATATATATAAATAATGAAAAAATTCTATAGACTCATTATGATGAGAAAAAAGAGTCTTTTGCAAGGGATGTGATAACACTGCTCGAAAATGAACAATACTACCTCAACCAATCACAATTTGTTGCTGTGAGTTTTAAGAGATGAAATTTTTATGGTATTATTTCGTAATTATTTGAAATATTTTTATGGCTGATAATGATATTCTTGTAGAATTTGATAAGTTTAAATAATAATAAAACCAATTTGAAATAAAAGATGATATAGGACAACAACCCTACCTCTCAGACCATAGCAGAGATACCCACCTTCAACATCCTCAAGGATATCAAGCAACAAATAGCCTTTTTCAAACAAAAGCTTAACGAAAATTATGTTAATTCATTTTTGAATTTCATATAGTTCCATGTATTTTTGGTGCTGTATAAATAAACTTTGTAATAATACGAACAATAATTATTGTTATTATCGTTATTCTTATATCATTAAAACAATTAAATTGTTAGTTTTAAAATATTCGTTTTTTCGGTTGTTATGGATTCTAACCATTCATAGCATCTTTACAGCAAAACTAGTTTGCCTATTTTGAGCTTGATAAATAAACATAAAAAACAACAAACCAATATTCCGCACATCCCTGATTAAATCAACTAATTTTCACCACAGGGTACCAAAGTGTCAGAAATACTACCCAGCATAAAAAACGTGCTCAATACACTGCATGCAGTCACCATTGATGTGGGAGATGAGATTGATGATGTGTATGTTGGAGATCAGAATAATTCTTTTATTAATTAAACGCCTCTGCAGCAAACCTTGCTTGCAAACTGCGTGCTCTACAAATAATAATAATTATTATATTTAGCGCTATATATTTAAAAATGTTTTTTTTGTATAAAAATGTTAGGTTTTATTATTGTTTTATTATTTTTTAATTCCTGGTATAATGATTAAACTGATATTGTTTTTAACAGCTTCACTCGGTGCACCAGTCTTTTAATAGATGTACATAACATTGTTAAATCATGCACAGGTTATACATTAAATAATAATATTAATGGTAATAATAATAATAGAATATAAATTATTTTTCTAAGTTACATTAAGATGTCTAAAAATTTGAAAAAAACAAAAGTAATATAATTTCTATGGATCATAAAATAAGTTAATAAAAAATAATTTATTACTGTTACTACTAACAATAATAATATCATTATTAATTTCCATTTAACAGATTGTGATGATACAAGCAAAAAACTCCATGAGATCCTACTAAACCACCTCAACAAGTGATTAATTTTTGCACCTATATCTACTACTACTATTACTACCACAAATAATAATACTATTACTAATAATAATAATAATAATAATACTATTAATACTACTACTATAAATACTACTACTAATAATAAAACCGCAACAGATCTTTAGTGGTAGATCAAAGCTTGGATGATCGAGTGGTGAAGATGGACACACACCCCATGCTCTATGTCAGGTCAGTCGTTGCTGTCTGTATTATTTTTCAATATAAATGTTAATAAACGTTAGGTCGGTGGTTGCAGTGTGTTTTTGAGAGTTACTATTATTATGTTCAAGTTTATACATGTGTTAAGTGGGTTGTTAGAATTTTGTGTTTAAAATGACCTGTGCTATGATGAAGATTATAAATTATTATTATTCACAATGCATGAAAAAGTTATAATGTGGGTGATGATGACAGTTTATGTAGTTCTGATGATACTGATACGCAAGAAGGTACATTTTGATTTCCATCGTTATGGGCATCTTTTCAAGTCCCACCGTCATCATTGTTATTTGAATGCGTGATTAAAGCATATTTTATCAAGTTCACGTGCGCTTATTTGATAATTCAAATCTCACAAAAAGCTTCGTACTTTTTGTTAAAATAATTCGTGCTTGTTTTTATATATATATTTTATAATGTAACTTTTCAGAGCCATTTTATGTATGTTTTGTATAGTAATTCTATAATCTTTTAAAATGTTTTTTCAGGTTTTTGGGTGGAAGAGTTATCAAAGATAAGCTTTCTCCAGTGTTTATCACCGGAACCAAACATCGCTCTCTAGGTGAGCGTTAATTCGTTGGTTTTGTAGGTCAAGTTATAACTATAATGAAAATAGATATATTCAATTTTTATTGGTTACATTTATGGGTTAATCGATATATAAACAAATGATAGTAATTTTCGATTAAATTCTTTTTCAAGACAGACCAACTTCAGACTTTAATGCAGTAAGTATATTTTTATAATTAATAAATAACATTAGTAAGTCAATCATTGGGTCTCTCTTAGCTGATGTTTCGGTTGCGCAATTGCTTGGTTCCACAGGGTGCTACTCCATGTGGGAATAACATTTAATATTAATTCTAATAACATCAACTTATTATATAAAGTATATTACGAAAGTTTTTAATTAATTAACTAATCGGTCAGCCCAATCAATTTATAGTGAATTCATCAATCAATTTTTTAGATCGACTTTTATTCGCCTCGTATTGGGGTTTCTTTAGCTTAATAGATGTTTCACAGAACGCTACTCCTTGTGTATATAATTTTCGTCCCACGCGGGATTGAACCCGTTTACTTTAGATATTTAGTCTAATTTTGTAACGAAAAACATCAAATAAGAGGAATTTTTAATACATTTATTGAGAATCAGAAGCTATAATTTTCGATAAGTTTAGCCTTATCATAAACCTTGGTAAAGGAAAACAGGCTATAAAAAGGATTTGATTGATTGGCTAACGTTTATCGAAACTTATCAAAAATTATAGCTTCCGATTCTCAATAAATGTGTTAAAAATTCCTCTTATTTGATGTTTTTCTTTACAAAATATTGGAGAAAAATACTTACGATGTCTCTGAAAAACTAGTCTAATGCTCTACCAGCTGAGCTATGTTATTGTTTAATCAACCAATTAAACAATACTCCACCCTGGTTTCACGTCGTTTATAAGCATGACAACAACAAGGATGTGGTGGGAGAGACCAGGTCCAAATTCTACTTGAACGATGGTCGTTGTCAGGCTCTTTTTCCTGCTTTGGATGTTGGTGTGCTATGTGTTGTTATATTACCTTGTATGTTGGTATAGTAGTGTTTATTTTATGTAATCGTATTATATATTATTAACTAAGTTACCATTATCAATAATAATAATACTAGGAACGCAATTTCATTGGTTTAGCTTAGTTATAATGTAATGTAATGCGGTATTTATAAAGCGCTTTTTCTTATAGATCAAAGCGCTTGCTACAAATTTAATGTAGCGAAAACACACTGTGGAACAGGTGCTAATTGTCGGCCAACTCGGGATTGAACCCGGTAACTTTAGTTAATTAGTCTAATGCTCAACCATTGAACTATAGGGGCCGACATTGTTTTGTAACATTTGATAATAGATTGGTTTAATGATTCCCCTAAATTTAAATATAGCTTAAATATGCAAATTTTATATGTTTCTATCTATTAATGTTGTGCTAATGATGATAATGGTGGTGCTAGGAATGATTATGATGAAAAGGACGTTGGTAATAATGACGTTAATGATGATGGTAACACTGACACAGATAACGCGTCAGAAGAGGGAGGATGACAAGGAGGATATTCTATTCCACTACATCGTTTGCGCCTCTGTAGCTCTGTGTGGTCAGGAATTCTATCTGCAGGTTGCTTGAGATGTGTTGGTTTAAATTTTTTGATAATAAAAAATAAATCGTGAAACGGTGATGAAGAGGAAGATGATGATGGTGATGATGAGGATGAAGATGAGGGTGGTGATGTTAATGATAATGCAGATGATAATAATGATGAGGATAACGATGATTATACACTGAAACCTCAGGCCTCATCAGCTCTCAACGTGTTGACCACTGCGCAAGACACCGTGGTATGCAAGGGGTCCTTGTGGTGGTGTGAATCTTTCTGTCACCAGGTGACGCTTCACTGTTTTTTGTTGTTTTTGAATTTTTGTGATGAGTTACAATGAAATTTGGTTAATTTTTCAAAAAAATTTTCAACGTTTTAGTAACAATAATTTACGTTTTCTCAGATTAGTTTATTTAGTTTATTTTTTTCAAATTTATTTTTTCAATAATACTTTCATTGAAACAAAACATTATCACAGTAACGTAAATTCATCATTAAATTTTCAAAAAAAATCATCAAATACTCTTTCCCTCCACAGAGGCGAAAAAGCATATCACAAGAAGACCTACTCAATCCCCCATCAACCACATTCCAACACCTGGCCGTCTCCTTAAGCTCATTATTTTTGCACTGTACTGGGAAGCCCCTGCAACCCGAGCATCTGCTCTACCTTGCCAGACGAGTTTTCAGTATGGGATATTTTTTGTTTTTGAGATGGGTTTTTATTTACTTTTGCTTTTCAGTAGTATTCTCGGTGCTGTTTGTACAGGATTTTTGTTATTATGTTAATAAAAGTAAATAAATAAATAATAATAATGTAATTATTTTTATTATTATTATTACTATTATTTTATAGGATTCGATTTCAAATTAATATACTATAACATCATTATCAAGCAACACAACGCAGGATCAACGACGCAGGCAGACTCCTTGGAACACTTCAACAACAAGACCATCACATATGAGCAATTTGTAAAGGTTCAATGATTTTAATAGATTGTTTTCATTGTTTTTATAATCTTAAAAATAAGACAGATTCGCTATAATAAACACTATTAAATTCATTCAAATAATTATCCTTAATTTTATCACTACGCTACTCATCATTCAACATCCACTCAAAAAAACCCACACAAACAACTCACATCACAGGACCCTCTGCCAAAAAAGGAGCTGTCTTGTTGGCAGTGGTTGCATGCCTGCATATCTCTCTTGAGGACTTTGAACGAGGAGTGGAAGCAAGGGTTGGTGTTGTTTGTGTTATTGATGGTGGAAATAATGGCATTAATGAAAATAAAAAAAAAATAAAATAAATTGGAGAAAAAATAAGGTGTTTGTTCAATTAAGACTAAGCAATGCATCCAAACCGCGATTGAATTAATGGTAAAAACAATCACATTTTAAAGCCTTTGTTCAGCTTCTAACATATCATTAAAAACAGTATAAAATATTCAACAAAACCCATGTACAAGAGATTAACATTTAACCCGTTTAGTGAGTGCTATCAAACACAATATCACAGTATATCATAACAAAAAATCTGTATACCCACACGTGAAATAGTATAACATTCACAACATTTAACACAAACAAACACACACACAAACACACCCACATTCACAGACTGATATACGGCATGATGTCTAAAGAGGAGGCAAGGCGGGTGATGCATGGGTGTCCCCAGGGAACATTTCTTCTTAGATTCAGTGAGTCATGTCTCCCCTCTTCCTCCGCCTCTCTCTCTGTCGCTGTCATACAAGTCTCTTCTACTGATGGTTGTTATCTTCTACTGCTATCACTACCACTAATAAAAATAATATTAATACGCGGCGTTGAACCATCTCGCCACCATATAAGATAATGTGGGTGAAAGCCCTTAATATCACCGAATCACTGCACTAGGCCAGTTGAAGATCTTCCACATCAGGGACTACCTCTCCTCCCTTGACATACGCCAAAAAGGACTCGCCACCATTCTCTACAGCATGCAGGTGGTTCCTTGTGATGAGGGTTGTTTGGTGTGGGTGTGTATGTGTGTGTTGATAATTAGCTTGGTACTAAATACTAAATAGTAAATTAATAGAAATAATAAATACTAACTAATGACAAAAATATAAATAAGAATAATGAAATGGTTTTTGTTTCATTAGATTGTTTCATTTTTATTTTAAATTTAATTAATAGTCATCAGTACAGTACTGCACTCTGATGATGCGACTAACCAATAAATCCACTAACAAACCAATTAACAAATTCATTAACCAGCTTACAAACTAACTAAAAAGCTAAATAACCAATCATTAACTAGCTATTACTTCAAAACTAAACAGCAATCTAAAAGTTTAACTAAAAACTAACCATAAATCTAATAACTAACCAATAAGCTGATTTTGTAACGAAAAACATCAAATAAGAGGAATTTTTAATACATTTATTGAGAATCGGAAGCTATAATTTTCGATAAGTTTAGTCTTATCATAAAACGTTAGCGAAAAAAATAAAATCGTAACTATGGTTATATAGTGATTCAAAGACTATAATTAACCAACTAACTAATACAGGTTGATGATGGTGACGGAGGCAAGAGGAGACTGTGTGAATACTTATGGCCGAGCCTCGCTCCCTTTCTGACACTCTTCGGTCCTCCTTTCAGAAGTAGTTTGTTTCTTTGTTATGTCTTTTATGTGATGTTATACTTTTCTTTGTTATGTCTTTTATGTGATGTTATACTTTTCTTTGTTATGTCTTTTATGTGATGTTATAAGAGGTGCGAATTCTGATCATAGTTGGGTATTAAATGATGTTGCACTTGTAATGAAGTTTCAAAGCTCATAAATAGACCTTTTTATGGCAGAAATACAATAAAAGGTTTTTGCAGTTTTTTCAATACTACCATCAGATGATGGTAATCTCAAACCTTAGCAATAGACTTTTGAAGAGTTCATAGTGTTCAAAAGCGTTTTTATTATTATTTAGTTTGAAAGATTGCTTACATGATGTTTTTTGTCAATTGCATTAGTTTAACACTGCATCGCAGGCTGTTTCTACAGGAAACTCACCATCAATATTGACCTTAATGAGTTTGTACCGTTTGCTTATTAATATTTGTTTATTTTTAAATGTTATTTAAATTCATTGTTCATTTATGATTTTTTTTCTTATTTTTTCGCGCAATTAAAGTTATTAGATACTTTCAAAACCCTTTCCATCTCACAAACGAAACTTATCATGCCTGCACTTCCAAGCCTCCACAACACAGAGATGCTGGTAAGAAGAACAGGGTGCAGTTGAAGAGCAGAAGTACCAACACAACAACATGCTCTATCGCAAGCAACAACAGAGGAAGCGTGGAGCGATACAACAACGATAATCACTGGGCAGTTGAAGGCCACTTTAAGACTCCTTCCAGCGCTGCCATCCAAGTTTTCGCCTCTGTGCACCAGCCTCACGCTGTTCCTACTGCTATGGTAATTTTACTAGATTTCTATAGAATTAAATGAGAATAAAACGTCGAACTGACAACAACCAGGTAAAGCCTCAAGTGCCTCGAAATGGCACAGAAGAAGGTGGGGGATGATTGCTGCAACATACCATACTTAACATACCAGACACACACTGAGTCAGCCAATGTTAATAACTTAAATATTTATAATGACTAGCGATACTAGTTAAATTGGTTTTATGAGTGATAAAAAGTTTCTTAACAATTTTGTTGTTTGTGAGTTTGTACCTTTATTGTTTTACCTGCAGTTATCATGGTCTATTCGGCATTTTATCAGCTTGTTTACAACCGTACTTATTGTTGGAAATTCTTGTTTAGATTGCTTATTTTTTTTCTTTATATACCGTTGTTTTTGATCAAATATTTTTTTTCTTCATCATTGCTGTTTAATTTTTATTAGTTAGTGTTCCAATTAGTTTGACGTCTTGTTACCACACATTTTCACTTTTTATCGTTTATATTTTGATGTTTAATGGATTCATAATGCATAACTTTGCAACGATATTTTAGTCATTTCGTGAGTTTACAGGCTGAAGATATTTTACTGAGTTTTATCAATGCCGTTTACATTCAAACACTGTTTTATATCCTAGTGGATCATATGCATCTTATATAATAAGCTTTTGTTTAAACAAATGTATTTTATATAATTTTTATTTCTAAAGCATCTTTTAAACGCTTCACCTCAATTCGAACTCTTTGTGCTTAAATATATGTGATTATTAATGATAATTTTTCAAAACACATTTCTTGCAATCAAAATGCTTTTTTTTCAAATGAAAATTTACTTTTCTAAGAAAGTTGCTAGCGAAACACGAAAACTTAGAACTGCGACTGTATTTGGTATTCCAAAAATATACACTAATGATTGGTTTCTGTGGAATCTATAAAAATCCAGGTAGTTGCTCTATCAAGATGCAAACTAAAAAGCATCAAATTAAATTGAAGCAATCAGACTAACTCCAAAATAACACATGCTGCAAAAAATATAACGTCAAATATGAGACGCTTTGATCTAGTTTAATCATAAGCAGAATTTTTGATGTTTAAATGCCGTTTATTCTTTCAAACCTTGTGACCAATCATACATTTTAAAATAGAAATTTAGGCGGTTCAAAAATAAAAATAACTAAATTAAGAATAATCTTCTTGGAAAAGATCTTTAAATTACCTAAAAGTGGCAAAGGGCTTTGTTCCACCTCGCTCGGGCACACCAACGCCAAATACATATGGATAAAGATAGGCATTAACGAATTTCACTTAATTAATTGTTCATAATGAAAGCTGGAAAGTTGAAAGCATGGAGAATACTGCAAATTTAAAAGGTTATTGATTCAGTGAATATTTTAAAAAGCCGATCTGGAAGTTAATTTTTTGGATTGATTTAACTCATTAAAATATATTGAGGGCGGATCAGTGAAAAAATAAAAATGATCATAAAAATAAAAAAAACGAAGAATAAAGTGGTATCTTAATAGCTTATAATAATTTTCGAAGAGATAATTTGGTGATAATTTTTGTGGAAATAAACAATGAAAGGTCGGGCTGAAACAATGCTTGAAATTAATCATGAAAATGAAGTAGAAAAATACAAGTGTTAGATAATAAAATTAATTATAAACAAAATAAATAAAAACTATGAAATACTAAATAAAAAACCATATAACAAGAATAATAATAACTAATAAGAATCTTCTATTGACATTTCTCCAAGCCTTATTTGACGGGAGGCTTGTTACGAGGGATACGTTGGTTCTTGTGACGTTGGATCTTTCCACCACGTGACCTAGGTCTCACCAACTCATCCTTGCGTTTCTTCTCCTCCACGTTCACACGGTGGTTGCCACTGAAGAGAGGCTGAAATGGTAGTTGTGAGATGTAGGTGGAGTAGAATGCATAGGTGCTGGTAGGGTGTAGGTGATGATTGCGAGGTGTATGGGTGGTGGAGAATGGATATGGTAATGGGTAAATTTTGGTGATAGATGCAGGTGGGTGGTGATGGTGTAGGTCGATGCAGGTGGTGGTGAGGTGTGGGAAGATTTCAGTGATGTGGGTTATACTTGTTGGTTTATATGTATACATTTTCAATATATGAAAAAGTCACAAAATAAACATATATACTTAATAAATTTTTTTAAAGAGAATTGAGAATAGCTGAAATAAATGATTTGGACGCACCCTTTCACTCAGCACTTTTTGAACCACTTCGGGACTGTCAAACAACACAAATCCAAAATTCTATAAAAAATTGAAACTCAACTTAATAAGCTTTTATGATAAATAGACAGATACCACAATTTGAAATACTGTTATACCCACACTAATAATAACCTGATACCATCGATCCAATTCAAAACAGCTACACTAAGTCAACTATACAAACAAAAGCAATAATCAAAAACTCACTGGCAAATCTTTATTGTTCTTCCTGTTTACTCTGATATCCAGCACTGTGCCATACTCTGGTTAGAGGAAATGATTGGTAATACTAAAAACCACAGTTGAGATTGTCAATGACGCTCACGACTGTTATCATTCAAGATCTTTAATAAGCCAGAATTATATTTAATTTTATTTTTAATATGACACATGGATGACTAATAAATAAGTAAAGTTGACCATTTGATTGCTCCTAGCTGGGATTTTGGTAGTGCAATTGATTGGTTTCACAGGGTGCTAATCCAGGTGATAAAATACAATTTCTACAATTGTGCAACCGAACCCCAGGTAGGAGCAATCAAATGGTCGACTTTATTTATTTGTTAGTTTTGTTTTATTTTTATTCATTGATTAATTATTATCATTATTAAGCTTTTCAAAATTTTTTATTATATTTCATCTTAGTTATTAACACTTATTTTTTAATTGTTCATTCGTTTTATTAGTTTTACTATAAAGCGATATTCACGGTTTAACGTTGTCAAAGCATCTTGTTTAAAACATATTTTTTAGTTACCTGATGATGATATAGAATATATCGAAAAGCTTTATCAGAATAAAAAAATTCAAATAATCGTGTTTTTGATTCACAAATCAATATATGATAGAATAAAAAAAAAGAAAAAGAAATAAAACATAATCAAATAAAATATAACAAGACACTAACGTGTGAAAAACTCTAGCAATTCGGAGTCTGGCATGCTGTGTGGGATGTTGCCTATGAACACCTGTGTGTGTGTGTGTGTGTGTGTGTGTGTGTGTGTGTGTGAGTTCGTGAGTGTTAAAAACTGCATTTTTGTTAGTTTAAGGCACCTGCCTCGTGGTGGACAAACGCTCAAAGTGTGGTGATTGTATACATATATATATAAAGGTTGGTTTATATACATATAATTTTATATATAGTTTCTCAACAATATGTAAATTTACGTTTATATATCAAGACCTATTTTTGAAGATGGCCAATCACTTATCTCTTAGTGAGAACTCCTCATAGATAAGAATACCACATTAGATAAACCAAATTGTTTAAATAAACGTGATTTTGTTGTCATTTAAATCTATAAGATTGATAGTTTAAACAACTACCTATTACCAAATAAAACATAAAAAAAAACGAACTTAGACGATGGTAACACAACAACAACAATAATAACAAAGCACTGAATTGATAATCATCCTTATCAGGACCACTTATGGTTAACTTATAATAATAATAATAATAACAACACACCTGCTGATTGTCAGGGTACTGCTGCATTATCTTGCTGGCATCCTCTTCTGTGTCACTGCGTCTGTGTACCAATCAATGACGCCATTGTAATCATATCTATTTATCTCTCCTCTATCAATACACTGTATGAATCAATAGCACAACCATAACCGCAACTATCTACCTTTACCTATTTATCAAACTAATTATATGTATGTAAGTCAACAATCTATGGCCCCAAGTTGAGGTTTCAGTGGCAAATAAGTAAGTTTCATAACTACTTATATTCCTACTTATCAATTCATCAATCAATCAATCTACCTATCTTTCAACTGAATGATAAGCTTTTGAAATCTTATTCTAAACACAAGTCTACTTTGAATTTTTAGTACATAATTAGCGCCTTGTGACACATTCATTGATTCCTAGAAGCCCCAATTCAAGGCAATTTATGTTCAACATACATACGCAATTATAGTTAACATAAATACATTATGATATCCAACACAAATACATAATGATATGCAACACAGAAAAAAATGATAATAAACTGACTTGGATGGTTTTTTGGGTCCATCACCTTTGTTCTTTTTGTTGTCCTCAAACTCCTTTGGCTTCTGTGCTTGCTGTAGTTGTGGTGTCTCATTCTTCACCACCTGCTGGTTAATGCAGCCTTCTTTGTATCATATGAAAAAAACTATACACAAGAGATAACATATGGTGTTCAAAATTCAATGAAAAAAATATAAACACATTCATGATGCACAATTTTGAGGCTAATTATTCGCTATTCTTTTATAAACTAGTTTTCACTAAGTTCAACTAGAAACATTATAATGCAATACAGACATAAAACATGAAATAAAAAATAACCTAAACATCCTGCTTTAAAATAAAACTCACAACTAACGACTATAATGAAAATAATGACATCCTTCCCAACCTCAGATGGCTGCTTAGATGCCTTGTTAGCAGTGTGGTTGTTGATTGCTTGCTTGCCCGCAACTCCTCTGCTGGCAACCCCCTTCTTTGCCATAGCTGCCCATGACAGCTTCTCTGGTGGCACTGTTGCTGTAGGTTGATGTCACTTTGATCAGCGTGTAATGAGTTTTAGTAGTTGATGTCTTTAATTAGTATTTATAAAGCAGAGTGATGAAGAATAATGATTAATGACACAGTAAAACAATGTTTAATTCATATATATCATCATCATCATCATCATCATCATCGTTTCACATCATTTTTCCTTTTTCAAGAGGGGTTTGACGAAATTTTAAGTTTCCATAAATCTCTTTCGAAAGCCTGGCTCTCTTCTAACTCCAGTATTTCTGAATCTCCTTCCACGCATTTTTTCCAGGTCTTCTCTGGCCTACCGACTGGTTTACACCCCTCGAGGTTCATATTGTACACCCTCAGTGTTAAGCTGTCCTTTGGCTTCCTCAATATATGGCCAAACCACCTCAATCTTTGATTTCTTAATCTGGTCTCCAGCCGTGGTATACCACATATTTCCACCAATTGATTACCTTTTGCCCAATAAACTTCATGCTAACCAGTCATCTCAGCATCTTATTTTCATTCTATACCAGCGTTTCAACTAATTTATGGGTTAAAGCCCATGTCTCACTCCCATATAATAAAACAGGTCTGATGCATGCAATATCTTTAACAATAGTTATTAAATTAGAGAAATAAAAAATTGAAATGATTCTTAATTATTTTCCACAAGATGTTTCCTAATGAGTTCCAAAAACAAAACTATAAAAACACCACTAGTGACAGCCAATGATAATCAATCAACAACTAACGTTCAGACTCCTTGGCCTCCTCAACAGGCTGTTGTGGCTGGGGTACTTCTTGGGATGGAAGCTCAGTAATCTGGGGTGAGACTGGTGCCTGCTGGGGTGGAGCCTCAAAAAAGTTTTTTTCTCCCTGTGTCACCTCCCCTTCTGTCTCTGATGCTGTCACTTCACTGTGGATGGTTGCTTGAAGTTATTATCATTCCTTTTTTAAAAAATTACTGGTTTTTGGGAGAAATAATAAGGTTAGTATTTACTTTAATTTTACCATGTTAGAAATGACATAAAAATTTCACATCGATATGCTACTAAAGCCAATGAAAAGTATATTATGGCATAGCTGTCAGTACTCCACAAAACAATCAACAGCATCAACCGATCACAAACACACATTACCAACCCATTGGGACTCTCATCATCCCCTTGATACCCCAGATCAACAGCCTCTTCAGGCTTGGCCTCCTCAACCAGGGTGGAAGCTGCCTCCTGCTCTAAGTGGGATTTTGGAGCTGTTGCAGTCTATATTTTCTAATTTTCAAGAAAACTTCATGCACCACCATGGAGTCAAAATGCATGTTGCCTAATGATATAATGCTGGTTTCTGAAAGACATCTTATGTTTCTACATCATTAAAACGTTTTATTGTTTTTAAAAGCTTTTGTCTTATCTAAAAACTGCTTCACTCAATAGTTTTGAAAAATGGAATATTAATGGCACTTGATTAATTTAATGCTAACACAACAATCATAAACGAATATTATTGCAACATTGGAGTGAATGTAAAATTATCATTACTATTATATTGGTTATGTATCAACTTTAAACTATTATAAGGTGCACATAAATATATATTAAAATACATAACACATATAAAGAAATATACAACAAAGCGTGCACCAAACATTAAAGCATATAAAAACAATGCTATTACAACATCAAAAAAACATAAAATAATAAGCTCCACCAGCAAAGCATATAATAACAATAATAATAAGTTCTGTTTATAAAGTGACTGAAGGGCATGTACCAACCATATACAATGACTTCGGCATTGTTCTCTTCAACCTCAGAAAACACTTCATCTTGGTACCTACAATGTTCAATTAGGTTCATTATGCATGCATGAATGTTCCAAGTCAATCAATCAAATTAATTCTTATTCAATAATGCTAATATCACCATTAACATGATATCACATAGAGTAGCTATATTAATTAAAACATTAACCATTAAAATACTAACAAGTTTACTATTATTATTATTGCTTACATTACATATTATGTCTCCTATATATGAAATCAAATGGCAAGTTTTGAATTTTGAAAAGTTCCATAACACTTGAACTCATAAAGAAATACTGCATATGAATTATTAATTAACCATTAAGACATTGCTCCATATTCAACACAAATGAACAAACACTCACTTATACATATATTGTATATATTAACCATTAAGACCTACACAAAAGCAACCTCACCTGAATATATCATTGTACACATAGAACTTCTTGGGAGACTGAGGCACCAACACAAAAGTCTGCATAAAGCGACGCAGAGGCACCCCATTGTTTGACAGCTCTCCAACCACCTGTCCATGGTGTGGTGACTTGGGTGTTGGGTTGATGAATAGGTGGGTGTTTTGAGTTGTGGCACTATTGTCATTGGTGTTGTTCAAATTATTAATGATTTTGATTTCATTGATCTAGTTTCAATTATTATGCTTATTGCTTTAATTTTCATTTATTCTTATTAGGAGTTTATTTTATTTATTCTATAATTATGTTTATTATTACTTTTCTTTCATTATTTTGTTTATTATTGGTTGAGTTACCTGAATAACAACAGAGCCACTGATGCTGAGTTGGCTATCAACTTGGCGGATACGAGCATGACAGTCCCTGAAGTTCAGGGATTCTATGCTCTTGTTGATCTCCTTCAAGTGGTTTTCAATGTATTGATTTTTATGTAGCTTATCCTATAGTTTTGCAGAGACTAATGTAAAAATTATAAATACAATTTTACAGTTTGATCACAATAAGTAAAATTGAAAGTGACACAATGTTTTAGACACCAAACTTAATGAGTTTTTTATGAGTTTGAAACTGCTAACTTTCTGTCCAATAGCAGGTAACTCATTTTTGGTTGTAGCCATTCCATCATGCAAAAAGCTTGAGTCATGACTATAAAACCTACCCATAAAAAAAATTTTATTTAGATTATCATAAGTAATATTTAATAATCTATATGAATACATTAGGAATAAGACGTGAAATTCTTTGAGAATATCGAAAAAAATAACTAGTAATCTAGTTAAGCTATTTGGATAAATTATCAATGAGACTAAGTTGTGTGGCTGACCTGTGGAGATATTCCGGAGCTTCATGCAGCATGGTGTAGTACTGCCTCACAAACTCCCTGCCTACACTTTGTGCACTCAGTCCATCCATCACCATCCCTCTTTTTTACACTATTTTGAGTTAGCACGTTTCGAGTTTTTTAAACAACGTAAAAGCTTTATTTATTCATGATTAGTGATATGAGATGATGAAGAAAATATATTACGTGAAGTTTAATAAACTGTTGTTTGGAACATGCGTAATAATCCAGGTTGAAATTTGTAAAAACTAAAAATTTGAAAAAAACCTCAAACTAAACATTAAAAATTTATTTTCATTCTACAGTTAACTCGACATTAAAATAGCTTCAAAGTAAATGAAATGGGTATTTCCAAGACTTACCATATAAATTTTAAATTCCGATAAAAGTACTTTAAGAGTTTAGCTTAAAAGCACACTAAAATTTTGTTAAAAAATGCATACGTTAAAATTATTTGAGTTAGCAAACAAGTTTTGAACTACAAATGTACAAAAAGCAATCACGGCATGAGAATGTAATGGCGAATTTGTAAAGACTATGCAACTAATTTCTAGTAAAAATTAAGCGCTTATGTGAAGATAAAAAATTTTTTTTCAGGTTTTTTACTATTTTTATATTAATAATAATGTATGAACGTTGCTTTTATTTATAAAAATGAAAACAGCAAAGCAATTATCACGACTCACAAGTTTTAAAAGTTCTAGAAACTTGAGTGATAGATCGAAAATAAAGAAAATAAATGTAAAACATATTAAAAATAAATATTGATACAAAAAAAAATATTTAAAATATTTATATTTAAAAATGTCGAATCTTAAGAGTCAAATTAGACGTATAAAATATGTTGAAGAATAGTCTGAGTTGTGCGCAAAATTATATTCAACCAAAACTTCTAAGATTATCAAATTATTACTTTGAAAAATCCACGAAAAGCTTCTTACATCATTTGGTTTAGGAAATTTAAGGTTTGTTTCGTACAACCGTGGATAAAATAATGTTACCAAACAAATTTTATTGATTTCATTGTTTTTTATGTTATTTCAATTAAGAATGAAACTGTTCCAAATTTTGTAAAAATAAAATACCTCTTTATTAATATTTTTTATATAGTCAACTGAAACTATTTGAAAGCTAAATCTCTTCAATAATTTCACAGACAAATAAAAGCTTTAAAAATGCGAAAAAATTAAGAAAAGTTGAAACGATTTAAAGATGTTGTACGGAATAATTCTTGGAGCATTGGTTGGTATTTCTCAAACTTTTTAGGCGTTGACTGTGAAATAATTGTTTTCATACGTTTATATTAATAGGTTAAAAAAGATACAGCTTGAAATTCATTATTAAGTACACTTAAACTAATTAAAATTAGTGATCAAATAATAGTCAAAGCATAGATACAAATAAAAAGTCTCTAAACTAATAACAACATTATAAAATCAATCACTTAAGTGAGTATATTGAAAAAAATTGTTGATAAAATATCTTAATATTTAGATTTTTTGGTGTGTTTTATATAATTGAGCATCTTAACCATATAAAGAAAATGGCGACAAGCAGGAAAAGCATGAAAAAGCCTCCAATAATGACGATGACGTATGACCAAAAACTCGAATCTGTGTCCACTGTGATAAATTCCATTAAATACCCATCCATCACTATATTTGAATAGTTTAAGGTATACTACACTTAGATAGAGATCAAGTTTTAATGTTTCAATGAAAAATTTAACATTGAAATAACTAATAAATTAAATCATTTATACTCACATTCTTGGGCTGTTAGTTCTCCTTCTCGAATTTTCTCGTAACAGCCCCAAACTTCATTTATACACCCACATCTACCGTCGTAATAGCATCGGGTACCCTTGTAAATCTCTTCACAGCCACTTCTGCATATAGCCAGGCTTTCTGATGGCCTCATTTTTTTGAGACAACCGCCTTAATATATTTAGGTTTAATTTAAAAGACTTCAAGGTTTTATTATTGTTATCGTTACCTTACAAATGGTATAAATCAATTGATCCGCCATGACACTCACCCACAACATTTAACCCTTTCTGATCTCTGCATTGTACTTCTCGCCTGCCATTCCTCCATTCACCCACCCACCATTGGTAAACAGGCGCTTTTTGGCAACTTTTCTTGTCTGCCACACATGTTCTTGATTGGATGCTTTCCATTTTTTCACAAGAGGCTTTATTTGAGATTATAACTCTACTTCTACTTTGAATTCCATCTATGAAAATGTATTCAAAAGTATAAAAATTACAAGTTACGAATTTTGAAAAGTATATACCAAGTAAAATTAAAGATTCATGAACAATTTCAAAATTAACTTAATACACGGAGCTTTTCACAAGAAAATTGTTCATTATCAAGTGATATTACCAAAATTAATTATACATAAAATAAAACAAAAAAATAGTCAAAAAAAAATGCTTAGTGAGAATATAGAATAAATGTCCGTGAAATTCTACATTTTTCTGCAGGCAGTAGATCAGTCAGATAAATTTTGCGGCCTTTGTTGACAGAAAGGCTGCGGCGATGTGGATAACATTGAAAGTGGCATTCACTCCATTCAGACCACTCAGATACCTGACACTCACACTCTTTTAGACAGCTGCGTTTCAACTGTGATCCATAACAATGTTAATGTTATATGGTGAGACCATACTTACCGAAAATTATAGCTTAATTTTCAATAAATGTATGAAAACTTCTCAAATTGATGTTTTATAGATAATTAATCTATAAAAATATAAAATAACCTAAATGGCTCTCCAACTATAACTATTCATAACTAAAAATTATATATGAAAAAAAAAATTCTAATAAATATGCTTATAGTGACTTTAAATTCAGAAGTTCATTTTAATATTTAATCTTCTATTAGGAAATTAATTATTGACACTAAAACAACAAAATGTCTAAAGTTTACTTCATATATAACTCAATCAATAGAAATAACCTAAAACAAAAACATATTCTAAATGCCACACCGGTATATATGGCAGCTTATCGAGGGAGCAATACCCGTCATCAACAACATCATAGTCATCATTAACCAACAAATCTTCGTAAGCATCCTCATTTCTGTCTATTTTATCATCAGATTCAATTGATAGAGAGAGCAAATTATGATTATTCTCTTTGTTGTTTTCTTTGTTTTTCTTTGCATCGAACGATTCGGATTGGGCATTGTAGTTTTGGTCTTTGAGTTGAACACACCTAAACCGCATGGTCTGCTCGCCATAACCACAACTGTGGTTCTGTTGAATTATAATTTCTATAATTAGTGTATAATGTCTGACTTCATTAACTTAAGTTTTTGTCTGCATCACTTCATAACTGTACATCGATTTGTGAGAAGATTTGGAATTTTTGAGAAATAATTTAGTAGTTTGTATTTGTTAAATTAACTAAGCCCTTAATTAATTAAACTCTTATTATCAATGCTATTATTAATATTCAAAACAAATATGTCTATAAAATTTTTCTGAAATTGTAAGAAATATATGAAAACTTGTCCATAAAATTATTGGAAATAAACTTTAAAATTGATACGAACTTCTATTTCACAGTCTCCAAATCCAACAACCATCCATCTAAAAAATACATTAAAGTCTATCTTTATAAACTCTTATATAAATAAACTAAGATTCTAATAGAAGTGATTTAAAATAAGCATGAAACTGATAGTATGTAGTATTATAACAATTTTAATTTAAGAGAATATAATACTGAAACCAATTCATCTAGATCATCATCATTCAGTTTAGAGCCCGTTTTTTTCAGCAGAGGGTGAGACTAAGTTCTTTACAGAACCAATAAACCCACCTAAAACAAGACTGGTAAGGGCAAGCCTTCCTTTCTAGAAGCTTTGGTGGGCATTCCGCTCCTCCGTCCCTATCCCTTATCAAAACCTCCCTGCTTCTTGTTTGGTAGCCTTGGTAGGGTTGATGATCAAGTGGGTGAACAAATGTGTAAAAAGATCTGTGTATTTTCAAATTTATACTATTTAGCATATTATTAAACTTTTTTGCGAGAGATTTGGGAGGAAAAAAAACTGTTAATGACATTTATTAAATTGTTTACATCTAAGAAAATATTACAAAAATTTCCATTAATGAATGACCCAGTTAAGTGACCTATATGACAGGAAGAAGAACAGGTCGACCAATCGGACCACACAGAGACGATGCAGTCTTGTGCACACGGGGCCAAACAGGCTCGCTTTTGTACTGAAGTGAACACATTTTGTAAATCATCTTCACCGTTGAGGGTTTGGCTTTTGTTGAAATATGAGTATTTTAAGTTTAAATGGTGTGTAGTTAGTTCTTTAATACAGAACTCCAAAGAAACAGGTTTCTTGCTGCTTGAAATGACGCACTCCACATACCTCTCCTTCAATCCCAAGCCACATTCACTTTCTATCCCTACCGAAGCAACTTTTTTGGGCTTGTATCTATTATTTTGTTGACTTTCTGAATCGTAATATGTCTGATAAAATGCACCATTTCTCAAATCTTCATTTGAAGCTACATCGAACTCAAGATAGTGGGTGAGATAACAATGACTCCACTCTGACCATTGTAACACATATTTTTCATAATAAAGCTCATTAGTACAAGGCCTACTCTCCACAAGATGGTCACACATAGGTGCATCGCTTGCGAATTCGTGGAAATTTTCTGAAGGTGAATGCGTGTAATTGTGTAGACTGATTGGGTATTTCAAAACTTTTCTCCTTCTTGTCGAAGTCGTCAATAAGTTGCGAATCTGCTTGGTGATTTTCATTGAACTTATTCCAACTTCATTAATATTTAATGAAATTTATCTTGAATACTTTTATCTGATGAATGAATAAAAAATCGAAATATAAATCAACTAAAATTTGATGACTCAATATTTTATACAAAACGTATTCTACACAAACCATTAAAAAATGTAACCTTCTTACTACAAGTCGTCCAAGAACTCCACAAGCCCAAGACACACTCACCATGACACGCGATCTTGCACCTTCTGTTCGATAGAGGCTTCACTCTTTTATCGCACTTTTTTTCATCAACTTTACTGCTGTGCCCTTCTTTATCCAGCTTCACACACCTGTAGGGTAGGAGCAAGTTTTTGTGTCTGGGGTTTGAGTTTTCACTATGTAAAATGTTTAAAACTTGAATACTTTTTCATTTGTTGTTTGAAAATAATTAAAATCATGACTCACATTACTATATAACAAAAAGATTTAAAACACTTATATAACTGCATATAACTACTACAGCAAATAGAGTAACGTATGAATGTAACGCGGTATTTATAAGGCGCTTTTCCTTATAGATCAAAGCACTTACTAAAAATTTAAGGTAGCGAAGAAACCCTATGAAATAGGTGCTAATTGTCGGTCCACGTGGGATCGAACCCAGTAACTTTATATAATTAGTCAAATACTGTACTGGCTGAGCTATACGGGCTGACACAACCTAACAAACACTAATATGACACTCATAACCTATGAACACTAACAAAAACAACCTAATATTTCTGGACTGATAACCCCCACCACAAGTGTCGATATGGTAAGACACGTTGGGTGGGAGAGATGGCGAGCAGATGCCCCAGTCACCGACCCACCATCTATATTCATCACAGGGTATGTGGCAAGGTCTGGTCTGTGTTTCCTGTGTTTTCGTGGGTTCGGGGCTATGTTTTTGAATGTTATGCTTTTTGTATTGATTTTATTGTAAGTCTGTTTTTTATTGTTTTTTTTTTTGTGTTTTATTGCGTTTTGATGCATTTAATAGATTTCTATTGCGTTGTGTAGTTTTCATTTCCTTTTGTAGTTATTAAATTTGTTTAATTGTATTGCATAGTTGTTTTATAAATATTTTTATTGTGTTTTCAAATATATTTATTCATTTTTATTTTATAGTAAAGTATTTCTTTATATTTTATTTTATTCTGTATTATCATTATTCAAGTGCCTACCTCAGCCCCTTCCTTATTACCACCACATGGCCTTCCACCGTCTAGAGCACTATCTATAGTGAACCTTCTCCGCACACTCACGCCATTACCACATCTATGTGAAAAAGTGTATACATGGATCATTTGGTCGCTCCAGCTTGGGGTCTTGGTATGTTAGCTTATTTTGAATTATTTGATTAGTTTCAAAGCAGTTTTTTATTTAAAATGATCGAAAAGCTTGGTCATCAAATTTTGAATACTTTTGTGAAATATTTTCACTACTTTTATAAATAAATTTGATAACTTTGACATTATTAAATAGGTCTTAACAATTGAACCATTGATACTCATATTTTTAACGATTTTTATTTAATAGCACTTAATAGCAAACCTATGAGGAGTGGTGCAAGACTGCCAAGAGCTCCATTGGCTTTTACTGCAATCCCTTCGACAAGAGTTGAAACAGAGACTCTTGACTGTGGCTGCGTTAAAAAAAACTTTTTCATTTTTAAAAAATTTCTCAATATTTTTTGGTGCTTTCAAGATTTCATAAAAAAAATAATGAATTTGATTTCGGTCAACATGATGATGATGATAAACGCAAACACACTTTCCTTAAAACATGAAAGTTTCAACAATTATTTAAAAGTTGATAAAAAACAATAGAAATGAGAATAAATTCCAACTCTGGTTAAAACACGTCTCTGAACTGAATGGTATCCCGCCCTGCACACATACTGCGGCCTTGTAGTAGCTGCTGATGCCACAGTATTCCTTGTCTTCCCAGGGAGAAACAACAGAGAATATATACATTAGTCTCCATGTATTTAGTCAAGTGTATTTAATCATTGTGTCATAATGTTTTAATATTCATGTGTTACTTTAAATATATTCATTTATTAACAATGGTTATAATTCATCATAAACAATTTACCTGATCTCTTTTCACTTGTGTGATAGCTCAATAAATGACCCTCGAAATTTGACGATTCATGATGAGAAGGTGGAAAGATCTTCTGAGGATCGTCTGAGATACAGTCCATGTATTGATCCACGAAGATAGTCTTGGAACAGTCTTTACTGCTCTTATTACATCGTTGAGTTTGAGTGAGGGGAAAACTAATGGGGTCGTTACAAGAGTTTTCTATTTGGTTTGTGAAAGGTAATTGAGCGAGAGACTGTCCTGAAATAAACAACAGTCTTAATTTAGAAATTCAAAAATATTCAAACATAATTTTTAAGTTTAAAAACTTTCAAATAAATTGATCAAATAACGAAAATACATCAACACACTTTCCAACGTCCTTGACCGCATTCTGGTTCCTTGACACTTGTTTTGACAAAGGGTCCACTCGGACCATTCACTGAAAACACAACCATTATCTTCACAAGAAACATAGCATTTTGTTATAGAGTGAGGCTTGGTGTCTGTGATGTGTTTGCATTCATTCTCAGACAGAACTCTATGTTCTTTATCTTTGTAACATGTGACGCCTGAGGTTTCAAGATGGTTAAAATGATGAAGCAATTTGGGTTGAAGTTCAACATTAAAACATTAATTATAACTAAATTTCGATGTTTTTTAGAGTTAATTTTCAATTAATTAAATTTGAGTTTTAATGAACTTCAAAAAGATTCGTTGAACAGGCACCCTTACTCCGTATACGAACTCCTGACCCACATTTTTCTGGCATCAAGCATTTTGACCAATCAGAAACCTCCCATTTGACCTCTTTACACTCTGGCAAACCTATGCATCTTCGAGTATCAAACAGAAATGGGCATACAGAAATATCTGCGTTTTTTGGATACTGGAGAATGAACCTTCGTCTTGTTTGCATGGGTAGTTCCGTGCCACCTGGTATTAGAAATAAACTCAATGTATTGAAATGATATTTAAAAACTCTTTGAAAGTTATTATGAAGGTTTTTAAAACCGACCAGAAAGGCAGGTTAAAGGGCAAGGAGTCCAGTTAGTGAACTCACTCACAATACACTCTTCATCACACAACATCTTGCATCTCTGCCTACTTGTAGGCTTGCGTAGTTTTGAGCACCTGCTCCATCAGATTAAAGAGATTTAAAATGTTTTATTCAGCGATTAGCGGTTGGCTTTTTCAAATCAAATATATAGATGTAAAAAAGATTTGTGAAACAAATGGAGACGATAAATCAAGTAGGATTAAAATGCTATTTTTTGTGATTGGTCTCTCAAAGGTTCATTGCATTGGCAAACAATCCATCATTAAGAAATTAAAGTTTTCTAATAATTCTATAACAAAACACTATTCAAAATTATCTTTTGGAGCTTAATTTTTTTTCAAGTTATAAGCCAGAAATGTGTTCAAAAATTTCACGAAAAATGAAAAAAAGAAATATAAACAGAAAATAAAAATTTAAAGATATCCATACACTTTAGCTTATAGAATAAATTATTGAAACAGAAACTGGTAATAAATAGAAGTTGATTAAGTGATAAAAAAGTAACTTGAAATCATCGGCAAAATGGCGCCCTTCTGTACACCACACATCCCTCTCCCTCCACCCAACTCTCCCACACTTTTGGTCTTTCATCCATTTAGATTCTGTGACTTTACACTCTCTCCATTCTGAAGCCTGCCATTGACGAATAGCATTGTTGTTTGAGGAACATAATGTTTTTTCCACAGCTGATCTCAGTTCTGCACAGCTTTTGCCTCCTTTTTTGGTTTATTTCACTATAAAGTATATTAATTTTCCACAGACATCTTATGTATGTTTTGTATAGCAATTAAACTTTAAAAACATCAAGTGAGGATTCATACATTTATTTAATAGAAAAGCTATAATTTTCGATAAGTATAGCCTTATCATATGTTATGCTAATGTTTTATGATAAGGCTATACTTATCGAAAATTATAGCTTTTCTGTTAAATAAATGTATGTATAGTAATGTATATTTCATGAAGACTGTAAATTCTCTAAATCATACGGGTAAATAAACTAATAAACTTGAATTGAGTGTATATATTTACATGCTAAAAAATATACCACACCTGGTCTACCCGTTCCTAATATTTCCCGGTATCTGCTCTTGTAGCTAGAGAATGTATTGAACTGCTGGCCATCTGCAACGCTAGCATCTCGTTGGTAGCCATCGAAACATGGCGACCAATGAGACCATTCTGAAATGAAGCAATCATCACTGCAATGCTTGGTGCAGCGTTCCTTGGTGCCTGGCTTCTTAGGGCAGTGCGCCGATGAGACTTCTTCCTGGAATTCATTTCTAGACATCGATAAAAATGTTTTTCAAATGTTTTGGGGTGAACATTTTTGCATGAATAAAAATTTTCAAATATGGAAAAACGTTGTTTGACTCAATACCGTTAAAAACTTTGCATATTCTTAATACCTCTGCGCGGTTGAAGCATGCGATCTCAAGGTCCATTTCTCCGTCGAAGCCACAACCATTTGGGCCAACAATTCCATGCATACCTCTTTTGAACTCGTAGTTAGATGTTATGTTTTGATCGATCATTTTGCAAGCTTTTTGGTTCACCACTCTCCATTCGTAACACTTATATTTGTGGCAGGATCTCGCCTGCTCTAATGCAACGAAGTTCTTGAACCCTGTTTTTTTTATTTGGGAAAAAATAACTTGAGGTTTTATGCACAGATTGGAATGAATTAGATTTAGTTTTTGTATATTCAACTAGAATAATTAAGAAAAAAGGTTTCATTAGTCAAAATCTATTATCCTTATTGCAGCAAAAATATGCCTATAATTTCAATTTGAGCTAAACCTTTTTGTTCTAGCAAAGACCTCCTATATCTTCTCGACTCAGCTGCACGGAAATTATTAATGTTTAAAATAGTAGATAACAGACACATAAATAATAATTCTAAGATTAAGAGAGCAAAACTTTGACAAAGACTTATAATCCTGATTAAAATCTATCTCTAAAAACTCCAATAGGTTTCACCCTTATTGTTCCTCTTGACACACTTTTCTTCCAAACAAGAGGTCCATTGGGACCAATCAGTCACCATCATATGGGAATACTCCTCCATCAAATGGTCACAAGGAACCTTGCAGACTCTTGTGTGAATCATAGGCTTTTTCAAGCATTTCTCGTCTTCTACGGGTACAACGCCTGTAGTATTGTATGGGATGAACGTTATTAAGGGCTGATTAATTAAACCTATTTGGAGCAATTTGATAATCGACTCTTTAAATATATCTGTGTGTTAGCATTTATACATTCTTGTTTTCATACGAGATGGTTCAACAAATTTGATCATTAAAATTGAGAATTTTTCTGTTATGCATTCCCATAAAGTAGTGTTACAAAAATATCTTAATAATAATAACACTTTTCAAGTATTTTCAATTTCTTAATGTATTTTTATTGTTACAATACACATATAACAAATAAGATCTTTTAACCCACCTATTACTCTCACACATATGACAGTCCTCCACTGAAAACCAATACCACAAGATTCAACACTGCCATTCTCATGAATACTATGAAAACTTTCCCCATTGGAAGTGTTTCCAGTGACGATACATTTGCTCCATGTTCCAGTCAGCCAGCCATATCTTTTATGGGTTATATTGTTGTATGAGTAAAGCTACACGTGTAACGGAAACTTAGTATTAAGGATTGAGAGTATTTACTTAAAATGATTTTGAATGGATATAGTGTTATGTAAATTTGTTGGTTATATGTAAAGGAAGAGTGGTAATTGAGAAACGCATAAAAATTATATAAATAATATAACTAGGTTAAATATCGCTCGGTTTGAAGGTTACTATTATTATTATTATTTATCTGTGCTACCGGGTCTGCGGCCGTCTTAGTGTCTTTAGATATTTCAGCAGCTTTTGACACTATTAATCATCCAAATATGCTGCATATCCTTGAAGACTACTTTCACATTTCTGGCATTGCTTTATCCTGGTTTCAGTCCTATCTTTCCGAACGCAAGCAATTTGTTAAGATAAGCTGCTCTTCTTCTTCCCCTGTCTCCCTTCGTTTTGGTGTTCCTCAAGGTTCTGTTCTTGGGTCCATACTCTTTTCTCTTTATACTTCTCCTATTAGCGAGATCATACAGAAGCACGACGTTCTATATCATCAGTTTGCTGATGATATTACCCTCTTTAGAGGCGCCTCTTACCTTGATCCTCATCCCAGCCTCACTAAGATATCTGAATGCATCACTGAGCTCAATCTTTGGTTTTCTAACAATCACCTCATGTTGAATCCTAACAAAAGCGAAGTGATGTTTGTCGGCAGTCCCATACTCCTTTCCAAATCCAATCTTCCCACTGAAGTAATCTTTGACGGCACTACTCTTTCCGTAACGTCCAAACTGAAGATACTAGGTGTAACTTTTGATTCTAGACTCAACTTTACACACTTTGTCTCTCAGATCATACAAACATCCAACTTTCATCTTCATGCGATCAGACAGGTACGCAAGTTCCTACCCTCTGACACTGCCTTTGCTCTGATCATCTCTTTAGTTCTTTCAAGGATTGATTACTGTAACTCTCTTCTTTGTCGACTCCCGAACTGTCTTATTTCTAAGTTGCAATCTCTCCAAAATCGCGCTGCTAAAACCGCTCTTCAAGCCGACTACTATTCTTCATCTCACACCTGTCTCGATCGCCTCCATTGGCTGCCGGTCGTACTAAGAGCCCAGTTCAAGTTGCTATGGCTCACGGCTAACATCTTATATTTTAATCAGCCGGCTTATTTATATGACCGTCTTTCCATTAGACAGACTCCTGAGTCTCTCAGGTCTTCCAACTCTGGTTTATGCCTACATCAGCCTGTCTCTTCTAAACCTTTCTTACATCGCTCCTTCTCGCATATCGCCCCTCACTTATGGAACTCTCTTCCACTTAATGTCCGTCTTTCACCTTCTCTTAAAATTTTTCGCAAGCGTTTAAAAACGCATCTTTATAGCCAAATTTCTTTTTCATAGCCCTTCTGATTAGAACAGCGCCTCTGCAGCAAACCTAGTTTGCAAACTGCGCGCCCTACAAATAATAAAAATAAAATAAATTAAAAATAATATAGTACAACCATAAGTACGATTATAGCGGCATAAGCTCTGGCATTTTATACTGATAATGAGTGTTATGAAAAACTTACTCTTCACATTGGTTTCTGCCTTTCTCATTAAAAGTAGTTATATTCTTATTGCTTTTGAAAGACTGATCACTAAGTCGATTGGGAGCATCATTGTTACACTGTGGCCTCGTTAGCAGTAAATGTTCTATCCAGGTTTTCAAGCCTGAAACCCTCACTGAGTGATGGTTGTATAATGTTTCAAAGTTGTGGTTCTGTTGAGGGGTGTAAAAAGAGTTTATCTGGTGGAATGAAGATTCGTTGTAGAGGGACCAAGGGCCAAAAACTTCTATTGATTTTAAGAAGCTTAGAAAACTTTTAGACTCTAAAAAAAAAAATTTATTATGAAAAAAATAATTTTATATTAAAAATTAAATTATTCCTATAAAAATGATTAAAAATGAATTGTTATTAAAATATATAAATAATAAAATATTAACTAATAATTGAATAATAACCGGGAAAAGATGGAATACAAGAAAACACTATGTTTTTGATATTCGAAGTTTTTTCCTTTTTTTCGTCCATTTGTAAAGAACACATTTCCATTGTCATGGGTTTTATGTAATTCTTATTATATGTTCCTATTGTATCTTTTTTTCTGCAAGTTTTTTCATACAATTTTCTAATATTTGCATTTGCGTTAGAAACATCATTGTAAGTACATTCTATTGAGATTATCAACATTATAAACTAAAAACTAAGTACAACTGCTTTTTTAATTGCTTGAATATTTTTTTTCCAGCAAGCCAACAGTGAAGAGTGTTCATTTAAAGTTTTTCTAAAAACATTTGAAAAACTATACTACAATGGAAACAAATGTTTTATCCGTACAATTACATTATTAGATAACACCTC
Source organism: Pterobdella sp. o SKG-2022 (assembly GCA_964035795.1). Classification (NCBI taxonomy): domain Eukaryota; kingdom Metazoa; phylum Annelida; class Clitellata; order Hirudinida; family Piscicolidae; genus Pterobdella; species Pterobdella occidentalis. The sequence continues at coordinate 4,877,531 of OZ038326.1, read as the reverse complement.
GAACACTTGAAATCTATAATGATACATACATAAAAAGCATTAGAGGACTCTGTTATTAGAATGAAATCACTAAAAACCATTTTAATCATTCGAATCCCACTGATATTCAAACGAAAAAAACTTTTTGGAATTTATTTTAGTTCTTAAAACTTTTCTTATGATGAACTTATATTCTCAAGTGAAACACACTACTTATAATACTTAAATCTATAATGAGAATATATGAAATTCTTTTTCACATCTACCTCTCATCCATAACTTCCACAACCCTGTGCTTCCAACCGAGACCTCCAACATTGGCGTCACCTTGCTTGCAACTACCCCACTTTCCTAGATTGTACTTCATAATGCCTTTGGGATTATTTGATGTGTTATAGACTATTGCAATGTGTTACATTCTTTTTTTGGTAAATATGTTATAATGTATTGTATCTTATGTTTGGTGAAAATTATGGTAAAGTAACATATATTATTTTCAAAAATTCATACTTATTATTTTTTCAAAAGTATAGTTAAAATATAATGAAAAGGTCAAACTTGGCTGGGTATGGATTTGCTCATTGGAACTTGCAGTCCTTCTCATAGACGGGCAATCATCCGCCTCACGTAGAACCGCCATGCCTTAGAAATTTCAAAGGTTTCATATTGGTTTATATGTTTCCAAAACAATTTAATCCCTTTGAAATAAATGTGAATTTAATGATCGAGTAGATATTGAAATATTGCAAGTCGTCATAAAACCTTGCAGACTTGGTGCCGGCCTTTTAACTTTCTTCTTATTGCTTCCCTTTCTAGCCATGCTTGTGTTAGATTTTAAATTTATTCTTTCCAGTTTTTCATTTTTTGATAGATGCCCATATTCTGCGGCAATGTTCACGTTGAAAAAGTCATACTTGAAAACGCACGAGTCTGCGCACTTCAACAGACACAACTCCTTTCTTTTCGGCCTCGATTCTTCATCACACATCTCATCGGCACCTTTAGTGCTATTTTTTGGAATCGTCGATACAAAATCCTTCCAGTTGTCACTCTCAAAATTTTCCTTTTTATCACTCAAAAAGTCTTCAATATCGAGGCCATCAACACCGCCATCTTCATCACTATCATCGTCACATCTCTTTACACACGTGACATTCCTCACCCTCACACCAAGCATGTTACCCTGGTAACGACATTTTGACTCAAGCATGCCTTCTTCCGGTCTTTTCTCGATATTTCTCTTTCCCTCTATAAAAAGTCCATTATACCATAGATTGTTGTTCTTTTTCTTGAAATTATTCATGCTTTGATAATAATAATTAATATTTTTATTTATATTATAATTATTTATATATATTTTTTTTTTATTCTTCATATTATTATTTTCTTTCGTTATATCATCATCGTTGTATGTTGCGTCATGATTCGTGATAACAACCCCGCCATGATAGCTACCCACGCCCGCATCCTGCTCATTCAAAGGCACGCAGTCACTCCAGGTGGATACCTCCCACTTTTGCGCACCATGAGTTTTCGCCTCAGTACCTATGTGGCAAGTTTAGTTAAAATTATATTAATAAAAATGATTATAATACAGGAAGTGAGATGAGTAATCGTATAATAAAGATGATTATTATTATAATGGAGGCAGAGTATTTATTTAAAAGGCATTATTTATTAATCGTTATCATTTATAGAAACTTTAGTACTAAACTAGCCCATAACGCGACCACAATTTCTTTCCTTTTTATGCGTCAACGGACAAAAGTGCCATCAAGGAGATGGGGTTCAAAAACTTTTGGAGTTCACATCACTTCAATCGTTCTTCATTTTTATAATAATTTTATGATTTATATAGTTATAATTTATATGTATTTTTTTATAATTATCATTTACCTTATATATAGTAATAATTTATAAATTTTTTCAATCGATTATTATTATTATATATAATATATAAATAAAATTTACTTTTTTTATGTAATTCCAATTATTACCTCTGTTTTATATAGCGAATACTTGAAGAAGGGGTTTGCTATTGAGACCCAAACATTAATCTAAAACATCACCTTTTAAGCTTTAATAAACTTTTTTTGTTGATATTTTCAAAATTCAATCCGATTATTTATATATAATTTATTCATTCAATTAAATCAAAATTTATTGTCACAAGCGCGTATTTGAACGCATAAATCAACAAAATTATAAATCTAGTGGAAATCGCATAAAAATGTCTAATTAAAAACATAGTTACAACACCAAAAAAATCCTATCTAAATTCATAAGAAACTTCGTGAATAAGTAATGGGAAAAATTAATTTTTTCCATATTTTTCAAACGATTTGATAGCCATAATCACTGGTTCATACTAGAAGGGTAATCACTTATATTTTTTGTAAACAGTTATATTTTCATGTATTTTTTAATTGAATATTAAGGACTTATATTGATAGACTTGAGAACTTTTATTTGAAATAGTTGTTTTAGAGTAGGTCATTATTATTGGGGTGTGAACATTTATCTTCACTTTTAATCGGTATAAAAAATCATTTATAATGGAAATTAAAAATTTTCACTATTTCACAAATTTTAATAAATAATAAATAATTTTAAAACTTTTCAATTTAATTTTTCATAAATTATTACTATCATGTGTATAGATTAAGCGAGGTTGATGCATTGAATTATAAATATTTGATACGGTTAACACCGAATATGTTTATAAAGATGAATACATACGAATACGTTGTTTCACAGGTCAAAAATGGTATTTTGAAGAGGAATACATACGAGCACGGTGATTTAAGTGGTGAGTACCACCTAAATACGGTATTTAAAATGACGAATACCACATAAATACGGTATTATAAATCAATAAAAATAGTGAGTACCTCATAAATACGGTATTTTAATTGATGAGTACCTTACAAAAAATTCACATGATGACGTTTAAGAACTCAATAGTTTTAAACATGATTTCAAAAAATACCTCAGCATTCGTTACGCTCCGCAGTGCCGCTTCCGTCATTATACACAATAATTTTATTGTTATTATTATTTTATTGTTGTTATTATTATTTTATTGTTGTTATTATTATTTTATTGTTGTTATTATTATTTTATTGTTGTTATTATTATTTTATTGTTGTTATTATTATTTTATTATTATTGTTATTTAGCTATAAGTGTTATTATTATTTCTTGCTTATTGTTTTTTTTGTTATATGATTATTGCTGTCCTTTTTATTATTGTTTTTATTTAAAAAAATTTGTTGTTTCTATCATTGCTATTATGTATATTTATTGTTTTTAATTTTGAGCGATTTGATTATAACATCGGCATGACTTCCAAAAATCAGTTCAGGTTAATGCTGCTATTCAAGATTATTTTTTAAAGCCCAGTTATTCATTAAACTATTTTAAATGCTTTTAATTATATACATATATTTTACATATAACCAATATTAATATAATCATTATTAATATAACTATAGAGAATTGAACAATTTGAACTTTCAAGAAAATAATTAGCGATGAAAAATATTCTACGAAGAAAGAGAACCGGATATTAAAAAGATAGTGCAAACAAAAATGAATTATAAAAAACTATTTTTAAGGATTTCAATTTATATAGCGCGAAGCAAAACTGAGAAAATAAATTGAAGATTTCATTTTTTGATCATTTTTATAAAATTGAAGTAACTAAGAAACTAAAAATTGGAAGAATTTCACATGCAGAGTGAAAAAAAACACTGAAAAGTTAAGAAAAAACCGAATAAAAACAGGAAGATGGATGCGGTGAGATTTAGAATTAAGGATTTGGATCTACTTTTCAACTGAGATTTTGAGCTCATGATCTACATTAGGTTTTTAAGTCTCATTGTCTTAATTGAGGTTGGGTATTAAAGCTGGATTTGTATACGGCATGTTTGTATGTGGGGGTTATGGTGAAGAAGAGGATGACAATGGAAAGGGAGCAGAAGGAGGAGGAGAAGAAGAAGGAGGAGGAAAAGGAAGAGAAGGAAGAGATAGAGTAGTATTAGTAAAAGTAGATTAAATTTTTTTAAAATATGATATAAGTAATTACAAAATAATTTTTATCAATTCTATTGAATTTTATCTTTTATTTTTGTTAAAGTTTTATTGACTCTATTGAATTCATGATTATTTAATCTAAAGTAATAAAATTTGCAATCGTCAACTGCAAACTCAGCTTTCAAGTCATAAAAGCTTAAGTCTTAATTGCGTTTCAATATTTTCAATTTTTTAGAAAGTTTACGATCTTCCTCGGGCGTTTATTGTCGATTGTTTAACAAACAACAAAAAAAATCTTTCGCACAATCACAAATAACTGATTGAAAGCGTCTTTTATTCTTTCATGATCGTTTCAATAGCAACTTTAGTTATTTTCTTTCCATCGTTATTGCGATGTTATTGCTAATGCTTTCATATAGGGTTTTCTTTTTTTACCCAAATGACTGCCATTATTTTTGAAGCAAAACCGCGCCGTTTGTGTTATCAATTTATAGCTCTTTATTTATGTGATTCATTATTTATCTTTTGAAAAATTATTAATTAAAATTATTTATTAATTGTACAATTTTAAATCATTGAAAATAGATGATTCATAAAATTTTAAATTATTAAAATGGATAGACTTCTAGGTTATATTAAAAATGGAAAAATGTTTAATTAAAAATTAATTAAAAAAAAAGATAATTAAGGAAATAAAATAATGATAAAAAATATATAATTGAATTGATTAAGAGATTGTAGCTAAAAGAATCTAAATCAATAATATAAAAAGAGGTTTTTTTCAAATATTTTTTGAAGTACCCAAAAAGTACTTAAAAATGCAAGATTTTTACACAGAAACTTTTCTACTATAGGTTTTTATGATCCACAATTTGTCTGATTTTAACCCCATATTTATTCGATTAGAAATTGCAAAATAGTTCAAAATAGAGAAGTAAGTGAAAAATAATTATGAAATTTATAAATTTGAAATAATTTTACAAAATGTTTTCGAAAATTTACAAATTTTTGCGTAAATACTCTCGAGTTTTTTTAAAGTTAATAAAAAATAACGAAAAAAATAAACTTTATTTTAGAAAAATGCAGCACTATACCAATAAATCAGACAATCAAAAGTAAACCAAAATCCAAAGCACAATTATAATCCTTCAAATGCTTGTATTACGACGTATTTGTCGCTCAAGCTCACAGCCTCCCACCCTAATACTTAGCATTCAGTCAAACACTTGCGCATGCGAGCATGACCACTTCCGTTTGTGACCACATGAGCGATGATTGTTGTCACATAATATCAAAAAAAAACTTTTATTTTTAATGTGTAGCGCTTTGTTTGAAAAAGAAAGAATGGGTTAGAAAAGGTTTTTTCTTTTTATTGTTTTTTGATTTTAATAAAAGTTAAATGGTGTGAAAATGTATGAACTATTTATAACTTAATTATTTAAGTTTTTTAATAAAATCGAAATATAATTGATACTATATACCAAACTCTAGCTTTAGTATTCATCATTTATCGATAAAAACCTCAAAAACTAAAACTAAAACATTGAAGTACAATAGCCTGAATCTAAAAGTAAGGACAACAAACACAAACTATTTATTAAATAAATTCATTTATAAATACATTGTGTTTGTTGTTCTTACTTTTAAAACTAAAACTTTTTCAGAAATTTTATCAAATCCCCTTTTCAAAAAAAAAAATTAACTTACCCTGTAGAGTCAACAAAACAATCAGTAAGGGAGAAAAAACTTCACAGAGCATATTCGGTGCTAGATTTAAAACAGCAGATCTCCAATGTCTTCAAATTAAATAACGAATTCCTACACAATCTTATTAGTACAAGCTATAGTATAATGTTATGCTAAAGTTTAGTGATGTCTGGCATCAGTTTGTTGCTGCTTATCGTTAACAGTTGAGTTTATTATGTATAAATACAATAATTTATTCAAAATTCAATGAATAATAATTTCTATGATTTATGAATATTAATTTTAAGAACTTATGAATACTAATTTTAAAATTTCACACAATCAAACCACATTTAATTAAACACATAAAAAATAAAACAATAGAAGAAAAATTTATTTCTTTTAAACAATCCTTTTAAAGACATTTAACCAAACACACGCTCAATGTTATATATCTCAAGATAGCAATCTCCTTACAACAGATCCTTGTGGCAGTCTCTCGAGGTTTGACATTACGGCACGTGTTTTAAACGTTTTCCACTCCATAATAGAAGCTCCATAATAAGATTTAAACATAGGATTTTGCTTATATGTTTTGTGGTGTGATTCAATCTCATAGTATTCGTATGGGTATTCAGTATTAATATCTCCACTTGGGTTTATTACTAAGTACGTAGTTTTTTGTGAGATTTTTCCTTGAGAAAATGCCATTTTTTTATTTATAATTATTATTTTTAAACATTGAATTTTAAACTAGCTTATATTAAATACCTTCATTTGATAATGTCGCAAACAAACGCCAAGTACTTGGCCCCTATAGCTCAATGGTTGAGCATTAGACTAATTATCTAAAGTTACTGGAGGCCGACAATTAGCACCTGTTCCACAGTGTGTTTTCGCTACATTAAATTTGTAGCAAGCGCTTTGATCTATAAGGAAAAGCGCTTTATAAATACTACATTACATTACATTACAATCACTTGTTAATGCAAAAACCTAAAAATAAATTCGAATATTTTTATGTATTTATTAAATTATGTTCATTGAAATTGTTAAAAATATTGTTATTAAGTTAAAACACAAAGCTTTTCGGGAGGCTAACTTACATTATCAAGTGATTTTTAATATAATCCCCAATAATCTTATTTTTTACTCTTCTTTTGTATTGCCCCATTACCTTTTTTTAATTGCAATTAAAAAACACACACAATAGAATGCAATTATGACGACAAAACAGAAATAAATACAAAACATATATTGAAAAGTGTATTGAAATAAAGATATATATTGAATCAATGGTGAGGTAAAAAAAACAAAAGGTATTTATTAATCTAAATCGCGAAGCTTTTCATAAGCCTTACATTACCTAATGATTCTCCTGAGTGTGTGAAAGAAGGGTAGACACCAAGAAAACAGATGATATTGAACAAAAAACGAACCTCATACGATAATAAAAAAATGATTTAAACCATCGTAGTTCATGTGCACAAACACAAAGTACTTGATAATGTCAGTTCTGCCTAAGAAAGCTTCGATACACCTTTGTGTCTCTGCAATGTTACGATAAGCTTAGTGTTTTTCAGTTATTAAAAGTGTTTGAATAGAACTGTCTGTTTCTAGGATAGATATTATTGGATAACTGCTATTTTTAATGGTTTATAAAATTTTTTAAACCGATTTTTTTTAATTTTTCAACGAATTAGGTTATATAGTCAAGCTTTTGTATGCATACAAATGAACTTATAATAATAATATTAGGTTTAAGATCACAATACATGCTTGATGAGCTTTTCAAATAGTATTTTATTTACTAAAAATATAGATCGAAACTCTATTGGGAATCATTAAGTATTTGATAACTTAACATACATATTCAAGTTTTTTATATTGTAAGTTAAACTTACAAAAGGCTTTGTATTTGCTTCGATAAATACTTTGTGTTTTCGTGTGTTTTTATTGTTCGGGCAGTTTTTGTTTTATCATATCCAAAACTTATATATTTTTTACTGATCATATATGACACTAAACAAACATAGAAAATTATTTTTTGGATTTAATCTCAAAATGAAGAGATTTTTAGATACTGGCAGCTTTGTTGAGAAGTTAGGTAGAAAACTTTTCGAGGCGACTGGGGACCCTTTGGAGGCAGTCTGGTTGCGCCAGAAGATTTCCCTGGCAATTGTCCGCGGCAATGCGACCAGAATTCTTTCCTGTCTCCGCTCTCCTTCCTCTTTCTCTTAAGTGTAGTTTTATTTTGAAGTTTATGTCGATATTTTTTTTTTGTTTTTGTTGGAGCGTGAATTCTTATGACAAATAAAAGACCAAAACTTCAAAAAAAAATTTAGATAGATATATTTGAAAAAACAATTAAAAACAAAAAAATACTGAATAAAAAGCACATACGATGTTTCTAAGAGAATAAATTCAGTTATTTATAATAATAATAATAATAATAATAATAATAATAATAATAATAATAATAATAATAATAATAATAATACTAATAATAATAATAATAATAATAATAATAATAATAATAATAAATAATAATTAGTTATTTGTATAGCGCCTTTCATGCATCGTTTAAAGATTAGAAAGAAGAGAGTTCCATAGAAGTGGACCAGAAAAAAAAGCAGATTTAGCATAGGAGTGAGAGAGATAATATATATATTACAAAGTAAAGGAGTTTCTAGTGGCTTTGACAACGTTATTACACGACGAAGAGATTGCATTGCAACAGCCCAACATCTGTTTTGGACATTCTAAATGCCATTTTTTAACATTATTCTCTTGTGTCTCTTATGAATATTTTATTCAATTTTCTGGATAATTTTAAAAATTATTTTTCACGTTTTACTGATATTAATTCTTAAAATGATTTTAATCTTGTGGTATACGTTATTTAATAATATTTTTTTTGTATAAATTTTTGGAGGCACATAATCTGGCTTAGCATTACATTTTGAAATCGCTCAAACCAAATTCGAAAAATGAGAGATTTACTCAAAAATTACACAACATTTGAATGTATAGAAAACTTTATCTATTGAAGTTTATGGTAAAATATTATATGCTGTTTAACCTCTGAACCATGAATAGTTAAAACTGAAATTTTCAAATGAGAGAATGTCTCTTGAAAAAAATAAAGCAAAAAGTTCACATATTTAAAATATGAAACTACAGTTATGAATCATTCGCATTAAAAATCGAAATAAAATGTATAGTATTTCGAAAAATTGATCGATTTTTTTGAACGAAACATGTCAAAGAAATTTATGAACTTTTAGTTGGAGCTTATACCACTTTTAAAACCTATTAATTTTTATGTTTTACTTTGTATAAACGCAAAAACTGGAAATGGTAATTTTTTTATTACGGTCATTTGTTAGAAAAATAAAATTTATCGTGATATATTACAAAATTTCAATTGATTCCATTTTTTAATTATTTAGGAAAATATTCAAAAGAATTCTGCGCCATCTACTTATATTGAGAAGTCCGAGCCTCATGTTAAGCCAAATTTAGATAAACCACTCAACAAAGTAGTTACTGAAGGAGTCAGTTTTTCTGGCCCCAAACAACCAGAAATAAACAAGTTCAGAAGGTTAGTCGAAACTGGAAAGATAAATGAAGTGAAAGAATTAGTTGAACAAAATCCGCGATATCTTGTCACCTCAGTTGATAAACCCACTATTTTACACGAGGGTTGTAGATATAATGCATTGCATGTATGCAGTAAGGCCAATCAATTGGATATGATGAAATATATAGTAACATCTCTTGAATCGGTTTTGAAACATTTGTACATGAATGAAGAGGTTCCAATAATCAAACACCAACATCTAAAAGATTACTATTTCAATGCTAGGGAGAAGGGCTTTTTTGAAACTCCTCTCCACATAGCCTCCAAGTTTGGTCATGAAGGGATTGTCAAATATTTGTTGTCTCAAAAGAATGTTGACAAAACCCTTCTCAATAATTTTGATCAGAGTGCTAAAGATGTAGCTTGCAGTAGGAGTGCCAATAAGGAGAATAAAGAAAAGATTTGCAAGCTTTTTGATGACTGGTATTATGTAGCAATATTAAGAAGTGAAGATAATTCCACACCACCCGAGCTTGTCAGACCATTTTGTCCCAACAAATTTAACCCAACAAGCTGCATTAAAACAAGTTATTATCATATAAAATGCTCTGAAAATGAAGTTGAAACCACTCCAAAAAAGACAAATAGTTTCTACAACATCCTCACACCCACCCCACCGAGCCATCGTCAGGCAAAAAATCCCAGTGCTTCTAAAACAGCCTTAATCTTCAGAACCCCCAATAACAAACCCCTTCTTCGTGTCATCAACTCTAACATCTCATTCTCCACCTCTCATATTACAACTAAAAAAGCAGATTTAAACCATCCCACAAGCACACAAGAGGATTATTCTGAATGGGAAAAAGTATTGTCTCCATTAAATCAAAAGCATACAGATGTACCTAGAAAAGTGTATGCATTGGCTGGACCTATGTGTGAAGCTGAGGCTCACAAGTTTTATAAAAAGGTTAGCATCTGCTTCTGTGTTTTTGTTACATTAAATTTTTCTAATTCCACTAATCTGTGACAAGGTTTCAAATGAAAGTTATCACTGTTAAATTTGTAGCAAGTGCTTTGAGCTCTAATAAAAATTGCTATATAATTACTAATTAAAAATTTTTTAAAGGTTAAGTTTGGTAACAGGAATATTCTGTCGTCAGTGAAGAAACTTGATGTGAACAAAGGACTTGAAAGGGCTTGCAGGTATGTGGTGTGTTTTTGAAAAATAAATTATTATGCTATTTTTTAAAGAGCATTAATTTATATAATATATTGTTCTGTTTACATTAACTGAGGTGCAATTTATATTTGAATATATTTCTATTTATTAAAAATTTCATTTCAAGCTTTTAAGATTACTAGAAAAAAATAACAAAATACCTAGGTTAATTGATAAAATAATGTAAAACAGGCAGGTGGCAAAAGAGATGTTGATAGAATGGAGAGAGTACTGGGATTTCTTGGGATGCTATGCAGACATGGAAAGTAAGGAAGGATTGCAACGTTTGGAAGACTATCTGCAACAAAACCTTTCATTGAATCACATGCTCGAACAATCAATACAACAATCTGTGAGTGCTACACAAGATCCCATCAATACTTCACTGGAGTTGGTTGATTCTATTCCTATCTATGATGAAGTAGCAGACAAGAGGTACCCCCATTTTGAAGACAACTTCGTTCTTAGTGGGGGCTTAGAGAATAGTTTTAGTTATACTGAGATGATGAGTGACAGATTCTCCAACTACGGTGTCAAACAACTAAATGAAGTTTTTCTAGATGAAGGAATAACAAATAAAAACGACTCTAAGAACAATGATAGTCTTGGCGACCTATGTGAAGTGTTTTCTGATTTGAAGTTACGTTCTCCAGACGTATCTTTGAACAAAACTCTCCACCAAAACATTAGTAATAACTCCACTATTAGCTCCAACGACACCAAGAACCATAACGTAGCATCTGAAGCCCTTGAAAATTTTATTAAGTACAACAACTCTGATGAAGATGATAATGGCGATGATGATTATTACACAGCCCTGGGAAGTGATGTTGGTGACTTTGAAGATGCTCATGAATGGGATGATGATGACGATAAGACTTTGTTCATTTTTGGGTGGGTGATTTCATTTCGATTCTTATCACATTTCTATTGGTTATTTTAATATTCAAAAAAATAGTTTTATATAGTTGTTTCACAAATTTTCTTTTTATTCCAAACAAAACCAGTCATAACTTTTTTTACCTAAAGTAATTGAAAACTCTAACCAATAACACTCGTAACATAACTACCACAGAGACATGGCAACACAGACAGACTTGGACCTACACAGAGCACTAGAGCAGAGTGACCTAGAAACTTTTCCTCTGGTTGGTGCTTGGGTTTCCAAGATTTCACAACAGCTTCCAATGGAAAAGTTTGTTTTTTAGTTGAATTTTAAAGTTCCAAAGCTGGCTTTGCTTTTTTATTTTGGTTTTATAGGAATTCTAAATTGTTTCATTTAAATTATGTATGAAATAATTATTTTCAACGAGATGGCTGGGGCATGTTGTAAGGAAAGGGGATGATAATTGTGTTAAGCAGGCGTGGGGGTTTGAGGTGGAAGGCATTAGAGGAAGGTGAAGGCTAGGGTTAGGTTGGAGAAATGATGGAAAACCTTTGTCGTAGGCTTGGGGTAGGCCTTGAAGATGGTGAAATGAAAAGGGAGAGTTAGGTCATGGAAAGAAGTCAGTGACCCTTTGGAAAATGAAAAAATGTTGACTATAATAAAATGATGAATGAGTTCTGAGTATCGACGTTAAACTGCATCAAACTTAGCGACAGTATTTAAATGCTGCTTTTCTGTCATAACCTAGACAAAAGATAGCAGATATAGACAAACTGATATTCTATTATCGTTCTCATTTGGCTTGATTAAAGATCTTCATTTTATGACTCTTTAACTGATTATGTTAATTAAATTTCCATAAATATCTTGATAAGCTTGAGGCTATTTGGTTAAAAGAATGTCAAATTTTCAAACATGAAGTTAATATAAGAATAGTTATCTATTAAATCTATTACTAACCATCAAACACATCTTCAACTATCCACCTACAGCTTACCCTCATTGAGTGGTCTACACAAAAAATTGACCCACGCTAGCGCTCCCGCCAAATCTTTACACCACCAGTCCCACTACTCGGCACTACTCGACATCAAGACAAAACTATTTGATAATGAAGTTTAACTATTGTGATATTTTACTTAGATTTTATCGTTTTTGAAGCATTTTTCGTCGTTATAGGTTTAGAATATATTTTAAATTATGGGTTTTTTGAAACTTGAATTGATTAAATGAATATAAAAATTGGAATATTTATTGGTGACAGTATAAAAGCACTTGATAGTTTTAACAATCAAATCTAACATGAATCTTGGTTCAAAGGAGAAATACTTTAATTTTAAAAACTATGTGCTATCATGCCATCAGTTATTTGCGAAAGATTACCGAGTATAATTATATTCTCAAATTATTTCATTGTAAAGCTTTGGAAATGATGAAGTATAGGGTTGAATAAATATATTAAAATCAATTGAACTAGAAGGCGTAAAACATAATTAGCTTAAACACAAAAATAAACATCAATTTGCATAAAAAATTCAAAACAAGTTTCGAAGATTATTTGCCGTAAATAAAAGCCGGAAGTTGTTCAAAGATTCACATTAACGAAGAAAATACTGCTAAAATTTTCAAAGGCATTGTTAAGATGAAAACAAAAATTCAGTAAAAGCAGACTTGAACAAACAAAAGCTGCTTGAAACTACACGAAAAACATTCAATGATTTGCGTATAATAATAGTATTCAGTATAAAAATATCACTACCACATATTAAATATTCTTATAAGCCGTATAGATTATGTAATATTATATTATACCCAACTAAATTGTATCATATAAAGATTATTAATATTCTCAAGTTCGTAAATATCTTTCAAAAACTAATTAACAAACATATCAGACGACAAAGTGAATCATATAAAAAACCCTAACAACCCCCTCTCCCAACACATCGCCACAAGGGCTTTTCATCATGAGGGGGTCTTCATTTTATTGATGATGGGTATGATCATATCAAACGAGGGTCTTTTGGCTGGCTGGTCGTTCATACAGATGTTCACCAAACGACCCATATGCCCGGCTGCCGTGTTCCTCAAACGCAGGTTCTCTGAGACAATCTTGTATAGAGCGGTTGGTGGTGGGTTGCATGTGATTGTGTCGTATGTATGGGTCTTTAACGATTTGGCTATGATGAATAGCGTCGAAAATAGTCTTTTAAATTATAATTAATTGTATCCTTTTGATGTCAATAAAATAGATGGAACAGAATTTAATAGAAATATTTACTCAGTCTATCCTGCAAACGACTCTTAGCAATAAGTATCCTAAACCAACGAAATAAAATCTATCAACCAAACCATTTTTATAACTCTTTTCCTTTACCAAAGGTTGGACAAGCCTTAAAATGATAACCTAACAGCAACCCCTGCCACCATGATTCCAGCACCCCACTCACCTTGATTCCAGCCTCCATAGGACTCAACTCTCCAAAAGGTACTTGCCTGGTGCTAAGTTCCCACAACAACACAGCAAAACTCCACATGTCTGCTGCCTTTTTGTTGATGTCACTAGGATCGTTCTGCAGAGCTTTTGTGGTAGTTTTTTAAGTGCAGTATTAAAACATAGACAATAAAACAAGTAACAAACGAAACATCATTCTCATAATCGTTGTTTCACATCCATTTCCATTCTAGCACGGGTATATATCAGATATATAACAATGCTATATAACATATACACGGGTTAGACCACCTTACAAAGAGATATGGAAAATGATAAAACGTTATACACATGCCACCATAAACCTCAAAGAACGTTGAACCAGCCAGTCCATAATTGACCCACCTTCAGGACTCATCCATGGAACGTTGGAGATATTGCCTTTTCTGTGGAAGGGGAAGTCATATGAGGCCATGTTGATGCGAGCAGTCAAGTCCTCGTCAACCTTGGGTCAGTGTGGGTTTGCATCAGTATGAAGTTGCATGGTCAGTTAATTAGTTGGATTTTATATTAGTATGTAGTTGGATGGTTACTTAGTTGGTTGGTTAGTTAATGATCTTAAAATTCAATGGGTTATATTCAATTTGTATATTATTATTTATATTTTCATTTAGTTATGTTACCACATAGTTAACCAGTAATGTAAATATACAATTAGTTATAAAGTTTATAGTAAAACCCTTGGTACCGCTTGATAACTCCATAGTTAATAACGAATACTTGAATGACATACCAAAACATGCTTGCTATTGAGGTTGAAGTGCAAAAGAAGAGGATCGATCGAGTGCAAGAACTGCATCCCTTTGAGGTTATTAATATGATTTTTAATTCAGTGTTCTAATTACTTTTATTTTAGTATCATAAAAAATTTTTATTTTTAAAATATCAACGTTTTTACCCTCATCAAAATCGTACCACCATTAACAAATCATCGCCAACATATTTTGCATCTTAATCACTGTCATGATTAAGACCGTCATCCTCGCCATTTTTATAAATATTACCACCATTTTCATCTTCTTCACTCTTTCATTGACATCACTTCTATTTACATCATTATCATCATCCTCACTATTTCCATCATTATCACCCTCCTCACCACTCCACCGAACCTCTGGCAACGTCGAGAGCAAATGAGAGGCATTGTTGAAGCTGCAGTGGAATCTGAGAGTCTGAATGCAACACATCAAACATGGAGCCCAAAGGCAGGCATTGAGATATTAGAATGAGGTTATCTGACTGTACACAAAAACCCAACAACGGCGCAATGTTGCTGTGATTGAAAATCCTGGTGTTGGTTATAAGCTTGGTTAAATGTAATATAAAAAATATTATATATTGAATAGAATAAATAACTATATAATAATAATATTATTAGCATTAATAATAATAATAATTATTATTATAAATGTGATAAACTAAATACTAGAATGTTTGGCAACGTTAAAACCCAATAAGCAAATAACAAGCCATTCAAAGAGCAGTTGAAACCTGAGCTTGGGGCACTGGTTGTTAAAGTCCTTAAGGATACGTGGTGTCACTTGCCTCATGTTGAGGATCTTCACCACTATGTCACTTTCTTGCCACTCTCCACGCCACAACTTTAATAATAACAAAAAATTTAATAATTGATAGATAAATAGGTGGATAGATGGATGGATAGATAGATAGATAGATAGATAGATAGATAGATAAATAGATAGATAGATAGATAGATAGATAGATAGATAGATAGATAGATAGACAGATAGATAGATACCAAAAATCAAAACCCGGCTATATCACTACCATAACGAACCAAATCTATTTTTAAAAACCAAAAAAAAAAATCAATAAATTAACGTATAATACTTTTACATGCATTTCAATTTGAGCATGGGTTGTATTAAAAATAAATAATGATAGTAAAAACAAAAACAATAATAATAACTGAACGAGCTAAATGAATTAAAAGTGAACCTCAACAGAAGGCTTGACTGAGATTTTGGAGTGTATTTTCATCTGGTTGAAGTCTAAACCTGAGTTTCGAGACATTGTTGCATCTCCTGTTGAAGTGGAAAAAGTAAATCAGTTGAGATGCTATGATCCACACCATTGAAGCATTGAAGCTAAGGTTGGCGATAATAACGAGATGAAATGTTAAACTCATTATGGGGAATCTAACAATAAACGTTTATAAGGAAGAGACTCAGTTCAAGTGAGTATCATTATTATTAGTAGTGATATTAGTAGCCGTAGAAGTAAAATTATTATAAATGAAAAAGATAAAGAGCTCACTAGTCCTGGTTTTATAGCCCAGCCAACTCCTATCTCTGTATGGCACCCTCTGTAGGTCATGTCCCATAGAGATAGCCATGTCTGTGCGGTATTCAGATGCCAACATTATTTATAAGCATAGGTTAAATTCTTTAGCATTATCAAAACCACAAAATTGAGTTTAATTGAGAAAAACATTATAAGCTAATATGGGGTTTTTTATTATCTTTTGGCATTCTAAAATTCGAAAGATTAAATAGAATTGACAAAAGCCCAACAAACCTTGAAGTTCACGAGCAAGAGCAGGCTTAGCTTTATCAAGGGGTGTCTCACCGAACTTGTTCTCTACATTCACTGCAGCATTGTATCTCACTAGTTCCTGGTAAGTAAGGTAAACCCATAAAATTGATGTATGATAAGAATTATTTCAATAAAAGATTTTTGTTGAGAAATAATGAAATATTGTAAATTTTTAAACAATAAAATGTATACCCATACATAGAAAAGTTATATTAATCCCATAAAATCATTTAAAAATGAAAATATAACTTTAATATAACATAACCCATTTATATCAATATAACAACCAAAACCAATATAAAATAGCCTAAATAACAAGCAAAACCTTTACAAAACATCCTAATCAATATCAACAATAATGGAAATTTATGCAATATATTCTGATCTATAACTATATCAATAACAACCTCAGCAACAGCTGCATAGTTCCAGAAGCAGGCATAGTGTAGTGGTGTGTTGCCATGCTCATTTGAGACACTCACACTAGCCTTGTTTTGCAACAACTTTGATGGGGTTATAGTGATTGTTGTAACAGTTTAGTGATATTGAAAATGATTGTAAAACATAAGCTAGTGTGAATATGAAGAAAAGCTAATCTTTTTGATTGGTTTTGATGCAATACCTTGAGACATTAAACAAATGAAAATTATAAATAATTTAAATTACTAATAAAAATATTAATAATTATGAAATAATATTAATAATAAAAATTTCAGAAATGAGAAAAGTTGAAACTGAATAAGTTTTTAATTTTTATGATTTTTTATTGTGTTATAAGAAAAAAATTAATGATTCAGACCATGATAACAATGTCAAGATATCCATGGGCAGCAGCAAGATGCAGACTGGTGTCATCCCCCATGTTGGTGGCATTGACCCTCACTCCTCTGCACAGCAGCATTTCCACTATGTTCGCTTTGCCTGCCATGCATGCCCAGTGCAACAAACTAAATTGGTGGTCATCTCTGGAGTTGGGGTTTTTGAAATTAGTTTGTCTCAATAGTGAGTTTTATTGAATACTTGGTTTTATGTATTCTTAACTGAACGTATTTAATAGAAGTTAGATACACCATACCCTTGATTCAAATCATTTTCTGTGTTATCCATCCAGATTCGAACTTGTAACGCATTCCCATCTCTTACCAATGAAAATATGTCCTCCATTTTATCTGTGATGTTTTTTTAATTATGCATATATTCTTTTCTGAATCAATAAAAAGTTTATTCTGGAAACAGATGTTTCTTCTTGGAAATTTGAATAATATAAACTCCAAAATTTTTGAATCTTCTTAAAACACAAAAATTACCTCAAACAATATCGAAAAGAGGACATGAATTTTATGTTTACCTAGTCTAACTAAGTTCCAAATAAACTTCATATTGTATTTATTTCTTTTCTCTAACTTTCTAAAAAATATATTTTGGTAACTTTTCATTTCCATTTAATTTTTTTGTAATTACCATTAAAATAAAACACTTAACTAAATATTACGAACCTTTTCGTAACTTGAACTTACATTATAAAGTATATAAAATTTGTTATAACAATATTTTTAACAATTTCAATGAACATAATTTAATAAATACATAAAAATATTCGAATTTATTTTTAGGTTTTTGCATTAACAAGTGATTGTAATGTAATGTAATGTGGTATTTATAAAGCGCTTTTCCTTATAGATCAAAGCGCTTGCTACAAATTTAATGTAGCGAAAACACACTGTGGAACAGGTGCTAATTGTCGGCCCACGCGGGATCGAATCCGGTAACTTTAGATAATTAATCTGATGCTCGACCATTGAGCTATAGGAGCCTTAACAAAGCATGTGTCCACGTCATCTATTAATTATAAAAAATGTCATTTTTTGACTTAAGCCGAGTTTGAATGAAGCTTGAAAAGTTTTTATAAAACTTCGGCATTGTCCACATCATCGGCATTTCTTATTGTCCACATCATCGGCATTCCTTATTGTCCACATCATCGGCATTTCTTATTTCCAATTTAAACTTTTGAGCACAACAAATTAATCTATTAAATTTTAACTTGAGAAAGAATAAATAATTATTTCAGCCAACCAACATTAATATTACTAATGGTTTGTACGAAGCTTAAAAACTGGAAGTTTTCAAAAATGATTGATGAATTTAAATGATCGTTAAGTATTAATAGAAGCTTTTTTTAAAGTTGCTTGTTCAACAAATATAATAGAATCGAATAAAATTTAATTATACAAAATTTAATTTTACACCGATGACATGCCAGAAAAATTAAATAAGTGAAAATTTGGTTACGAATATTCGCACATACGAATTGCAACATGGAATATTTCGAAATATCATCCAATGTCAACTAAAAGCCTAACAAGATAATCGTTGTTCATATAACATATTAACCATTTGTATTGTTGCTCTTAGAAATTAATGAATAAGTTTTTTTGTATCAAAGAAGATCAGATCTATCTCTGAATAGAACAAATAGTATTGGTATTTATTCCTATCATTGTATTTTTACTTTATATATGGGTGTCAAACATGCCAATGTGTCGATCCATGCGAGGCAACAGATTATTATTTAAAAGAACCTTCTATGAAATATTCTATAATGATAAATGTTCAGTTATGTGAATAATATGATTAGGAGGTACATGAATAAATAATAGGATTTAGAAGTATCTCAAATATTGCTTATCTGAATATTCGAGGAGAAAATATAAAAATAATGTTGAAAATAACATTTAAAAACTGTATTTATTTTGCTCAGATCAGCCCCTGTTCTCGTGAAGAGACGTGTGTTGTTGTTGAGGTCGAGTGTTTGAAACCTCCCTGCTTTTCCGACGCTAAATGTTTTAACCATATCCTTGATAGCTTATGAAGATTTGAAAGTAAAAGATGAACAACGTTTGTTGAGAATTAGATCATATGCCATTGATTTTAAAACTGTTGGTAGATTCTTATGGACATTTTAAAAAATGGTTTAAATAAATTGTTTAAAGAAGCAAAAAAATTTTTTTCAGTTGTTTAGACATCGATAAGTCGCAAAAACAATGTGATTCGAATGTTAAGCATGTAGGTTCTTCAATTCAAAAGCTTTTCTAGCAGTTCATTGATACTTCCATCTTGTTCAATCCTCCAATTTTCACGAGTTTGTTTTTGAATTCAGTATAAAAATCTATATAACTGTTTCAAATTTCTTTGTTAACTCAAAAAAAAATCTGAATAGCTTTTTTGCATACAAATCAACAAAAAAGTTGAATATGATTCGAACACAAAATATTTATTTAATTGAATAAATTTAAAGTTCATCCAAATAAACATTTGAGCTGTATAAAGTTTTGAACCACAACTATCGATAAGCACTCTCAGCTTACAGCCACATGATCCATGGGTGAAAACCCGAAAACCGTGGTTAGAAAGCTCTTCCTTGCACATCATGCCCACCCATATAGTTGAAGCCGATTGGGAAAAAAGGGAGGGGAAGTCCATCTTTTGGAAGACTGAGCCCAAAGTTGGTCTGGTGTTTGGAGACTCAAATTTCAAAACTAAATTCAACTCGTTCCGATTTTCAGCCATTTAAAAAATTTTGATCACAAACATGTTAGTTGTTTAATTAGTCATTTAGTCTCTTGAGTTTATTGTGGACAGGTTGGTACCTCACACTTTCAAACTGAATGTGAGCGTTTTCATTTCACATTTATGTTGAGAGTAGCAGAGATAACCGTTTAAATTTTGTTTGCAGAGAAAATAGTTTTAAACACATCATTTCAAAACTTTTCCGTATTAAATTTTTGAAAAATTAAAAATCTAATACGCAATTATAAAAAAGATAAACTTATGTATTTAATTATAAACATTTGTGTAGTGATATACAAGCAAAGACCTCCTCCAACCTTCCTTCCTTTCTCAGCTCTTCTTCTTCTTTTTTCTTTTTTTTCTTTTTTCCTTTCTTGCATTTAAGCATATCCAGGTTAAGCGAGATTGTTCAAGCTAGTTTCCCTTTTATCCTTTTTCTTCTTTTTTATCTTGTGTACATCACTACATCATATGTTTAAAAATTAAATACATATAACTAAAAAATAGAATACTTTTGAAACGATGTCTCAAAACTTTCTGCAAACATTTTAAACGGTTATCTCAAAACGCCTGCCAACCCCAACATAAATGCTGCAAACTGAAGAGAACGCTCACAATTAGTGCAAAAGTGCATGATGGCAAGCTGTCTGAACAAACCCTGAAAACTAAATGATTAAAAAAACAATCAACATTGCTTATGAAAGAAAAATTTTAAAAATAACCGAACATCTCGACAAGTCTGCAAAAGTTCCAAAACGAATTCCCAATGCACCAACGACCAACGAACAGCCGGACCCGTCTCCCTTTTTGAGGAAGGCAAACGCCTTCTTTCACCACTGCACCTTTTACTTCCTTCCACCTCCCCACACTTTTCTTCTTTCCCTTTCGGCCACCTCACTGCCTTCTATCTTCACCATCTTGCCAGAACGAACCATTCAGTCGCTCACAACTAGGTCAGTTATTTAGAAACTTATTTAGAAAAGTGTTATATTCGAATACTAATAATACTTCATTGTAATTGAATTAAAATTTTTACTGCTATTATGATCGCTACCATTAACTTTATAATACCAAAAGCTTAATCATCATTGATATAGGTAAGCATCATTATCACTTTCATCATTGTTATCACCACCACAGTATTCATTATCATTACACCGTCGGTTTTAAATTTTTTTATCAAAAGATAATTTTTAACGTTCAAATCGAATAAAAATACGTTTTTAATCAAATAATGTTATATTTCGATAACCTATATTCAATAGTCGTCTTTCCATGAAGATTCAGTTATTTTAAAAAATCTAATGACAACTCACAAAAGATGGCTAAGAGCATAATCAAGCAATCGAACGTGTTTGGTTCGTCCGAGGAATGTTTCAACTGTCAAATCAATAAAATGCGTCAACTTTTTTCTATCAATCTATAATTTTTCAAGCGTTTAAAAACCTCGTGGTTTTTTCAAGACACGTTGACTTTATTGTTATACTCATTAAACGTAGAAAGTTATTAATGGTAACTCACATATTTGAAAACTACATTAATATTTGTAGTTTATAACTACATATTAACTTTTATATCACAAGACCCAATTGCGTTCTTATATAGGAAAGTTTCATGAGAAACTTGGATTTTCATTCGATTACAAGTTGTTTGCACGTATATGAATACTTTGAAGGAGAAAACAACTTAAAACGACTTTATTCATACGTCAAAGTTGAACCGATTAATGTATAGATAAATTTTATTTCTGAAAAATATTTAATAAAAAGCAGAAATTTGGTACAAAAAACTTTTTATATAAAAAAAAACGAATATTTTTATTAACAAAGATGGTTCTGTCTTTATATA
The DNA here is from genome assembly GCA_964035795.1 of Pterobdella sp. o SKG-2022. NCBI lineage: Eukaryota > Metazoa > Annelida > Clitellata > Hirudinida > Piscicolidae > Pterobdella > Pterobdella occidentalis. The sequence continues at coordinate 4,855,675 of OZ038326.1, read as the reverse complement.
AAATCTTAATAGTTTATCAAGAGAACGGGGCTTTTACTTATATATTTGAAAACAAATCTTGGTTTTTCAGTCTTTTCTGTTTTGAGCCAGCTTTGTAGCTTTTTTCAGGTAAGAAAGTCTTCTTTTTTGAGTCGTTTTTGATATTTTTTCACAGACTAATATAAAATGTACTAAAATTGCGTACTTTTTTGAAATAAAGTTTGCAATGAAACTTTCATTCAAACTGATATTTATTAAAAGCACAAATGAAAAACTGGAAATTTCTTTAAATTCATTAATATACATATATCAGATGAGACATATATCAAAAAACAACCAATCAAATTTGTCTGCTTTATATTATATCTTGGGCGCATATTATACATGTTAACAACATTTAACAGTTTTATTCGAAAAAATGGTTATATTTAAGGAAGATAAAATAAAAAATGCAAAAATTTTAATGGTTGGAGCCGGTGGTATCGGATGCGAACTCTTGAAAAATCTAGTTTTAGCCGGCTTTCAAGATATCAAAATTGTTAGTTTTTGTGGACATATTTTATAACTGAATTGACGGATTTTAAATTAATATATGCTATTCACAGATTGATTTGGATACGATAGATATCAGTAATTTGAATCGTCAGTTTTTGTTCAGAAAAGAACATGTGGGAAAGCCTAAAGCATTTGTTAGTTTCAATATTAATTATGAGTAATCTCCCAAATCTAGTACACTATTTTTGATAAACTGTTCTAAATTTCAAATTTTTTTTAACAAAAGAGAATTAAAATTAAAAACTTATTAACCAAACTACACTAAATTTTTTGGAAGTTAAACTCATTTTATTGAGAAGAGTATATCACTCAAGAATGTGAGTTTGACTAATGTAAAGCTTCATGCTATATTAGAAAATTTTCAATTTTAATGGTTTTCATAGCAAGCCAATTTAGTTCTTCCTCATAAAAGCAAACTTAAATTGTATAAAACTCCATAAGGTGGCAAGAGATGCAGCATTGGATATGAATCCCGACATCAAAGTTGAGGCCTTCCATGACAGCATAATGAAGTTGTTATCATATTTTAATGCATTATAAATATTTTTTAAAATAGAAAGATAATTATTTGGATGTATTTCAATTAAAGTCACTAGTTTAAACACAATTTCAAATGTCCAATATTGTCCACTGCTTATTTTCAGACATTTTTCTTGCTTCAAACCCACTGTTTATTTTTTTTAAATAGAAAATTCACAATGATATTATTCAATCAATTATTGAAACACTTATGAACATCAACCCTCAAAGCACAAACTATGGTGTTCCATTCTTCAAGACATTCAACATTGTTCTGAATGCTCTCGACAATGGAGGTGAGTCAACATGAAGTGCATAAATAAATAGATACTAAGATTTTAAATACAGTTTCATTCCCACTATATCAAAGGTGCTGAGATCCATTATCTTTAAAAAATGTTTTGTAATTAATCATACTCCTAATTTTTAGTCATATACTAATATCACAACACCAACCAAACAAACTATTCGATTGTATTCTAACCACTCAAAAGCTGCTCGTAGTCATGTGAATCGCATGTGCTTGGCTGCCAATGTTCCCCTCATAGAGAGTGGCACTGCAGGCTACCTGGGCCAGGTCTCACTCATCAAAAAGGTCTGCCTCCCTACTTGTTTGCTGTTTATGATATAACTTAATTATTGTTTCGCTGTTCCAATCCAATTAATCAATCTTCACCTTTTGATAAATACAATTTTATTACTGTTGCTGCTTTAATCAACCAATCATTGTTACTTTATAAATAGAATTAAATTATTAGTGTGTTTATATCCCAGTTCATAGAGAATGGTTAGTAATACCTTCTATTATGATTAATTAATTACAGTTATATATCTTAATTCACATGTATAGATCTATCGTTTAATTATAATCTTTTAAACATCTATTATACGTTTTACATATAGTTTTTATGTATTTATTTTAATATCTTCAATATATATTTATACATATCTATCTACAAACATAAAAGCATCAAAGCATTTTGAATCTCGTCTAACTTTACTTAAATGAGACAAAATATATCAAATGATTGTATTAAATTTCGTATACTTGATAATGTGAGTTCAACTTACGAAAGTTTTGTGTACTTATTAAGTACTTCGTGTTATTATTCAGTTAATAAAAGTGTTTGATAAAATCGTTTTTTGTCAATAGGCTAGTTCAGTTAATAAATATTAAATTATTGATAATAACAAATAAAATAATTCAAATTGATAAAATAATCAATAAAAAAACTTTCAGAGCTTGACAGAGTGCTATGACTGCCAACCACACCCCACTCGCAAAAGTTTTCCAGGTTGCACCATCCGCAACACTCCATCTGAGCCAATCCATTGTGTTGTTTGGGCCAAGCACCTTTTCAAGTTGATATTTTTATCAATTGTTTCATTTTTTATATGTACCCTCACAAGTTTATAATTTATGTTAGTATATATCTTAAATACTGAAATATTGTATAAAGATTACCAATATATTGCTATAATTAGTTCCATTACACATCTACCTACACCATTATCACAGCCAGCTCTTTGGGGAGTCAGACCCTGATCAGGATGTATCCCCTGACACACAAGACCCCGAGGCTGCAGGTTTTTTGGGGATTGTTAATGAGCCATTAATGAGAATGGAAAATCTTGTTCGAGTTTAAAGTTTTTTGGGGGCTTATTAATATGCTATTAATGAGGGTCGTTTTCATGAGAATTTTAAGTAAAAAACTGTAATTTTTGACCTATATAGCTCAGCTGGTGATGTATTAGACTAATTGTCTAAAGTTATTGGGTTTGATCCCCATATTGGGTCAACAATTAGCACCTGTTCCACAGTGTGTTTTTGTGTCTAACTTCATTGAAGTGGGAATAAAAAAATGATAAACGATGAAAACAAATATTGAGAAAATAATAACAGATGAGAAAAATATTTTGTCTACAGATGATTGAGTAATTGATTGGAAGTTAAACCTATTGATCAAGTTACCATAAAGAAAAAATTATAAAAAAATTTGGCTCTCAAAAAAAATGCATTAAATGATATCTACGTGATAAAACTCTATTCACTTGATATATACATATAAAAATTCATACAGTTCATATATAAGTGATAATATTCCATAAAATGATTATTATTATTCCTTTAGACTCCTAAGGGAGCATAGGGCCTCAACAACTTTCTTCCATCTCCCTCTGTCTCTAGCGCTGGTTTTGGCCTCTTCCCATGTTAAGCCAGAGTTCCGCAGCTCAAAGTTTAAACTTCTCCTCCAGGTCTGCTTTGGACGTCCCCTCCTTCTCTTGTCTTGCAGGTTCCATTCAAGAGCCTGTCTGGTAATATTTCCAGGCTCTTTTCGTAGGGTGTGACCGATCCATCGCCATTTTCGCGTTTGACTTAGACATTCATTGGTTGTTGCTTTGTGGATGTCGGCACTTTGTCGAACCTTCTCAAACGTAGGATTTGTCGAAGGCAGCCATTGATGAAGGTTTGCATCTTTGTCATGTTGGTGTTGATCGCTCTCCAAGTTTCTGACCCATAAAGAAGCATAGACTTCATGTTGGAGTTCAAGATTCTGAGTTTAGTTTTGAAGGAGATGCTGTTCGCTCTCCACACGGGTCTTAAATCGGCAAATGCTTGTTGAGCTTTCTTCAGCCTAGCCTTGATGTCTTCGTCTGTACCTCCCGTTTGGCTGATCTTGCTACCTAGATACACGAATTCGTCAACGTCTGTTACTGCTTTTCCGGAGACGGTAACTGGGCCCTCCTGTTGGTTATTAATGCGCAGTAACTTGGTCTTTTCATGGCTAATTTTAAGGCCAACCTTTTGTGCTGTAGTTTCAAGTTTTCCCACTTTCTTTTGCATGTCTTGCAGACGGTGCGACAATAGAGCCAAGTCGTCAGCGAACGCAAGGTCTTCTAGCTTTGACGTGAGAGTTCACTGGATACCTTTTCCAGAACTTCCGTAAGCCTTTTTTGTCACCCAATCTAGCACGACAAGAAACAAAAGTGGAGACAGTAGGCAGCCCTGTCTAACTCCGGAAGAAATCTCAAAGCTTTCAGAGAGTTTTCCGGCATGGATGACTTGGCATGAGAACCCTTCATGAAGTGCTTTGATGATGTCGACAAACTTTATTGGGACACCATAATGGAGAAGTATGTTCCAGATTGATTCTCTGTTAACACTATCAAACGCCTTCTCAAAATCAATGAAGCACGTGTAGAGGAGTGACTGCCATTCGATGGATTGTTCCACTATGATTCTGAGGGTCGCAATCTGGTCGTCACAAGAACGTTCCTTTCTGAAGCCAGCTTGTTCATCTCTCAGCACATTGTCAATGGTATCTTTCATTCGCTCCAAGATGATTTTTGATAAGACTTTGCTGGGGATGGACAGCAGTGTAATTCCTCGCCATTTGCCGCACTGAGAAAGTTCACCGTATTTGGGAAGTTTCACTAATAGTCCTTTGCTCCACTCTGTTGGTATCTTCTCTGTTGCCCATATCAGATTGAGCAATTGATGCAGTTGGTTAATGATGCCCGTTCCTCCTTCTTTCAACGCCTCCGCTGGGAGGTTGTCTGTGCCAGCGGCTTTTCCGTTTTTCAAACTACTGAGGGCTTTGTAAATTTCTTTTTCGGTGATCTCTCCAATGTTGATGTCGAGTGGATCGCTCGGATTCAGTTGAGGTCTTTGCTCTAATGCAGGTCGATTTAGAACTTCTTGAAAATGTTCCTTCCACCTCGCTGGTTGGTCTTCCACAATTGTAAGCAGTCTCCCTTCTTTGTTTCTCACAGGCCTGTTTGGATTACAGTGTCGTCCACTGAGGATTCTGGTGGTGGCACCACGTCTCACCCTAACATCTTGCAGTGAGCTTTTGTAGCGTTGTTTCACCATGATGTGGTCAATTTGATTTTTTGTCAGCTTGTCAGGGGAAACCCAAGTGTCTTTGTGGTATTTCCGGTGCGAAAAGATTGTACCTCCAATAACGAGACTATTGGTGGAGCAGAAGTCAGCTAGCATCTCCCCATTTTCGTTCATTTCTCCAAGTCCGTGCCTTCCCATCTCGCGCTCTCTATCAGTGTTGTCTGCTCCAACCTTCGCATTCATGTCCCCCATTAGGATGAGCATGTCTCGGTTCGAGATCTTGTCTAGAACTGATTGGAGTTGTGCATAGAAGCTGTTCTTATCTTCCTCTTCTGATGTGTTGGTGGGCGCATAACACATAATAATAGACACTTTCTTGAAGCGTGCTCTGATGATGCAGTCTGACACAGGATTCCATTCCAGCAAACTGTTAGCCGCTTTTTTGGACAAAAGGATTTCTACACCAGCTTCATGGCGTTCTTCGTTTTTGTCTGAATAGAGCAACGTCTCCTCTGTTTGCAATTTCGTCTCTCCATGACCAGTCCAACGTACTTTGCACATGCCCATGAGTGTGAGGTTGTATCTCTGCATTTCCCTCGCTGCTTGTACACATTTTTCTGTCTTCCAGAGTGTTCTCACATTCCATGTTCCTAGAAAAACAGAATTGTGTAAGAGAAATGTAGGATTTTTATGTGAGTGTTTCTGGGTGAGGATAGGTCTTCAGCCCTGCAGCTCCCTAATGGGTTTGGCTGCAACGGGCCAGAATGCATCGTTTTGTCTGGACCCTACTCCTCAAACCTTTTGAGCATGGTTGAACCTTCCAGAAGCCAAAGCCCCCGCTCATATAGCCTTGGGAGTCACTGGGACACACAAGCCGTCTTACCACGTCAAGGTGGTGCAACATCGGGATGGCCATACAATGATACCTATATGATAATACTCTGACACACAGGAGATGCTGGAACGAAGGCAACAACAACAGAAGTGGAAAGGAAGTCGACGAGGTTATGGGTTGAAGAGGTTGATTATCAGGCTGACAAGATGCTCTATAAGGTGATAGGTCTTATGGGGTTGGTGGTAGAATAGAGGTGAAACATTATAATGTATGTTCAGATTCTTTGTAACTGTTGCTTGTGTCATTTTGGCTAAATTTTGAAAGGAGTTTTCAAAGTTTTTTTTTATATATTAGGTTCAATTATTGGTTTTTAATGTTTTATAACTAATTAATTTTTATCATTCCAAACTACTACAACATTCATACACCACCCACAATCACACACCACCACACAATCCAGTTTTTCAATGACGACATAAAATACCTCCTTTCCATGGAAAACCTCTGGAAAAAGAGGAAACCACCAATGCCCCTGGATCTGCATACATTATCCACTGGTGAGTCTATGAGGGATGTTAAGGGAGGCTCTTGCATGCCTTTGTGTTATATTTTTGCCATTCGTTGGCTAACGCGTTGGTTAAACGGAGAGCAGTACCACAATTTTCGGTGATTTTATAATGATAATTTTCAGATTATTTCATTAACGAGAGCTCTTTTATGAGGAGTCTAGATTCTCCAATTAATTTCAGTTAAATTAAAGTTTTTCGGATTAGTTGAAATGGCAGCATCAAGTCAATCATTCATTTTAGTCACTATCCATTATCAACCATTGTCATTTTTTTACCAAAGGCTCAACCAATCAACACTAACCACCCATCACAGCCTCGTCAACAGATCAAGGTGGTTTAGACTCTCAGAGGGTTTGGAGTGTTGAGGAGTGTACTAAGGTGTTTGCAAGAGCAGTCAAGAGTCTTAAAGAGACCCTCAATACCCGCAAAGAGCCTCTTGTGTGGGATAAGGTTGGTACTATGGGCTTTTTTTTTTATTACCCTCATGTTCCGCCTTTTAGACTAGGAACGTACCCTATCTTCATCATCAGACTGTTAGTGTTGGTCTTAGGATGTTTCTTTGCACATTAAGAACCTGTCCTAAGAAACTAGCCTGATGAGAGCAGACTGATGAAACAGTCTGTGTGGGGTCTTCCAAAAAATTATCTTGGAACAAGATAAAATTAGTAACCTCAAAGGATTACTGGAGGACAGGGATGGGTTGTTTAGATTTGTACCCTGAAAGGGTAGCAGCCTCACCAACTAGCAGGCCTAAACGCTGGGGCGTAGATGTCTTTTAATGTCTTGCTTTGGACAGGTGCCTTTTAATTATGGGCTTTCTTGTTGGGTGGAGTCAATGTTGTGGGTTCTTGTTGGGTGAAGTCAATTTTGTGGGTTTTTGTTTGATAATATTTTTATTGAGGTTTGTTTTCTTAAAGCTGGTTTGTGCTGATGGTTATAATAAATAACTTCAAAGTTTCAGTTGATTATGAGAATGGAGAGTTTGTTCATTAAATGATTAACTAATTCATCTAATGATATTCAAACCAACTTACTCGTGAAGTTTCTATAGTATTTATCTAAATAACCCTAGTCTTAGTTAAAACTTTACTGAGAGTAGCCACATTTAAAATGCAATTTAATGATACTCTTGGTGATCAGCAAGCACCCACTAACAGGACGATGAAGATGCCCTAGATTTTGTAGTGAGTGCTTCCAACATCAGAGCCCACGTATTCCATCTGCCTGTCAACTCAAAGTTTACCATTAAGTGTGCGTTGAGGCTTATTGATTGGTTGATAGCTAGATAGCTATATAGATAGTTGAATAAACTGACAGTTTTATAGATAACCAACCACCATACTTACAGCAATGGCTGGCAACATTATACCAGCCATAGGAACCACAAATGCTATGGTGGGAGGGCTAATTGTGTTGGAGGCGTTGAAGGTTCTTAACAATGACCCCCATCTCTGCCATGCTGTTTGTATCTGTGTGTCTATCTTGTTATTTTGATGGTTGTGTCTTTGTGTTTATGTAGTTATAGTGGTAGTTGTACTTATGTGTCCATGTTTTTGTATTGTTAGTTGTCTCTATGTGCTTATGTATTTATGTTTGTGTGTTCATGTTTTAGTTGTATTTGTGTGTGTCTGAGTTTGTTAGTTTGATAGTATTTTAGCATAATTTTTTGGTTCATGTCTAGTCATACGATGGTGTGTCATCTGTTTGCATATCTTAGATAGATGTCATGTAATCTAAATAATTAAAAAACCATAGACAAAACACTAAGCCCAGTTATAACATCACAGATATACATAAAGACGCAGCCAAATTTCCGAAAGAAACTCTTTGTTCCTTGCAGTTTAGACCCACCCAATCCCAAATGTTATGTGTGCGCAGACAAGAAGGAATTGTCTATCAAAATCAATTGCAAAGAGTTTACTGTGAAGATGCTAGAGGAAAAGGTTTTGTGTAGGCTTATAATTTCATTATGTTATCCAAGATTTTCTCATACAAGTAAACCAAATAAGGATTGGAATACACTCATGCAGGTTCTGAAAGGATCTCTGGGCATGCTAGGTCCTGACGTAGAAGTTGATGATGGAAAAGGTTTGGGCCTTCAATAACTATTAGCATACTTATGTCTCACTTGTTGTCTTTTATTGCTTATAATTTTAAGGTACTCATATGGTTGGCTTTTAACATTATTATTGTTATCAGAGTTATAATTTCCATTATTAATATTTTTATTATTATCATAAATTTATCGGCCCGCATAGCTCAGCCGGTAGGGCATAAAACCAATTAGCTGAAATAACCGGTTCAATTCCACAAAGGCCGACAATTATATAAACAAGTAGCGCCCTGTGAAACATTGTTGAGCTAACGAAAATCCAATATGGGGCGACTGAAAGTCGATCTAAAAAAAATTATCATAAATACATTATTTCTTCAGGCACCATATTGATATCCAGCGAAGAAGGCGAAACTACAGGTCTTACAAGTTATTTCATAAAAGCATTATTCCCATTATTATTCTTATTATTATTTTTATCATAATAATTATTATTGCTGTTTCTGTTCTTATTATTGTCATTATTATTGTTTTTGTCATCAGCATTATATTGCAACGATGATCCACTATGACAGACAACCTGGACAAGACACTGGAGTTTTTCAAGGTGGGAGATGCATGCAGACTCAAATGTGACGACTTTTTTCAGGAGTTCCAAGTCATTCTAGTCATTATACATGCGTACGTTTGGCTATTTAGCTGTGTGATTGTCTGTTTGTATGTCTGTGTGTGTTTGCGTTTATTTGGCTTTGTTTTGGTGCTTGTTTGATTGTGTGTGTTTGTTATTTTGGTTGTTTGTGTGTTTTTATCTGCTTGTTTGTTTCTTAAATTTTTTATTTTTTCGTTAAATTTCAACTGAAGTTACGAAGGTGAGAAAGATGGTGGTGTATTAATGATTAGCATGGTTCATTTCATTAGAATAACTGTTAACATTGCTGAACAGAGAAGATCTTCCGGCAAATACTGACTTCCAATTGGTTGGTGATTTGAGTGACTTGCAGGCTGCACCAACAAATGGCAGCGCTTTTAATAATAGCAACACTAACAACAATGGTAGTGAGTTAATTTCACTAATGTAAGATTTATATTCATTGGAAATAATTTTTTTCAAAGATTAATTTATTATGAGTAGTAGGGTTTGAATATAAGTATTCTTTTTCTGAATGTTCATAGTGATCATTATGTTGAAGACAACTTAAAATCCATTCAAAAGCGTACCAAACTTTTAAAACCAACTATTGTTTCAATTCATAGATAATATGAATGTATTAGCTTAATAGTGTTATCATTTTAACTTGATATAAATATTAGCACGATATGAACATTTTAAATTGATAATATATATAATTTTACTTGATGATGCAACATTTCTACATTATAATATAAATAATTTAAAATATTAAAGCGGAAAAAGATGGAACTGTATCGGGTGATGATGACGTGGCAATAATCGAGGATGACGTTGTGACGAATAATGGTGACGTGAAAAACAGTGGGCGGAAAAGGAAGGCGTCAGAAATGGACAAACTGGACGATGATGGAGTGACGGTGATTGAGTGACGCATGCATTTTTTAATTTTTTTATCATTGTGAAATGTATTTGGTGAATGCTAACTCATTCATGGTGGTTATTTGACAATTTCTTTATTCAAGTGTACATCAGTGGATTAAATGTTAAATAAATGCTACAGCCCTTAGTTTTATATGACATCTCTACCGGGTATAAATGTTTCAACAAGTGGGACATTAACCGAAGACTACATCAGTTCCAGCCAAAACACTGCCATTTAGCACGTCCAATGTGCTGTTGTTGATATCCCAGCAAGACTCCGGAAGCACAACCTTCCCGATCTTGCCCATGTCATTAACATCAGGCACCACTAAGTAGTCTAATGCAAGGTTCACTAATGGGGAAACATCAGGCACATCTCCCTTGTAACTTTCCACTTTCTCAACGTTGAAACCTTTGTTGGAAATCTTCCATCTCAACTTTCCACGTGGTGAAAGACTGAAGTCTGCAAGGAAAAGCCATGTCAGATGAAATCTTGCCAGTTTCTCTGTTAAATCCCTTTTTCTCAAAGTCAAATACACTTGTATATCTTCAAATTTTACATAAATTCCTTCTTCTTTGAAAGCGATTTTTGGGGCTCTAGCAACCGTTACCTTGATATCGATGTGGTAACCTCCGTATCCGAACTTAAGTTTCCAGAAGACAAACCCGATGCAGGTGGGAGACCAGCAAGAGGCGTCGAAGAGGGGACGGTGTTCTGGAAATTTCTCTCGAGTGAATTCATAGGAGTAAGAGCCGTTGGTCAGGAAGGAGTTGATGAGAGAGAGGAATGTTGCCTTGGTGACTTGTGCGTTCAATAGACGGTTTTCAGTTTTATAATCCAAGTAAGAAGGCTGTTGTGGTAGAGATTTTTTTAAAAATTGGATTTTTTCTTTTCAATATATAATCCCAACCTGAAAAGGGTATTTTTCGGTAGAATTAATTGCCGTAAATTCTCCTTTGATAAACAAGTTTACACTGTTGTTTTGGAAAGTGGGAGCTTGAGTAAGGGAAGCATCGAACAGAAGAAGATCAAAAATAGGAAACTGCAAGGGTATTTCTGCTACCTCATTCAAGCCATCTTGCATCAATTCACACAAATCTAATGCCCAATTTGCCGTTCTTATTATAGCTGCATATATGAATCCGTTTATCTTTTTATCAAAGTTTAAATCCAATTTTGAATAATAGCTGCGGCAGTTAGACACTTTTGACAAAATCCTTCCATTGGCGTTATGAGCTGTCAATATGAATTCTAGGTTTAAATTTGTGAGTTTGGCGATGATGGATCCAGCGTCTCCAACGTCAATGAACAGCAGTTTGTATCTAAAATAACATTTTTCAAACTTGAAAACGATTTCATTTTTAAACGTGTTTTAGTCTAGAAAAACATTTTCAATCTTAAAGAACGTATTTAGTTTTTGCTTTAAAAAAGTATTTAGTATTTTTAATAAGGTAAAACCAACAAAATAAAATATGCACCGGTAATATCAATAATGCACAAACGAATAAAGATTTTTAATGAGAATCAATCGTAGTTGAATAATTTCTCGAAAAGAAAGGTTGCTTTTGTAACAAGTGATTAAGGTGTTTTATGCACTAAAAACTATATTTATACGTCACTGGCCGGATATTTGAAATAAATTAAAATATAAATTGCTATAAGTTTATTCTCTAAATATGCATCAACTGTTCTAGTTTTAATAAAGTTCTAATGTTTTTTTTTTCAAATGCACAACCTTGATGGCGTTCAAATAAAAGAGAAATTTCGGCGAAAATAATTATCTATTTCCACTCTATGGAATAACATGCTTTAGACTTTAGTCTTAGTAAGAATTTTTATAGGTCATTTGTGGATGGAAAATTTAAGTACCCCTTTAAATCAGGTGGCTGAAAGTTTTTGGTGTATACTTGCATCAAAATATTAATTAGTATATAATAATTTTTCTTCCGCAGTTAAAAAGCTTTTTCAAGTTGCCTTGAAATTTAAGTGAGCACCAAGTTTACTGTTCACGATTATTCCAAAAAATATAAAAACTGGCCGCAGTAAACAAACTTCATTTTCAAGCTTCTGGTACAAAAATCAGCTCAAAAGTTATATAAAATTATTCTTTAATTATATGACTAAAAAGTCATAATATAGGTCAAACAGAGCAAGGTTCACAAAAATTATTTAAAACGAACGGCTTTTGATGATCTAAAATGCCAAGAAAGATATTTTAGTTACCGGAAATTTCTCTTGATTAAGAAAATCTTCATTGAGATATTTTGAATCTTAGTGCCTAAACAAATTATTCAAACAGCTGCGGTCGAAAAATTTTATTGGTTTACATAATTAATAAAACTCATAGTTACCTATACTGCCATAGAGCTCCAACTTCCACAGTAAGGTCAGTGAGGCTAACCTTGACACCCACACCATCCAGCAGACTTATATTCACACGACCACCTAATCGTTGCAGCAGCTACAAGAAATTTGAAACTTTCTTATATATGATCCAGTTATCATCTATTCATTTTTAAGCAAAAATGCTACATTATGTTATGAATACTTTAAATAGAAACTGCATTTTTTTATCTTTTCAACTTAATCCATTTTTTCTCAAAAAAATAACTTGGAAAAATTACTTTCACTTCATAACCCTTGTTTTTATTTTTCAAACAACTATACATATTTAACGTTATAATTATTTGACCAACAAACCTGTATTCTATCGACTTTGAAGTAGACATGGCCAAAAGGGTCGAGAGAAATAATTCCATGATGGCCTTTCAAGCGAGTACAGTTTGATGGAGTTGTGTTCAACAACGCTTCTGTGAATTTTTGTAAGGATTCAACATTGGCTGAAAGAAAAATTCCAGTTTGTGAGGAGTTTGTGGTGTTTTGAGCTGATGTGGAGACTATGGATAGCAGAAAGCAGCAACTAATAGTATAAATAACGAACTTCATTGTATTTTAAAAGCTTTAAACGTTTGCTTTGTACTTATTTGTTGTTTTTGAATGAAAAACCAAAAGCAGTCTGGTATAAGGTCTCAATGAAGGGAAATGTGGGCAGATTAAGGCATAACTGTAGTGATCAAGGTAGGTTAAAAATGTAAGAACTTAAAAAACGTTAAGCTTTTTTATATAGTTACTTAGAGGGTGATACTTATAAAAAGCACCCTGATGATGAAGCTGTATGAACTGATATCAGCAAACCAACATTTCAATCAATAACTATTATGACTAGCTGATATTTATGGTAATGTCTTGGTATTTTTATTATTAATCAATGATTTGTGTAATTTTATCTTTGTTGGCAAACTTTATCAACAGATTTTGTATTCTAAATACAGAATTTAAATCATAGAAAATGGGGAAACCCATATATATATAATGTATCTATGTATATATAAGTTTATTTCTATTGTACAGGTTTCGACTACTTAATCCTACTATTGAATCGTTTAGAACTAAATCTGTTGACAAACCTTATTGCCTAATTCATCAATAAAGCTTGTATCTTTTTAGTGGATTCAATTTAACATAACTTATAATATAGAGCTAAGGAAGATAGAAAATTTTGAATGTTAAAAAAAATTAAAAATCTAGTTGGATTTCATTTCTAAATTTTTATAGAGTCCTGGTTTTTTTTATGTTTTGATAGAAACTTAAACAATAACCTTGTATAAAATTTATATAATAATCATTTGCTGGCATTTTCTAATAAAAATTTGTTTTTTCAATATGCAGAAAGTGGGTAAAATCATTTTTTCAAAATATTATGAAGACAGAAACAGACAACCCACATTTTTATACATTATATTTAATAACTTTTTTATGTTAAAATCTACTACACTTATAACATTAATTTTTTAATATATTAAATGTTATAAAGCTATATTGATTTTCAGTAAAGCTTCAATTGATACTGTTTCAAAAGTTTACTACTATTATCATCTTTGCCTTTATTTAATTAAATTTTATATGAATTTTTTGGTATTTGTTTTACACGTTTGAGTATTTTTGGGTAGTTGAAAGAAGCCTTTTGAAGTTTTCATAAGTTAAAAAATTTTTTAAAATTGAATAAAAATATTTTATAAATGGGTTGAAACTCATTTCAATTTTTCGAGAATAATCAAACATTGATGATTTGCCAAAATGAATATCTAGCTTAAATGTCTTTGTGAGTAGAAGCCATTAACAAAATAGAGAGAATGAAATTTTCTTCGAGAATTGATTAAAATTTAAACTCAAGTGGATTTAAAGCCAAAAATTTTAAACAAAATAAAAGAAGTCGTGAATGGACTAAAACAATGGCAATAAGTCGAACAAAAGTTGAAAATAAATCATGGAAATTGTCAAAAAATTGTAAAGTTAACCAGATTGCTTAGCTCTCAGTTTGGGATTATTATACAAAAATGTTACTTCTAAAGTGATAAAGAAATTGTGATATTTAAACAGGTATCGTCTGACGCAAACCGAATAATTTAGTTTTAATGGTATAACTAATATTCCAAGCATATTCTACATAATTTACATTATTAAATTGTATTAATCTATAAAATTAAACTATTTAATTTTATTTCAACACTTTATGTAAAAAAAGATTTGAAACATAAATTGACATTTTACAATTATATTAATTAAATCTATTTTAAGCATTTAACTGCACATACAGAACACGTACAATATAAAAATGAGTGAAACGAGCAGGAATATCCGATGGGTAGGTAATAAAACCAAAAAAAGTGAATGAATTCTATTAGAAACTAATAGAATAAATCATAAAATTCAATAATTAAAGTCTAATTGAAAGTAAAAATAAACACTAATATAAAACATGACACTAAACATAATCACAGCTCTTGTGGGATCATTCAAGTTATTTTGCATGTAAAAACTTTTCAACAACCCAAGCACCCCACAACCTTAAACAAGGATAAGATAGAGAAAAGTTTTAATTATGGCAAAAAAAATCACCCATTCGTACTATTTTTACTCAAACAAGCAAAGAAATGAAAATCTTTTGAAACCTGATTCAACAGAATAAACGTGAAACCCCTAAGAAAACTTGGTAAATTTAATATAACTTTAAATAATATAACTCCAATTTGGATGACTACAATCAATATTCAAAAGTTGTTTTGGATATTAATAGAATGCCAAATGAATGAATTAAAAGCTTTGATATTACTTAGACCGTTGAAATAGTAAGTAAGACAAAGAGGGATTAATGGGGCTATGTACTTCAGGTAGTAGTATACTACAGTGATAACAAAGTTATAACACAAATCAATAGTAATCTTTTGAAGGTATTCGATATTTGTTCGAAGATATTGAAATTATAGTGTTATTGAAATCAGCTTGAAGGTATTTTTGATTGTATTATTTCATAGGTTCCCATCATATGCTTATAGAAAGATAGAGGATTTTATTATAAAAGGTTTTGGAGAATTTTTACGTATATTGATAGGATTTTTAATACATTTATTTAAACAGCAAAAATAAGACCTATCATGAGCCTTATCAGAAAGCGTTAGCTAACGTTTTATCGAAAGATAGATATTTTTGCTGTCATAATAAATGTATTAAAATCTCGCAAATCGATGTGAAATTTTTCAGAAAAATTAATTACTGGAAATACATTACAATGTTTCTAAAAAGTTATCATAAAAGTTGTTTTATCGTTTTAAAAAATAAAATGGCGGCTTGTAACATCTAAAATATATTTATAGTGAACAAGAAAGTTGAAAATTTTTTTGATTTTTGTGTATCAAAAACAGAAACAATAAGAAATTAATACAAAATTTGATTTTTGTAAATCTTTTGATTTGCATCAATTTTTACATCTAAAGTATTCAAAATATTCATAATCTCAAATGTAAAATAAACCAAAAACACCCAAAAAACAAAAGAATTTTATAGGTTAACTGTTATAAAAGGTGTGATTCTATTATTATCGCAAGCTCTACGGTCGTTTGAAGTCAAAAATGTAGGCTTAAAGCTTGTTACCTTAAAGCGTTATAATCTATTAAAATTACATATGACACATAAATTTAAGGTTAATGAAAAATTTGGATAATAATACAAGATCGAAAACATCTATGGCTGATACAACACCTCAACACACCACCCCATGAAGGTTAACAAAATATTATTGCTGAAATTTAAAGTTTATTGGTGCTTTTTGGCGCGTCTTCAAGTCAAGAAAGGTTTCAACAGTATCACTCACGGCGCAGCCCTCTTCACAAATTCACATTAAAACACCGCCAAATCGTCAAGGAATTTCAAAACAAATGATTACTGTAAATGACTGAAACAACCACAATTATGGTCATGCAGCTAAACGCAGAAATGGCCAGAATTGCCCATCGGTACTTGAATTGCCGAGATACCACGCTGCGCAAAAACAATGGCGATGATCGACTCTGTCTTTTATCTGCGGGTGTTGTATTGATAAAAATTGAAAGTTCTTTAGCTCAGTTTAAATCTAATAAATACTATTATTATTATTATTATTATTATTATTATTATTATTATTATTATGGGTTATTGTTATTATTATTATTTTCATTTTTATATTATTCGTATTGTTAATATTCTTATTATAATACGTGGATTAATAACTACCATACATTCAGTAGCATTTGTGTTAGATTGATTCTCTTTTTTATAATCATTTTGGCTCTAATATATCAATTTTATATACTATGCCTATCAATAGTATTATTTAATATGCAGTATTTTTAAGTATTATAGTTTACCTTCATTAATCTCAGCCATATATAATACATGATAATATTTAAATAAAAAAATATTCTGAAAATAATCAAAAATTTGATTTTGAAAGAAAATGTGAATGCTTTTCAAAATATATTAAAAACTAAGTAGAAAAAGTTGATTAAATAAAAAATAAACGAAAATAGTGAAATAAATAAATGTAAAAATTTAATATCTGATTAAAAATTAATGAGGAACTAAAAAATATTAAAAAATTAAAAAATAACTCAAAATATATAAAACAAAAAAAATAGTAATGAATGAAAACAATAAATCCAAAATTTTAAAAATAACGATAAAAAAATAATAAATAAAATTAAAAACAAATAAAACTGAAAATAAAAGAAAAAAAAATAAATAAGATGAAAAAAACAGATCAGTAAGGGCACCAGTGTCAAGGATGGTGGCTTCCGTGAGGTTGGTGCAGCTGGATAGCCGTTTGATAATCCTTGAACCTCCGTTCATCAGTGGGCCTATCTGTCCTGTTAAGTACAGTCTGCAACAAATAATAGTGGGGTAAGTACAGGCTGCGACAAATAAGTAGGTTAAGTGAAATCTGCGACGAATAATAGGAATAATAATGTATTATGACAAAATTGAATTTTTCGAAAATTTTAGTTCTTTTGAAAAAATATATGTATCTAAAATCTTCCTCATTTTACGATAAAAATCAAGTGTTGAATTAAAAAATAAGATACATGAGATGTCTCTAAAAAATACTAATGTTGCAATTTATAAAGCGCCATTTTCCTAGTGAGTAGGCAAGTAAAGAAATGTTGATAGGTAGTTTGAAATTGTTCACTTCCAACGTGAAGCTTTGTACGTTTTTTGGTTTGATGTGAATTTTTTTGCAATATTATACTAAAAAATTTTTGAAAAAATGAGTAAGTTGAGTACAATTTGAAAAAAATTAGTGAGAAATTTATTAGTATTTCTCAACAAATACTTAACTTTTTGATATAAAATTAAGTATTTTGACACATAGTTCAATTGAATGGTACAAGTAGTGGCTGCAGAATCATTAGCTTTCTTAAAGCCATGTTGAAAACAAAAATATAGATTATAATATGACGAGCCTAAAATTATTAAAAAAAAACAAAACAAATGGAAATTTGAACTTTGTTTTTATTATCAATTTTTTTGGTGTCATCAGGATACCACCATCAAAAAAATTTTTCAATATAAAAATAACAAAATCAATAATGAGGTTTTATTATGTTTTTTTTCTAATGAAAGTTGTGTTGAGAACATAGCCTTCCTATTTTATTGAAAATAAAATGCTAAAAATAGCACAGGATACAATAAAAACGAGAAAAATTCATCGATACTAATAAAGTTCACGTGGAGCTTGTGAATACTGCAAAGCATAGATATTAAATCATAATTGAAGCATGAACCAAAAATACAACAATGAAGCGATAAAAAGATCTAAAAAAAAAATTACTTGCGGGAAGGTACTTTATTTTAAAGAAACTAAAATTTTTGATAAGTACAATCTTATCATAATGCGTTAGAGGAAAGGGGACAAATTGAAAAAACCATTGAAAATAAACTAAAAACTTGGAAAACTATAACAAATTCTCACAGCCCACCAACCTAATAGTGAAGAGAAATTTCATTTCATCTTCAAGCTCATCACACCCATCGTCAGAGAAAAGCTGCATGGGGTTTGTAACAGTTTCAGCGCTTAACACGTCAGCACCTGGTTTAAATGTCGTCAATTGAGGTATAGGATTGAATATGTCGGCCCCTATAGCTCAATGGTTGAGCATTAGACTAATTATCTAAAATTACTGGGTTCGATCCTGCGTGGGCCGACAATTAGCACCTGTTCCACAGTGTGTTTTCGCTACATGTAATTTGTGCAAGCGCTTTGATCTATAAGGAAAAGCGCTTTATAAATAGCACTACATTACATTACGTATATGGTTGAAATGTGACCATTTTGAATTTGTATGGTTCTAATCATGTAGAACCGTTTGTGGTACATTTTTTTGTAGTTCAGAGATTGATATTAGTTTTCATAAAGGTTTTTATTGTTCTATGTTATATAATTTTGGATCTTGAAACTCGCTAGGTTAAACATTCTTATAATAAACTTCGTAGATTTTTATTTTTTTTATTGATTTTATTTTTATTGGAATTCCAAAAATTACCATTAGTTATTGTGAAGAAATATATTTCTATGCCCTTTAAATAAAACTTTTAATGATTATTCTTGGTTTTCATTAAGATATGATGGTTTGTATGAATCGATTGTGTGCTAAGATTTAAAAATTCTGCTTTGAGTCTGGACCATAAATATAACAACCAACGTTAAGTATAAAAACAGTAACATATATGTGATATATGTGGACTTTGAATTGACAGTTATGAGATAATGTATCTAATTTAAAAGTATAAAGAACAGTGAGAAGATTTTTTCAAGTGTTCATATATGAACTTGTATAATATTTATAACAACGGTAGTTTTATAATACAAACTTAATGAAGGTTAGACAAATAATACTTATCAAACCATCTTTCATTAAATTTTGACCAAAACTCACCACTGTTCCTTAGGAAAGCGATAACTTTAGAAAACGTCTCTCTCATCATCTCCAGCCTCTCACTCATCCTGCTGTTCGTCTCGGTCGTTTCATTTTCGTCTTTTTCTCGAATAATTTCTGGCGTGAATGTCTCATATACGAAGGGAAAACATATAGGAAAATGGCGGCTATCAGGGGGAGAGTCATTTGATGTTGTTTTCTTATCACTTTCGTCTTCATTATTCAATTCAATCAAATGCTTTTTTTTCTCGTCTTCTTCTGTAGAACCTTCATCCCTCAAAGAGCTTTTTTTCTGGCGGTAAGCGTCTTTTTTTTCGGCTAATTTTTTTTTATTTGGAACAATTTTGAAAAGGTATATTCTAAGGATTCTGAAAAACTCGACTGGTTCAGTATTGCTGATGCCTGGCATGCTGTAGTGGCAGGACTGACCCAGTTCCAGACTCGTTTCACCTAGAATGTACCAAATCATTACTTATTTAATAAACTTTAATTAAACATAATTAAAAATACATAATGGCATTGAAATAAATTGACAAAATTTCATTAAAACATATATAATATTTAAAATTATATTTCATAACTTATAATTATGCTATATAGTGGGGTATTTGGCACGATGATAAAGGACAGTATATAGGCATACATAGCTTAGAGAAAATACATGGTTATACATAGTTGAAGGATTATACAAAATTAGGACTTGAGATGATAAAAAAAATAAGTCAAAGTAAGTCATAATATTAGTACAATACTGTATAGTTATAAAGCTAGTTTACCATCTTCCTTCTGAACCATAACAGACTGCATATTTGTGATCAACAACTGCGGAATTTAAATGAAGATATAAAAGCATCAAAAACATTGATAGACTTCGATACACACTAATTTGATATTTCAATTAGATATAACAATCACATAATACATAACTAAACGTACATGCAGAAGAATTTGTTATTAATAACAATAAAATTGCTTAACAAAAATATCAAAAATAATGCAACTAATAACAGTAGACTATTATAAATATAACAATTAACTACATGCAATATATTGAATAACTAACAAAAAAGGGAATACATTTGAAGGTCTACTAAAATCTATTAAGAGTTTTACTTCGTCTTTTTGGTCTTTTAGCCAGTTGTTAGCCTTCTCGGCCAGCACCTCAAAGCCTTCATACCCTTCGTTCCACGGCAATGGGATTATATCTTTTATTGCTGGTGAGAGTAGGGGGTTTTTTATAATTAAAAAAAAAATTTTCATTATTATGAATAAGAATTTTTTTTTGATTTATGAATGATAAAATCAGCTTTTTATTTTTTTTATTAGTCTTATAAAAATAGTTTTAAAAAATTCAGAAAATTCAAGTTTCAAAAACTTCTTTTTTTTATATAATAAACCAAAAACACAAAAACCAAATTTTTGCTTTTAAATCAGACCACTATGAATAAAAGTCTCAATCTATGACGCTAAGGGTAATTTATTTCTTAAAACTACTATACTAAAGTTGATAGATAGTGTAGTTCTTTGAAAATTTTTTCCGTGAAATTGTAAACGATTCCAATATACTTATATTTATTTTCAATCAACTTTAAAAACTATTCACGAGTTAATTAAGATTTTATAGAAACTTATAATGCAGTAATAACAAATTAATGAGAAAAGCTAAAATGCATTATAAAACGATAGTCATATTGATATTTATATATTTGGAGTTATGTACGTTAAAGAATAATGAGACAGATTAGACTAGTGAAGCTTTTATAAAAAAAATCAAACCAACTATGAAATAAACAGATGAAAAGACGCCACAGCCAGAAAAAGTTTCACAAGATAACCATATAACTTAAATTTCCTCCCAAAAAATCTCTTCATTACTTTACCACCCAAACCCACCTACTCGCTTAACCACTCAAACCTGAACCACCCTAGTACTAACCAAAAAAACCACTTACTTAGATACATATTGACTTTTCCTAGTTTTCTGACGGTGTTTTTATTGACGAATATTCTGATGACGAAGGTGTATGGGGCATCGCACTCAACTCCTTCTTGCCAAGTTGTCAAGATGTGTCGCACTTTTCCTTTCAATATGGGAGCTCCTATTGTTTCCATTGACAAGATTTTTCCTGTGGTGTGGTATTATGTGGTGTGATGGTCGGTGGGGTTGTGTAATGTAAAATGGAGTTGTGGTGTGGATGGGCAATGTGGTGTGATATGAGATGGGTCATGTGATGATGTGGTTGGGAGGTGTAATGTTGTGTGGTACTTTTTGATGTGAAGGTGTGTAGTGTTCGATGTTTTGGTTTGTTAAAATGAGCTGTGAGGATGTGTAATGTAGGGATGTGTGAGGAGTTAATAAGGAAATGGTGTGGTTTATAAAATAATATATTTAACGTAATATTATGCAATGATTTATGGTGTGGTGTGGTGGCGATGAAAATGCATGTGATGGAAATATAGTGGTCTATTTACGATGTTTGGTTTTCATTTTGCTCATGTGTGCTGGAAGGCTGTGTGAACTTGGCTCATTAAATTTTGAATTAAATGTAAATAACATTTGCGATATGCATTTCACCATTATATATGTTTATTCTGAAAAATTAGACAACAATCTGTATCTAACTGCACGACTGAAATTGAATTTTTAGTTTCCAATGCTATTTGCTTGAGCATCATTGGATAAAATATTAGGAAATAAAATAGTATCACTAGGACTACTATTTTTACTAACTAAAAAGTAGAACGATAATAAAAAAATATAAAAAAACTTGTAGATTAAACGCTTAAATGTTAAAAAAGCATGAAAAATAATCTCATATGAAATCGAATAATAATAAAAACAACGGAAACTTTAAATAAATTTAAAGAAACTAAAACAAAGCAATGAAAATTAGATATTAAATAGAATTATACTGAAGGACTAATGGATAACATTTGATTATGAAAAACACAGAAAAAACACACACAAAAAAACAACCATCGAACCTGATAGATGTTTGTGTTGAAACTTTTTATTGATCTTTTCCACCAAATGGCTGATTTTGTCTCCTTGGGAGGGCAGGTAGTCTTCAAAGTGGAGGGTCTGTAAGGCTTCCGAGCGTCGAGGTACAAGCCACAGTCTTTGAGGGGAGGGGGAGGAAGGGTTTATCTCGTGGTTATGAAGATTTTAGAAGTACAGAAATAGAATAAGGAAAACAAAAATCGCATAATAAAACAAAATAGCATGGTGAAACAAAAATGATCATATTGTAACATCAAAAAATTTTAACAAAAACAAGAAATCATAATAAAACAAGAAAAAATATCTTAAACAAAAAGAAAAATTGTCAAAATACAAGAAAAATAAATCTCATGACGATAAAAAACTAATAATAATAATAAAAAAAATTAAAAAATAGCCACTTTACCTCAAGCCACGACAGTATATGGTCATAGCTCCTTCAACCAGCTTCTTCGACAGCACCATCTGGTCGCCATCTTTGACCTGCTCCATATCTGAACTCATCCACGTGATCGTTTCACAACTCTTCACTGCTGCTTCCGGGTTCTTTTTCAACCAATCGTTCGCTTTGTCGACTAGTTTCCTGTATTTGATTGGTTGATTTTATGTTGTTTTTATCTGCAGTTTATAAATGGGGCTGTCTACGCTTATGATTTACGTGATATTTTGAGTTTTTTTTCTCGTTTGATTGGTTTGTTTAAATATTTATGTAGCGGGATGCTTTTATCTTATTGTTTTATTATTATTATTATTATTTTATTATTTTTTTATATTTATTTATTTATTATTATTTTTTTATTATTGTTATTTTTATTATTTTTTATTATTTCTTATGTATCCTAATCTTGAATTTTAAACTAAAGAAAAACTATTCAAAAAACAAAACAAATAAACTAAAAAACAGATCTTTCAAAATAATACAAAAAAAGACGATCCAAAACAAAGATAAAATCTAAAAATAAACTCCAAGGTCAAATGAATCATTTTGACGGTCATTTTGAGAAATAAATACTATAAAAGATTTTGATGGCTCATTTCATCTGCATGCGAAAGCTAACTCAAAATGGATCATATTACGTTTATGGCCCAATTGATCCGTCGTTTATTGATTTATCCATTTTAATTAAAAGGAATTTACAGAAATAGTGTAAGAGCCGGAGTGATAATAGCAATAATGGAAGGCGTTTATTGAAATACAATGAAATTCAAACTGGAGGAATTTTTTGAAAATTAATAGTTTTTATTATAGAGTACGTAAGTTTCTTGTGAGCATTGTAACAGTTTCACGTATGTGAATCACCATGTTAACGAAAAGCTTTGTACTTTATGATAAAAGCTGAGTGTTCAGAATCTCTTCATTTTACTTTGTCTTGAAAATATCTTCATGAGATTCAAACTGTATCTTGATGATAATTGGTTTGTTAACCAAAAAAATAATTAGCGTAATTCACCAAAGTATTATAAATTTAAACTCGTGGTGATATGGTGCTGAGGAATAAACATAGAAGCATTTTTGAATGAGTTTTATGAAAATTCAGTCTACATTAGGAGTTAAAAGTCATTGTTTTCAGACGCTATTGTTATTATCGGACTGCTTACATTTCTTTTTTCTCGATTACCTTAATTATTGGGATATTTATGGCTATTTTTCTATTGATCTTGTCTGAAAACAAAAATGAGCTACTTTGGAGTCATCTCCTAACACAAACAACTCAAAGATTAGTTACATACTTCATATTCCCAACATAAAAACTTCAGATTGGTTGTATTAACTGTATTAATCAAACAATTTGGAGTCATTCTATTAACAATATTGATCCTTATATTGTCTGTCGTACAACCTGATTTTGAGAGTATTAGACTAACATTTGAAGCTACTGAGCTCAATTCTGGGCCGACAATTAGCACCTGTTCCATAAAGTGTTTGCTATATGCATATTTTGTGGCAAGTGCTTTGAACGACACAGAAAAGCCTTGAAAGTTTTTATTACTTTTTTCAGCTTCAATTATCAAAACAATGGCAATTTTAATTATTTATAAGGATGATGATTAAAGCTGAAATAATATGGTTCTATACATTTTCTTCAGTTAAGGCTCAGATAAACATATATTTATACGCATATTTATTACAACAAATCTAACTGAAAAGATTCGGATTTGTCATTGTGGTGTTTGGCAAGGAAGTCTTGGTACTTCAGTTTCCAATGAGAATGCAAGCTTGATGAGGGCGTCTTGCTGCGCTTTTCTGACGCTCTTTTAGTGTGGTTCATCACTTTGTTCTCTAGTAATGTTTCCATAAAATCCAAAGGTTCAGACTCTATAGCTTGTTATCAGTTGTGTGGTGGTGTGAAGGCGAGTTGTCTACAAAGGTGTGAAGCAGGGGTGTGGAGGGTTGTGTAATTAATTGAGAGCCACACTTTATGACAAGCAATCCAGGTAGCTCGTGAAAACTTCTGTTGGGATGATTATAGAAACTGAATTTTTAAATACTGTTTTAAAGATCATAGAAAATCTCAAAACATTTTTCGTATTTCTTACAAAATTTGTAGAATATCTTCTAATGCATTGAATATTGCTATAAATTTTATATTCTTCAGGTACTTAATAATGAGAAAAAGCCAAACTTGATTGAGTCATTCCAGAGAGTTGAGAACAAAGCTGGTTTGACTTTGAAAATTTACATCTTTATTGGTTAGTCTTACAAAAGTCATAATAACTGGAGATTCAAAGTTTATCATAAGTCGCTTCAATTTATACTTATGAAGGTAGGGTTATGCTTTCACCATTTGAGACTTGTTTAAAAAATTTTAAATGAAGTCATTGAAAATCCTTCAAGTATAAAAATTCATTATTGAAACTATAGAAATTTCCATCACTTTAATTATTTTAAAGTAAAATTTCAAAGTTTTCTATCTAATTCGCCATCTTAATTGTAACGTATTATTTTCTAACAAATAGATTAGAGAACATAAGTTTTCCAATAACTGTATGTTAATTGTACACGCGCCTTTGTATGTAATGATTGATCCATCTGATTCGGTCCACGTACTAATGTGTAAATTGGAAATTTTGTTAACTCCAATCGATTGGTCGTTTGTTTAACATAGGATTTTCATACCATAACGTAATTTCGGGCTTTCATGAATGATGATAATTGTTGAGAATTTCAATTCAACTTTATTCCATTATTTTGAACATTTGAATTCTTTCGAATAGGTAGTTAAATTTCACTTTTAAATCCGTTCAGAAATGCATTAATGGTCAAACTTTTAAACAAATTTCAGGGAACATTTTTTGAAATATCTTGTGCTATACCTAGCACCCATCTATTCGGGAAACGTCTGAAGAAATAGAAAGGAAAGGTGTACAGCAGGAAACGTGCATGCATATGTACATTCTTCCTTCAGACATTGATGCGCTGTTATGCTTGGTCATATAAACTATATGCCCTGACTTTATGAAAGATTTCTAATGATAAAATTCAAACCTCAAGTTTTTATGCAAAAGCAATCACATTAAGCAACAAATTAATGAAAAACATGAATTAATCAATAATTTTTTTTCTGGTTGGTAATGTTATAGACTGCATATTTTTGCCTCCAAAAAACGCCCAAACTACACAGTAGTGTTCCAATAGTAACCCGAACATTTCCATCTCGTCTAACAATTCCAGCTTCTCTATCCTGCATTTTAATCGTTTTATTTTGAATGTGTATTTATATAGCGCTTTTGATTAGAGTTCAAAGAAAAAGCTACAAATTTGATGTGAAGAAAACAAAGTGCTAAACAGGTGCTAATTATTGGGCGCACACGGGATCGAATCGGGTAATTTAAAGCAATCAGTCAAATGCTTTACTAGCTGAACTATAAGAGCGAATTATAATAATAAATAATGCTAATTTTATTTAAAATGCTACAAGTTACTAATTAATAAAATTTTTTAAAATGGCCTTTACAGATTGGGCAAAAATTTATGATATTGATATTCATCAACTAGAATAAACAATTTTATTGCTCCAAATATTCGCTATGAATCTTTCAAGGGCATTTATGTATGAAAAAAATATAGATAGGTAGACCGATAGAGAAAGAAATAGGTATAGATAGATAGATAGATAGATAGATAGATAGATAGATAGATAGATAGATAGATAGATAGATAGATAGATAGATAGATAGATATAGATAGGCAAAAAGATGAATACCTGTTAAGTTCTTGTGAGGGGATGCCTCGATAGATGTCCATGAGGTCTGCTCCATGAGCCTCATCCCAGCCATTCTTGAGGAATCTTTCATTAACAATCAATAAAGATCAATTACGGCTTAAATTAAAGTGGTTCATGATTTTGAATTTCTGATTTAAAGCAATTGTTATCAAGTTTGGTTTGAAAACACCATGTTTTGATGTTTTGTGTTGCACTAATGAGATTAAAAAACTGAAACAAACCTGTCTATCTGTGATTGGAGACTGGCGCAATGCACCACGCCCGCTAATCCAAGACCCCTCAGCTTCAAATTCCTTTTCATCACTTCTCCGAAATTATCCTCCATTCCTATCTATGTGGTTATTATAGAAGGAAATACAAACATTAAAGACAGTCCATAATGAAATATTTAAACAATTAGGACTGGATTTTTGAGATTTTTCTCTTCAACCATCATGAAATGATGGTTGAAGAGAGACCAACCTGCTCATAGTTAACAAACATGGCAGTAGTGAAATTAGATGCAATCCATTTTATGAGGTTTCTTGACTGCTCCCCCTCCATGTACACTAACACACACTCAGCCACAAACAAAGTTGGGGTGTCAAATTTTAAGCCACATTTTTCCTAAAAATACGCATTGTTTTAAAACTATGCTAGTTTAGATAGATTTCAAGTGAACTTTTTTGAGATAAAGAAATGCTGATATGCTAATTGTGATTTGAAGACGCAGAAAAAAACAATATTCAAAGTTAATTATGATGGTTTAATAGGGGAAAAAATACATTGAAACCTCAATTTGGATCAATTGATGCTTGAATAAAATACATATATTGAATACAAACCAGACATCATAACTTAAAAATAGCTTAGAATTGTTTTTATTATCTAATTGGCCTACATGAAAGTTTAAATAAGAGCAATTGAAACATACATATCTAAACTGAATAAAACAACTGAAATACCAACTTTAAGAGCATGTTCAAACTGGGAGAGGTTCCTTAAATCACATGAAACACAATGGTATATAGATGTATGTAGTTCTTCTTTGCTTGTTTTCCCTTCAAAACCAATGAAAATTATCATTTTTTTAAAATGTTGCTTTTGGGTGAGGTTTCCCATTAGTTGATCAATTTTTGGGAATGCTTCTTTTTAGTAGAAATTAACTAAATTGAGATTTGAGCAAAATTGACAAACAAATGGTCATATTTGAATTCTTATAAAAACTTACTTTTTTGCTCAACTTCTTCACTATTCAGCTTTAACTTGTCTTGAAGGATTTTTTTCGATCTTTTATAAAATGTTTGAATAAAATTGAATTCCAATATAAAAAAAACTTTATAAAAATAGAAATAATATATAAAGAAGTATCCTAACAGAATGCTTCTTATTTTCCTACTAATGACAGCCCCAAAGTCAACTTCAACCCAACTAAGAGGAAGGTCTTCAGAAAGGTTCCAGTATGATGTGTCAAAACCTGCTCCCAATATCACCACTTGACCTTCATCTTTGTGCATCTATGGTATTTAGTTGTATAGATGAAAAAAATCAATTTTTTAATGAAAACCTAGTAACATGAACATCTAACAAATAAAAAAATTTTCATTATTGAAGAAAAGCTCTATGAGTCATATTATCTGTATATGAATAAACTGTACAATATGCTTACAACCTTGAGAAACTGTTTAGTAAGAGATTCAACAGCTTTGACTCTTGCGAAGTACCCCCTATTCATTTCAGGAAGACGTCTAGTGGATGGTTTGACAAAATGTGAAATATAAGGATCTTTCCAGTATCCCAACTGCACAGCACTGCATTTTGAAGTAGAAGCGTCATCATTGGTGGCTTGGACTTGCTCATCTTGAACCGAGTACGCCATTAAGCTCACTTACTAATAGTTTTGGAAAAAAAATTGAAAAGTAATTAACTAAAAAGACGGTTTGTAAATTTTTGAAATCATTAAAAATCGTTTAGTGCATTAAAAATATACGGTTTTTAAATTTAAATGCTTTTATGATTAAAAGTAAATTGAAAAATACTAAATAGTTTATTGATATCCAAAATAACCCCGAAGATTATGAAGTTGAACTATAGAGCGATTAAACAGGAATCCTTTAATTTACCATGGAATAATAAATACTAGGTGAGAAAATAAATAAAAAACCGTGAAGTAATACCGAAATATATACAAGTTATTTTGCAGTGATCAAGCATTTAAATAGTGTGAGAAGTTTGGCGCTGGAGATGTTAACGAGGCGTGAGGAAAGGCACTTAAAACTGCTTCTGTGTTCGTCCAATTACTGGAGTACTTTTTGTACCATTCGACTGAAAAATATATAATATTATATCTATCTATTTATCTATCCTACTTACTAGTGAGGTCTATTCCTTCCTCCCACGACACCTCAGGCTTCCAACCAAAAGACTTAATCTTATCAGACGTCATAATATAATGAAGGTCGTTGAATGGACGGTCAGACGTGTATGTTATGTAAGTGTTCTCATCTACATCCTCTCCCCTCATCTGAGGGTTATCATAATTTATATAGCGCTAAGTATTCGATTGTTATTGATCTTTTATTTTTTAATTATGTACCTGCATACAATTGATATTTATTTTTTTAATTTTTGTTTTTTAACTCTAAAATCATTCTACTTTAAACTACATTGAAAACCAAAATTTTTATTTATTAAAATAGCAGTCAAACAATACAAAACCTTTTTAACAAGATAGCGGGTTAGTTGTAGAACACTCAGCTGATCATCACAACCCACATTATATACCTCCCCATCAGTCCCTTGATGCAGCAGCACATCGTATGCCTTAATGGCGTCGACAACATACATATAATGGCGAATGTTGTCTCCATTTCCATGCACGCAACACTTTTCTCCTCTCAGTAGCAAACAGATGAACTTTGGAATGACCTAGATTGAGTGGTTGATATTGGTCGTTTTAGAAGTTGAATTTTCTTTATTTCACTGATGTTAACGTTAGTGTATTGGGTTTGTACAAAGTAAATGAAGAACTTTTGAAATAACATAATTGACTAAATATTCATTATATTATAAACAATTTTGGTGTACTGTTTTTTTGATAATTATTATTGTCTTTTTAATGATATTATTATTCTTAAAATTGTTCTTAAAAATAATAATAATAATAATGAAAAAAATATCAATATCATCATTCTCAACCACAATAAAAATCCACCAACAGTCTCTGGGTACTTGTGAGGTCCG
The DNA here is from genome assembly GCA_964035795.1 of Pterobdella sp. o SKG-2022. Taxonomy (NCBI): domain Eukaryota; kingdom Metazoa; phylum Annelida; class Clitellata; order Hirudinida; family Piscicolidae; genus Pterobdella; species Pterobdella occidentalis. The sequence goes on along the minus strand of OZ038326.1, from coordinate 4,826,011 downwards.
TAGGCATTAGTGGTCCTGATAATGATCAGAGGCAAGTGGTAGCAATGCATGTAGCTTTGAGCCATCAACTCTGCAGAAGCCTTTGAGCAAGCATAAGGGTTTGTTGGCTTCAATTGGTCTGTCTCAATAGATGCCTGCGACGATTTGTGGGAAGAATATAGATTTATATATATCACTGAAGTCAATGACTAGGGATTATATTGTATAATTATGTTCTTGAATGGAGCATTTTCCTACCCAACCATATAATCGTCTCAATAACATATGTCTCTAATCATTCAGCTCACTAACTCATTCCCCTACATATCTATCCACCATTTAATAATACGTCCATTCATCAACCAACCAATTTAAATGATCCATCAACCAACCAATCACAAGCAAGCACCTCATTTGAGTTGCCTCCATAGACTTCATCAGTACTCATTAGAAGAAAGCGCTTTATTGAAAGTTCAGAAGCTAACTTGGCTAGAACATGGGTCCCATATATATTTGTGTGGTTGAAGTCTAAGGCACTAACAAAAGAGTGGTCTGTAATTGTTGTTGTGTAATTAAAAGGATTTTATTAATGTGGACACATCACATCTATTACTTAATATATACTATATTTATTTCATAAAGCTATATTATAATTATTAGTATGAGTATATTATGTTTATTTCTTTTGATATACTGGGTTTATTACTATAAATATTTTTTTTTTTAAATTATTTTATTATTCTTTTAAGTGAAATGAATAGCAAAACTAATTAAAACAACTTATAAGAATAAAAGAAAATGGCTTAAATGGAAACAAATCAAATAAATAAAACATGTCTTTCAAGAGTATACTGATATACCGTAAATGAAATGGCATAAAAAAAACAAAACAAAGAATTCAAATCGAATGAAATAAAAAATGAAGTAATAACAGACTAGATTTATAACTTAGAGCTGTTTAGAATATATTTTTTTAAAAGGGCTTTGAATAATTTTAATGATTTTATGGATTTAAGATTATCTGGTAATTGATTCCAGCATTTAGCACCTTTTACTCTTAAAGATAATTTCTTTTTATTAGTTCTATATTTTTCTATAATTAAATTGTTATTATTTCTTATATTGTAGTTATAGGTTTTAGCGTTAAAGAAATTAGAGAAAGGGTCAGGAAGAAGATTATTCATATGTTTAAAACTAAATATTAAGGTGTGTAATATATTTATGTTATTTATATTCAATATTTTAAATCAATTGAGTAATTATTTAAGTTATTATTGTTATTATCATTCTCATCATCATCATCATCATTGTAATAGTTAATGTTGTCATATATATATATTTATTATTGCAGGCTGTGTTTAATAATATTAGTGTTCAAAGGCTAATACTTTAATATTAATATCAAACTTTTGAGTAATCCAGCAGGTATGGCAAATTACCTTATTCTATAAAGAGATTTAGGAATTAATACATAATAATATCGAATAAAAATAGAGAAAAAATTTGGACACCTTATAAACATTTATGAATGAAATTTTTAAAAATCTGAAAGGTGAAAAGTTTATTGAATGATGATGTTATAATTTTTGATCTAATCTTAACTGCACAACTGAAGTTACTATGGATAGAATTTTTGGAAATTTAAGTGAAATAGTCCATAGAACAATGGTACACTTTGTGACTAAAGCTTGAAATATTCAAAGATTTCTTTCATGCATTTTTATGAATCAAATGACTAATAATGGAATTTTTTTGAACAATTTTATATTAAACAACTGAAACTTAATGCACACAAAATCATACCAACACAACTGAGAGCTGCAAAATGGATGATATGGGTGATCTTGAATTTTATCATTATGTTTCTCATCTCTTTTTCATTGCAAATATCTGCCTGATGTTTGAAAAGGTTTTCAGTTAGTTGCCATTAAATTTTTTGTTGAAGGGGTTTCAATTAGTTTATATTAAATGTTTTGTTTAGTCTTTTGGTTATAATTTCAACACGTGTTCCATTATGGGAAGATTTTTTATAGGATTAATAGTTAAAATTTTGTTAATAAAAGAAAATTAATAACTTTTATGAATTTATAATTAGATTTATCTTCAATACTTTCCAAGTTTTTCAGACTCGAGTTATAACATAACTGAAAATGAAAATGAAAAATGTTAATTTTAAATTATAAAATAAGAAATTGACATAAATATTTATATGTATCAAAAAACTTAAAATCAATATAATAAATAGTTGAAACTAAATATTTATCCCATAAATATATTTAAAATAAGCTTTAATTTGACAAATAAAATAGTTGTAACCTTGTCTAAATTGACAATAAAATAAGTTGGATACTTATTGACAAGGTAGATCACCATGTGAGAGCCCCTGGTGGCAAAATTTTATTATTTCAAAACAACTTAATTTCATCATTTCAATCATCAGTGAAGTCTTATTTTCAAAATTTCTGCAAATTATTCTTGAACTTAAATATTATTTTTAGTGTAATTAAAATTATTAAAATAATTAATATACTTTTTTATGAGATAATTTTGTGATATTGTGTTAAAAACATGAATATTTTAAAAATAAAGTTTATTCAATGACTCACATGAACCCAGCCCCTCCAGTCACCATTATATATTTACAGAATGTACTCATGATTATTTTATCATACAATTGTCAAGTTTGTTTTTATTCACTTCATCAATTATTATAACAGAGTATGAAGATCTGCCAGTTCCCGATGCAAGTTTATGCTATTTTTATTAGACAACACCATTTACGTGTAATATAGTAATCTCTGCTGCCAATGATCATATTAGTATAGTTTATCAAAAATTATGTGTAAAAATGAAATATTACGATAAATATTAATAACCTTAAAATATTAAGTAGAATGATGGAAAAATTATTTTTAAGCTTATTTAAACTTATCTTTCTTAATTGTATTAACAATTTGAAATATGAGCTACTCTTGATAAGAAAAAGATTTAATGCTTGAAAAGAACACTATGAATAACTTTTATAATTGAATACAAAAATTTTGAAAGATAAAATAATGTTTTATTTCGGTCGCTTGTAAGTTCGCATTTAAATGGCAGGTAGTGTTTATATGATATTGTTTATTAGGATTGAAAGTAAGAAACGGATATAAAACATCTATCTATATCTTAGGATTGAATATGGTTTATATTTGACAATAAAAATTATTTTGTTCAGTCATACACTCAACTTGAATTCTTAAAATAGTCAAATAAATTGAAAAGTATGTTTTAAAAAGCAAAATGAAAACTTACCCAAGCGAAGTTACTGTCATAGGTAGCATAATCCTTTAGTTAGATTCATTAATCTTTTTTTATTAATCTTTCAAAAACAATATCTAAAATTCATTTTCAGTTTATTCTGTTGAAAATCTCAAGCCTAAAAAACCAGGTATGTTTTACTTCAAAATTTTGCCAACCGTATCAAAGTTTACTCAATTTTTTTTCTTGAAATTGATTCAACCTTATATAAAAATAACTAAAAAATCTCACCAATAAATATGTCCACCTCTTACAGACGTTAAATTCTGTGTAATATTCTCTCTGGGTAGCGAAAAGTTTCTCACCGACAGAGTAGAAAATAAGCTTGGAAACCCAGTCTTCAACACCGAAGCCTCCCTGTTTAAATTTTTATTTTTTTTTAAATTTAAAATTTTACTAGTTCATCAGATATAACATCAGCGTTTTTTTGATGAACTAATCGTTTGAAAACCTAATATATCACATTTCTTTTAAATTTGGCACTGTTTTGTACCATTTACGTTTTTTGGCTACACTTCAAAGTTTTCCATTTTAGAATATACCATAAAAAATATATTTTTTTTTCAATTTTTTAGACCAGTCGAACATTCAAGTTTCCCTTTGAGATTCGTTGTGACTGAAAAGAAAGAGAAGGAGTTTTATGGGCAGCTGGAAATATCTCTTGATGATTTGCCTAATTACAGGTTATTCACTAAAAGCACTCAACTGAAAAAATTATTTATAAAAGTAAACATATCTATTATAAAAATTAAAAATATCATACAAAAAATCAAAATGAAAAAACGGTCTATATAAGCATTCACTAAACAACCGCCAGACCCGGCGTAACGACCAAATCCCAACTACAAGCCCACAAGAAATGCCCTCAGCCTACAGCTACCATACATTTCGAAGCATGGATCTCTGCAAACCTCAATACTTCAGAGCCTTTCATCGCTAAAGTATCACTGGTTTTTTAAGCTGTCAACGGTAGCTTTTTTTTTTAGCGTCAAAGAGACTTTTTTGTTCAGTTTCGTGGATTTTGTTTTTATTATTATATCTTTTTGTTACACTGTGTGTTTGAGTGTATTATTAATTTTACAGAAAAAAACGAAAGGTCCTTTTAAAGGCTTAAAAGCAAAAATATCGACCCTTAAGCATTCTCCATTGATTGGAAGGTGATTATGCATGCCTACAATGTCATTTTGTTCACAACTTCACATTAAAAGTAATCTAGATTTGATGAAAAATTTAATGTTAAAGTAAATCTCATAAAATTTTGTTTTATTTCTTCATAATGAATCATTCAAATATTCATTGAAGAAAATATATATCAACATTTTTATTTCAAATTAATAATTAATATAACCAATGATACAAGAAAGAGCAAACTGTCGATATCTAGCGGACATGAAGCACACTCTTGCATGGACTTGAGAGCCAACAAATACGCCTCCAACGCCTCACTCTTCGACCTAAAAAGCGAAAAATCAAGCTATTCTGGTGATAATGACAGCCATATTTTCTACGTCGGGGAAAGACAGAGTTACAAAGAGGTTAATCCATTTGAGGAGCATGATAGTAATCCTTGCGAAAAACAACCTGATGTTCATCCAACTTTGTCCTTGCAATCTCAAACAAAACCTGAGATCACTGGTATCTCACCCAACGAAGGTCCGACTACCGGAGGAACCAAGGTGCTTATAAGAGGAAAAAATCTTGGAAAGAACCGGGAAGATATTATAGGATTGTATGTTTGCGGTTCAAACGTGCTAGGGTCTTTGGTCTATTTCAATAATGCCAAGATTGCTGTTGTGACCAAAGCGTGGAAAGAAGGTAGTGGGTCGATCACTATAGAAACCCAGAGCGGAGGAACAAGTGTCTCTGAACTTGAGTTCGAGTTTACAAATAGAGAAGAAAATGAATTTAGTGCCAATGATGTTAGAAGATCTGATAGTTTGAATAATTCTATCAGAAGCAAATCATCAACAAATCTTGCAAGTCAACCTTCAACACCAACTAAAAAAACTTTAAAATTCGGCAACAAACTGACCCTGGGTTTGTCGAATAATTTGCTTTCACGGAGCCTCATGAGTCTTAACGAAGAAGAAAAAAAATCTCAAAAGAAAGAAGAAAAAGCAAAAATGAAAGTCAGCAACTACGATAAAAACGAAGGTATGTGGTTTTTATACTTAACTTATTATCGATTTCTTATAAAAAAAATTGAATAAAAATTTATTATATGGATATTTTTTAAAACTTTCAGATAGAAACGGGTCTTTAAAACCACCTATTGTTCACGTTCTCCCTTTCATGTCCGATAAAGAAAATACCAGGGTTTGGCGCGCTGCCTTATATTCTATTATTAAAAATACCTCTCTACTACTTGTATATATAGATTTAATAACACAATACTGTTGTATGATTCTACTCCTGGCTTGCTTAGGTTATTATATTAACTAATATCAAACATCACTCTTCTAGCATAATGACACTGTGAAGATCGGTGGACACCAACTCAAGGGTTAATGTTTAATATTGTTTATAATTCAAATGATTTACTTCATATTCAATAGTAAAGCTAAGCTCAAGTTGTAGAGCTCAAGTGTTCCGAAAAATTCTATTTTCAGTCTTTCCAAATAACTCTTCGTTATTATAATGGTCTTGAAAAAAGTTTTTATGGAAACAGTTGGCTTTTCATTGAAATTTTAACGTAGCTCATTATGAACTATGCTGTCTACCCCAGTTACTAGAACATTTATAGGATTAATTAAATATTAATTATACTAATATGAATATTAAAAAAGTAAAAACATACACTTTTATGGATTTTGAAATTACTTTCAAGTTTTATTCAAGGCAGTCTTGTCTCTTCATTAGTTCAAACTTAACATATACAATTGAGATAGAATAAAAATTTGATATTAATAGATCAAAAGCCAACCCCATGCGATTAATTACGTCAATATTACATAGCTATGAATAAAGGCCCAAAAAAAATAGAAAATAAAATTTTCATTGAATCGTTGTTTATTGAAAATTCCAGAGTTGGAACAACAGCTATTGGCCTGGGAAAAAAGAGCCACAGTTTTGAGTACAGAAAACAAAAGTAAAAAAATCGTTCTTTTTGAAGTTTTTTAATCTATATTTAATATAAAATGGTCACGTTCCATTTTTATTGGAACGATTTTTTTTAGCTTCATGAAAAAACTCATTATTAATATGTTGTTATGCAAATTATTTGTTTTATGCATCATCCTATTATTGCAGTGGAAAATAAACCATGATTTTCTTAAAAAATAAATTTATGAATTTAATTAACAATTGAATAATCAGTTTTAAATTGAGGTTTATATAAACAATGATTCTATCACTTAATGTTTGCTTAAGAATGCATTTACACATCAATTCACACCTCATATGTAACAATGAACAAAATTTCTGTTACTCTATATTTTTTTAAAGAAATAATACTTCAAACCCGCTATTAAATTTTTTTTGCTTTAATATAATAATTTTTGTAGACTACACTTTATATTAAATGATAAATTAATATCAAATGAGTTACTCTCATTCGTAATGGTTGTTTCAGACTTGGAGGAAGAGAATGTGAGGTTGAAGACTTACATCGACAACATAGTTCTACACGTGATGGGCAAATGTCCAGAGATTTTATGCAAAGGAAATGAAATCCTTTGAAATTCTTCTGTAAACTTCTCAAATTTACCATAGACACTACTAAAAAATAAAGAAAATTATATTTACTATAATTGCTATTAAAATATTTATACAGGTCTTTGGAATGAAGTTTAACGAGAGTATGTTAAATGTAGTTTTGAAGGATAGTGTATCTTATATCTTAATGAAATTGTTAAACGAAAACATTGATTTTTTAAAAATGAATCCCTAAAACTGTAATATTTATGAATACCGCGAAGCCAATGGGTGATACAATAACAATTACCAGCTTTATATTTTGATAAATATATTCTCACAATCACTTTAACACGTGCTGATTAGATTATAACTTTTTGATCATGGTATGTTCTTGTTGCTTAGCCCCGATACATTTTCAGTCAAACTTTATTTAACCAAGTCATTTTAAATTTATTGATTTCTATTTTTTGCAATTTTTCATCAATAAGCGCTTTTTTAGAAAAATTTTATAGATTCGTAGGTTTTGATATATTTATTTTTTTGTTTTATTCTCTATTTCCCCATCTATTGACTCTTTCCAAACTTTAATTACATTAAAAAATATTGCCCGATTCTGTTACAGAGATTTTTGATTCTTCAATAAACTTCATTTTCAGAGATAACTCATTTTATTAACTGCAAATTTCAAAACTTGTTCAAAACTTTGATAGAATTCAAACACAACTGCCACAGCAGAATTCTTTAACCCCCTCACCATCGCAGTACCCTTCATTCTCGGCCACCATCTTTTTACATTCTTGGTTCTTGTCTCCATATGCACAAGCTTAAAAAATAATTTATTTTTAGTATATGTGTGAGAAATGAGAAAAATGGAAAATTTTTCATAATTTATCATACCTGCGTTTCCAGTTTCGTGTTTCTTACACGAAACACAACACGTGTCTTTTGCATTGTAACATTGGCTTGGTGTCACTGTACTGCACCAGCTTGCACTATCTTCACAACCACCTCCACCACCTCCACTGGATGGAGGCTCTTCGCTTGGACCACTGTCTTCACCACCATAGCTTGGTGGGGGTAGGCCGCTGTCTTCATAATTGTCTTCTGAAAAAAATTCATTAATGTTAATAAGTATAATATAGAAAAACAAAGTGAGGTTAGTTAAGAAGATGAATGTATAGGAAACCTTGAGCCAAGGCAAAGGAGAAGATAAGGATGAAAGAAATAATGACGACGAATTTCATCTTGCTTTGAGACTGACAAAACTTGATAGTTTGAAATGGAATCTGTGTAGCTTATATAGATTTGGCATTTGGAGCGTGGGTTTGATCAATATCTTGAAATTATTGACTTTTGTGTAGCCAATAACAAACGTTACGCTGTTGGTTAGTTTTTTTACATCTGAATTGAGAAATGTAACGTTTATATAGTTAATTGTGGGGCTCGTGCAATATTCTCTTTGAGCTTTTTAGTACTTTATTTTGAGTGGTAATCAACATTAACTCAATCATTAATGACGAATATTTTTGACCAGATAATTTTTATAGTGTTAAATTCAAATTTTCATATCAATTCAGTATAATATCAATTTTAAATAAAATTCTCTCAAAAAATAAAACTTTGTTTAGGCTTTTATTGTTTAACAACTTCTATCTGTTACAAATTCATAAAGCACTTTCAAGAATTTTAATGAAAATTTTTATCCAAATTTTGATAAGATTAGCAAACTACTCGATAGTTTTTAATGATGTAGCTGGAATTTTATACTTTGGTAGAAATATAGGAAATAATGTGGATGAAATTTTAGCTTTTAGAAGAGTTATGTCCAAAAAAGTGGAGTAATGAAATATGCCATGTTGTTAGTTTAATTAATCGAAAAAAGTTGTTATGAAAAAAAAGCTCTTTAATTTATGAATGTTTTATTAAAAAATTTATAAGACTCAATAAAACAGTGAAAAATAATCAGTCATTTAACATTCACTTGAAATGCCACAATAATTGATAACATTGTAACAACCAGATCCTAAAATTAGAGTGGTTTGAAAATAGTTCATTGAAATAAAATTGAACCTCAAATGTGAATCAATACATCAATTTATTTCCGTCACTTTTCATGTCTAAATATGAATTTGGGAAATATCATTTAAAAATGTTAAATATTCCTCAAATAGATATAATATATTAAATTGAAAAAGTCATGCGAAAAAAATGGCTGTTAAGGTATCTAAAAATATAGATTAAATCTAAATACACTGGTTGAAAATTATATAATGATTCAAAGACCTAATGGTGATTTTTCAGTATATTACATAGCTTCGTAAAGCTTGTGAACGATTGTGCTTAATTTCACCACGAAAAGATGGAGCAAGCATATGTTCAAAAAGTGTTCAGATATAATGTTCTTTCAACTTGGAGTCTTATTTCTTCTTTTACGTTTTTAAAAGCCTCAAGATCTGCGCATCTTTTCATTTTCACGAACCAATCAACTAACTCACCACCCAACCCTTCCCTCAACACCTCACATTTCTCCAGCTCACACAGAGCCTCTTCTAAGCTTGACGGTAAATCGCATTGTTTATCTTTGAATTCTTTTTCAATGTATTTACTGGGATGTGTTTGATTAGGTGGACACAACTGTAACTTGTTTTTAATACCATCCAACCCTGCCACAATTGTCGCAGCAGTAGTTAGATAAGGATTGCAGCACGATGAAGGAATTCTGTTTTCTAGATAGCATGTTGACTTGCCAGTTTTGACCCTGTAAGATACCAACCGGTCGTCAAAGTTCCAATCAATAAAGGTAGGATTCAAAAAATTTTCTAATCTTCTATAGCAGTTGACAGTAGGACAGAAAATTGCTGTCAAGGCTTTGGAATGTTTGATTAGACCACTCAAAAACTGTTTGCAAGTTTCACTCATTCTTTTCGGGTCTTTTGAATCGTAAAATACGTTTCCTTCTTTTCCATTTGGGGTCGTTTGCCAAAGGGATAAGTTCAAATGAAAAGCACCTCTAGAGTACCCTTCTTTGCAATAAGTCATGAAAGTGCTTAAATATCCATTTTTCTACAAATTTCTTTTACAGCTCTTTTAACTAACAGCACATTGTCAGCCATTGATAAACCTTTTGACTCCTTCATGTTCAACTCAAATTGGCAAGGCAGATCCTCTAAATGACAAAGCACCAAATTCAAACCAGCATCATTGCAAGTCTGCATTATATCGATAATTATGTTTTCTATTTGAGGATCTCGATGGAAAAAAGAATAAGAAACGTCCAATTCATTCGAAGAAGCGTTTAAAACTGAAAATTCAATTTCAAAAGCAGATTTGACAAATAATCCCGCATTTTGCAGTTGGTCCAGAGCTCTTCTGAGCACTGTGCGCGAACAAGCCTGTAGAAACTCGCCATTCTTGTAGGGAGCAATCCATTTTGCCTCGCAATAGATTTCTTCAACAAACCTGGATATTTTACCGTCTGTAATGTATTTAAGGTACTGAGAAGGTTTTTAGGAACCAAAAATGCAGTTGTTTCAATTATTGGCATGATCAGATTCAACCTCTACAGTTCCATGGAAAAATGCGAAGTGTGTTTTTAATAGGAATCAATTGACAATTTCCAAAGTTTATTTCTATCAACTCATTTACTCGTACTATTTCACCTTCACAATCATGTACGAAAGTTCCTGCAATTTCAATTGAACGGTTTAATTTTATTTATCATTAAAAGGATTTCTATAGGGCACAGCTTATAAAAATTTTGCTTCAAATGCCCTTCTCTCATTTTTCGCTATAAGATATTGTTTTTTTTTATAAAATTTTGTTTTTTGCCTTTTTGAACACTATTGTTCTATGTTCAATAGCGTTCACTTTCTATGAATCAAAAAATATTTGTAGTACTAAAGAGCCTATTAACTTCTTTTGCTATTTTACACGCGATCCAGATAACATAATTTAATATAGTATATATATAGCGCTTTTTCATGTTGATCAAAGGGCTTGCTAGCTTTTAATATAGCATAAACGTTGTTAAACAGATTTTTATTCTAGGACCAACACAAGATCGAACCCATACATTCACTAAATTAGTGTAATGCAATAACTTCTGAACCACACAGACTGAGAATATTTAACGAATCACTGAAATGAGATATTTTATTGATTTTTTTAACACATAGAAATACCTAAGAAAACTTCTTGGGCATTAGTCAAAATATTTTTTATAAAACATCTCTGCACAATCCTACTGTTGACAACACCGTTGAGGTCAACAAAGGATAATTTGACGAAGTCCAAACTTCTAGCTTTCTCCTCGAACTTTTCAATCTCTCCTATACTACAAGCAATGTTGGTCATTCTATTTAATTTACAATGATTTTTTGTGAATTTTTTTTTCTAAAAAATCAATTAATATTTTATTCAAAATTTTAAATTAACTTTTTCGTGATATTTTTCATTCAACAATAATGCTCATTTAAAGCTTTTGTGAACGCATTTAAAGTAAATTTTATTCAAATGAATACTCGCAAAAGCTTATTGTAATACATAACTACTTTTCAATATTCACTCTATATCACCAACAGATAAATACATCAGTAGAGTATATAATCATCAGGTAACTCAAGCTGTTTGATATACCTTCCAGTTTAGATACGAGTTCTTATCTGAAGACTTGTTTCAACTTTCAGGCTCAACAAAAAAAGTTTGCACAGTTTCGGGGTCCAGTACCCCATATACAAAAAATGACCCATACGTCTCAAAAACTTATATCCACTTTGAATGGAACGTTAGAAATGAAAATATTGGATCACTGTAGTTGAAAACTTAGTTTTTATTTTCAGTATTTTGAATTCACTTTTTTTATGCAAATGAATAAACTAGAAAACTATTCAAAAGTTGAGTCAATTTTATTGCATTAACTTGAGCAGTGGTAATCGATAACAAACGAGTTTTGAAGATTCATTCAGCAGTTTATTCAACTTCTCATTTTTCAATTTTTTAAAAACATTGAAAATAGCTCAAGTGGACTTTTATGCATTAAAAAATATTTATAGAGTTTAACCACAATAGAAGAAAGGTCTTGAGTGTTACAAAGAATATTATATAAAAATGTGTCAAAGAAGTCTTGAACATATTTTGTTCTGCAATGCTAATTCAAAAACATTCGTTTATTATCAGTTATCTAAAGTTTACTTGAGGGAGAATATTTCTTGATCAACTCAAACAATGATTTCAAAACTCACTTGAATGACATAAATGTATAAATTTTATGTGTTACCAACAACACCGGAATTGTTTAAAAGTATTTTAGAAGGCTTTTTAATTATTCAATAATGGAATTTTTGAAAACTCTTGAAAAAACTTTGTTAAGATTTGTTTGGCTTTGAGTGTTCAATTTGAAGCATTTTGTAGAAACTGCCAATCAACTCTTACACCCATTACAGTTTATTGACATTACCATGCTTTCTGTGGATAGAAATGCACGAATAATAATTGACATTTTGTCAGATTTTTTTGAATATTTATACTAAAAAAGATTGTGTTGGTTATAAACATAGTGAAGGCCATGAAAGTTAGGTTCGAGGATGAAGTCAATGGTATATGAGTGAAAATAATAAAAAGAATTTCAAAAAGAGTTCAGATATAGTCTTCTTTCAACTTGGAATCTTTTTTCTTCTTTTACGTTTTTAAAAGCCTCAAGATCTGCGCATCTTTTCATTTTCACGAACCAATCAACTAACTCACCACCCAACCCTTCCCTCAACACCTCACATTTCTCCAGCTCACACAGAGCCTCTTCTAAGCTTGACGGTAAATCGCATTGTTTATCTTTGAATTCTTTTTCAATGTATTTACTGGGATGTGTTTGATTAGGTGGACACAACTGTAACTTGTTTTTAATACCATCCAACCCTGCCACAATTGTCGCAGCAGTAGTTAGATAAGGATTGCAGCACGATGAAGGAATTCTGTTTTCTAGATAGCATGTTGACTTGCCAGTTTTGACCCTGTAAGATACCAACCGGTCGTCAAAGTTCCAATCAATAAAGGTAGGATTCAAAAAATTTTCTAATCTTCTATAGCAGTTGACAGTAGGACAGAAAATTGCTGTCAAGGCTTTGGAATGTTTGATTAGACCACTCAAAAACTGTTTGCAAGTTTCACTCATTCTTTTCGGGTCTTTTGAATCGTAAAATACGTTTCCTTCTTTTCCATTTGGGGTCGTTTGCCAAAGGGACAAGTTCAAATGAAAAGCACCTCTAGAGTACCCTTCTTTGCAATAAGTCATGAAAGTGCTTAAATATCCATTTTTTCTACAAATTTCTTTTACAGCTCTTTTAACTAACAGCACATTGTCAGCCATTGATAAACCTTTTGACTCCTTCATGTTCAACTCAAACTGGCAAGGCAGATCCTCTAAATGACAAAGCACCAAATTCAAACCAGCATCATTGCAAGTCTGCATTATATCGATAATTATGTTTTCTATTTGAGGATCTCGATGGAAAAAAGGATAAGAAACGTCCAATTCATTCGAAGAAGCGTTTAAAACTGAAAATTCAATTTCAAAAGCAGATTTGACAAAAAATCCCGCATTTTGCAGTTGGTCCAGAGCTCTTCTGAGCACTGTGCGCGAACAAGCCTGTAGAAACTCGCCATTCTTGTAGGGAGCAATCCATTTTGCCTCGCAATAGATTTCTCCAACAAACCTGGATATTTCACCGTCTGCAATGTATTAGAAGTACTGGAAAGGTTTTTAGGAACCAAAAATGCAATTGTTTCAATTATAAAATGTAACGTTACTTGTACAATTCCATGGACAAATGTGAAGTGTATCTGTGACAGGAATCAATTGGCAATTTCCAAAATACATTTCTGCCAATTCATTCACTTTAATTGTATTGCATTTTACGCTCCTCGAAAAACTGCCTAAAATTTAAATTTTGAGTGATAGTCTTTGTTATAAATAAGTTATGTTTATAAACTCCGTATGTATTTTTTTGTTTCAACTTGAAGAACAAAGGCCCTAGCGAGAAACGAATGACGAAAAAATGTACATTCAAAACTAAATGAACTGAACCAGTTGAAAAAAATAAATGAAAAGGCCAAAAAATTCTTTAAAAAGAAAACGAAGAATCAAAAACAGATCTAAAGTTTCCTCATTGTAATAAACTGTTCTTAAATAAAACTGGACTAGCAAATCGTATCAGATTATTGCATAAAAGTGTCTTTCAGGAAACATCGGTTTGTCAATCTCGCGGGTTACAACGCTAAAGAAAATGAATGTCAAGTCACATAAAAGAATGTCAAAATATATTTCCAGCAACACACTTTTTCTGCACTTGCGTAAACGTGGATGAATGCACCAGAAGAAGAAAAAGAAAAAGATGTATTTATTTAAGAAATTCTTAAAATTTAATTTTAAATTATAACGCCTTTTTTAAATACATTAATTAAATAAAATATGATTTACTATTTTTTGAGCTCAAAAGTCACAGCAAATATTTGAGAAGTGTAGTTGCATAATGAATGTATTGAAAATATTTTTCATAATGCAGTCAAACTTTAATTGCAGTCATAAAATATTCTGAATAAAATACTTTTATCACCTGCGTAATTCTCAATGCCTTCAGATAGGATGTCTTCAATGAAACATCTCTGCACAATCTTGCTCTCGACAATTCCATTAAGATCAACAAAGGATAATTTGATGTAGTCAAATCTTCTACCTTTCTCTTTCTCTAACTTCTCAATCTCCTCTATTTTACAAGTTATGTCAGTCATTTCTTAACGGGCCACTAATAATTTTGAAGAAATTTTTTTTAACAATTTGAAATGGTACCAAAATTTATAGTACAACAACTTATATCGTAGTCATGTAGTGCTCATGTGACTTTATATAGCACTTTCTGTAGGAATGTTAATGTATTCATATCTAACGACCTAAAATTAACTATACGATATTATCAATAAGTTTGAAAAAAGATTGATCGGTTTTTCGAATATCTTTCAACATATGTTTGACTAAATATAAAAATAAACCACTCTTTATTTAGTTCAAATATTAGTTTTTATGCTCTGCTTTTATTTAAAAGTTCTTTCGTAATAATTTATATAATCTTTCAAAAAGTGAAATTCCAAGGCTCAAATATTTTTGCGGTTTTTTTATTTTAAATAAATTATGCCTTTAACAATTATAAATTTTTGTGATTATTTTGCTTAGAACTAGCTTAAAACTATTTTGCTTATTGTTGCTATTCGTGTGCTTAAACCTTGAAGTAAAAAGGCCTTTTCTTTTAGCTGAATTTTGAAATTTTTGCAAGCACTTTATGATTAATGTCAACTAACAATTAATAATAACCAAGTAAGTTGATGGTTTGACTGAATGTTAGTTGATCATCTTGTAGTTTGTTCGAAACATTAAAGATTAAAAAAAACAAAGACTGACACAACAGCTTATTGAAAAATAGTTACATAAATCTAAAAACGTCTTAATAAAAGTGCACATAAATAACTGAAGTACATTTATATAACTTTAAACCTATTTTCATCCTAACAATCTAATCGAAACAAAATTGGGTCATTTATAAACGACCTAAATTTCAATTTTAAAAAATTAATTAAAAGTTAGTACACTAAAAAATAATCTTAAAAAAACCATATTATCCCAAAAACTTTATCCAAAAATATTCAACAGTGGTCAGTTATTTTTGCCATAGGAGCCCACCCCATGCTTCTGCAAACGTTTCAATACACACACCCTAATGGATTTCCCAGAATATTCTGATGCGTCAATACAAATAGGGGTACAAACATTAGGAAATCCATGAAGTCTAAACTATTGTGATTTTGTTTCCTGAAGTAACTACATGCCTGAGGTTAAAGGTTGTTTTAGTGTTAATATGGGTAAAATGAGTTTGTGATTGGGATAATTTTGATAGTATCATAAATGACTAAATTAGCCTCGTAAGAAAACCATTCAAATACATTTTATTCACATATAGACGCTATATAGTTAGTATAAGATGCGTATTGTTCAAATGCTGTTTTCCAGACCACTCACATATTCTGTAAATTCTTCCGAAAATCCTCCCGCTAGAAGCTCTATTTTCAAATCTTCAATTGGAACCTTACTGTCAGCTGGTGAAAAAAATTTAATTCTTAGTTTGTTTATATTGAGCAATATATTAGAATCTACTCATTTTTATGAACATATTTCAAATAACGGCTATTAAATCCATACTAATCATTTTTATATACAAAAACAATAGCAACAATGATATATCAATATTCAAGTATTAAGCTCACCAAAATGGTCTTCTCGCTTCAATATGTCATACAACTCCTTTAATCGAATAACAAACATTAAGCATTTCAAACGTTTCAAAACCACTAATGCAATTAATTATAATAAAAAAAAATAATTAGAATTCATGAATAAACGATTGAAATTTTTCAACATATAAAAGGCGTTTTGAAAAACAGTGCGAAACCGTCAAATGATAACCATACTTTGCTTAAATTCATAATCAAATAGGTTGGACTTATTCTCAAAAAGATGATACAAATTACAAAGATTTTATGTATAAGATGAATATAACTGAACTTTTCCTTTGAAAACTTTGTAGCGAAGCGCCTTCATGTTTTGCTTGTCTCTCAAGCCGTTTGTTAAGGGTCTAAGGATCAGTTTGTAGTTTATGAATTAGAAATTTGAAAATTTTTTAAAATATTTTATTCAAACTCTCAACATTTCAAAAATAATTTCGAGAAAATTATATTTTTTAATTAAAAATTTGAAGAATCAGCTCTTGAGTACTTTCAAAATTATGAAAAAAAGTGATGAGATTTTAAAATTCAAATTTAAAGATTCCACTTCGTCATAAAAATGCAGAGTTTAATTGAAACTCACTCGATTTGAGAAGTTTTTTCAGACAGAGCACAGAGAATGGAGAAGTATTTGAGATCCTTTTTGCTGCTCGTCGTCATCAGAACCTGCCGGGTTTGATGGAAGGATTAATCTCTTACCCGATCATTTCTTGTATATTTAATTTTTGTTTTATTTGTAGTTTCAATAACAAATTTCTTGATGGGGTTGATAGTTTCAACTTGAATTTTTTGTACTATTTAAAAAACTATGAAAATCTACATAGATAAAACACTGTTTCCGTTATAAAGTTAGATTGACATTTTTGAAGAATTGCTATGTCTATTACTGCTGACCTGATTAAGCTGACATCTTTGTGACTGGGGACTAATTCTCTTGTTGCATCTTGATAAAGCCTCTGCTATCATTGATGGCCTAATCACTCTCGACTGCATGTATAAAAAAGCTTATGTATTATTATTCTTATTATTATTGTTGTTGTTTTTATTTTTCTTGTTATTTTTTTTCCCTTATTCTTATTGTTTGTTTTAGTTTCAACTATTATTTTTTTTTATTATTATATTGTTAGGTTTTATTATGGGGCCTTTATTGTTGTTACAAAATTCAACGAAAAACCACGATTTTTATTTGTCGTTATTTTAATCTATTTTTTGGGCTGCCTGTCCGATTACCTTCAAAAAATACTTTGAATTTTTTTGTTTTTTATGTTTTTTAATGATGAAATCTTTTGGTTTAAAGTATGAGATAAAAAGTAATATTATTCCTTAAAAAATGTTTTTTCAAATACTGTTTTTACGGATTTATTCATTCTAAATCTTTTATAAAAATAATGTTCCATATTTAAAAGTGAAAAACTTAAGTTTTTAAAAGAAAATTGTGAAAAAAATATTTTAAATAAAAAAATTAGATTTCTAATGGTGAGAAACCATACTCAACGCTAATGATGACGAAACTGAAGTTAAAATAGAGCAATATGAATTTTGAAGGACAAGAATTCAATGGAAAATCTCATCTTGATTAGCCAAAAATACTCTCCACAATTAAAACGTATTTACGACAATTAAGTTATAAAAAACTAAAAATCAAACTACAAGAATAGAAAATTTAAAAATAAAATTTTATAAATAATTTAGCTTCAAAAAAAGTTACGCTGTAAAAACTCGAAAGTAATAAAGTTTTCTGCTAGTTAAAATGAATGTATTGTCAACAAGGATTGATAATTAGACTTCTCCTCTCGGCCCTTTCGCTGACTTTCAAAATCATTCTAGAGTAGCCATTTTGTTTATTCTTATTTACTTTTTTGTTAATATTTTTATTGTTCTTTTTATTTAAATTTTTTTGAAGTTTAATTTTATCAGATGTTTTTTTTGTTTTTGTATATATGTTATATATGATTCTGAATCAACAAAACCATCAAACTTCATCTCTTTCGACTCAAACCCATTCTAAACCTCTTTCTATAACTATTTTTACAATCTGAACGTCTCATTTCATCTCAACTCTCACTACATCCTGTGCATTCAACCACGTCCCCATCCATCCAGCCCCACTCCACATATCGAGAATTGTTCATTATCGACGATTTTTTGCTATTAACTTTTGATCTTTCCCTTTTTTCTAACTTTGGCATTATTTTCATTCAACTTATCTTGTATTCTATTTCTTCGATTTTTTGTTTTTTGTTTTTTCATAAAGTTTCCATGAAACAGTTTCTCATTTCCTTTTTTTATTTTTTCTCAAATAACATCCGCCCATACTGGCTTGGACCCCTCAAGGTTACCCATCGCAATCTTTCTGTCCTTACTATTTAGAATTCAGCTTATTAGAATTTATCTTAATGAGATATAATATCAAAATTTTAAAATAAAATTTTTCTTTTATCGACCATAATTCCGTTTTATTAATTATCCGCAAAGAAGACGGACTGAGAGGCAACTTGAACAATCTTTTACATGAACTTTTAAAAGATATTCAATTTTCTCCAAGCCATCTTCAACTTGCTCGTTTCATTCCTTGTTCACTTGATTTATACTTATAACAGACATTATTTATATTTATTTATTTTCTTTCATCACTTTTCCCAATTCAGTTTTTATTGATTTAAGCTGAAATTGCTCTCTCTTATTTTTCTAATAGTTCCATCTTACCTTTAAGCTCTCTCATATCAAAATGAAATATTCTTATTTTTTTATCGTTTTATGAATTTAGTTTCTTTTAAAATGATGTAATTTCTTTTTTCTTTCACAGAATTTCTATCTTAAGATATCTCCTAATTCACGTTTCCCATCTTGAAAGACTGTTTCATTCTTTGCCCTACCTAGTTTACCTCTCATATGCTTTTATCCACCAGGTTTTCATTTTATATGCTTGTACTTTAATTTTTTTGTTATCATTTTCTTGAATTTTCTACAAGATGTCTTCTACTTGGCTTTCTATTTTACTATTTTGAGGATATGAGCAAAAGATTGCGACCGAAACCGTACATAAATGGACACTTTATAGTTTCTTCAAACTATGAGATGTTTTGAAAATACTCTTCACAATTTGAAAAAAATATACAAACTTCAAGTTTTTAAAATACGTACGATGTCTCTAAAAACCACACGTAGAAACAATTATAAGACACATATACACCAATATAAACAGTTAGATTTCAATACAAGACATATATAAGAACTTAGAACCAAAGATTAGCACGGATGAAACATTGAAACACCCAGAAAAAACTCACGGAGGCAGAAGCAAAAACTCTCTGGTACACTGACAGCTTGTCAATATTTCTATCTTTTTCAATATTTCTAAAGTCATAATCATAACCATCTTCCTCTTCTTTTTTCTCGGTTCTTTCATTAATATTTTTCGTTATTTTTGATTTTTCGACTGTTGAATGCAAACAGATATAATATTAATTTCAGTTTATATAGCACCAAACTGAAGTCACTATGCAGTATGAAAAAGTGCAAATAATGTGGGAGTGTGTTTTTGTGTGTGTGTGTGTGTGTGTGTGTGTGTGTGTGTGTGTGTGTGTGTGTGTTTGTGTGCATATATTCAAACATATGTGTATGGGTGTATATTCAAATATGTGGGTACGTGTACATGGGAACAATTAATTTTGCTTTATGTAATGGGAGTCATGTGCAGGAAATAAACAACAAACAGTTGACAAATATCCTGCCAGCAAAACTCCGTTTTAGAAACAAATAAGCCCGCGTCTTTGAATTCAACGTCATTATCCCCATTCAATAGAAAAATCAAATTTCAATCAGCAATTATCAATATTCGAAAAAAAAACTTAAAAAATATTCAACTTACTCAATAAACTTTTAAGCCTATTAGTAATAATTTCGAGGCGTGACGTCATCACTTCAAAGTTCGTCTGCAGCACCACCCACGCATCTTTTTGCGCCTTTTGGTTTATATTTATTGCGCTATGCAAAGTAAACAGCAAATCCAATTTTTAATTATATATTGCTCTTTATCACGGAGCTGGGCGATTCGGACGTGCCTCGGAGTTGAACCCGAGATCTTTAAGTCGGAAAATGAGGTTGTGAGATATGTAGATAAAATCAGGTTATTATTATATCATATAAACTGGTATTTTATACAGTGATAAGTTGTAGACCCGAAAATTTAATGCTTTTTATCGTTAAAAATAAATTTTCAATTAACAGTTTCTCAAGAAATTGTGGGTTTTTCATTTGAGAATTTCAGTGACTTCAACTTATAAAACAATTATTATTCAAATACGCGTATATTGAAGAAATTAAGCTAAAAGGTCTGATAAGTGATACTTTGATATGAGTAGCTACCGAATGAAGCTCTACTTATCGAAACTAAAAGTTCAGTTAAAAAAAAATTCTTTGAACATTTTTTCATTACTCACTGTATAAATCTTTAATTAACTGCAAATTACTGTTTTGAAATTATCAAAAACCCAGATACTTATCCAAACTGTTTAAAAAAAATATTGTAAAAATGATGTGTTAAAAAGTGACATGTTTATAGAAAATTTGTTACTAATAATAATACTGATAGTGATATCTTTATTGAATTTATTTTTATCACTAATGTTTTTTTATCAAACAAAATGATTATTTTTCATGAATTATTCAAAAATTAGAATAAATTTTCATTTTCATTAATGTTGAAAGCTTAAAAAAAACAAAAATAGAGTTTTTATCCTAATTTTACTTCATGTAAACTCACTTTTGACATATTTTTAAAAACCTCCTTCATTTTAGTCATAAGTTTTTTTTTTTTGTTTTTTTTTTTTTGTTTTTTTTCTTCATTTTTTTTATACTTTTCGGAATACCATTATTCTTGTTTTTAGTTTTTGGTTTTTTCTTTTTCCACCGTGAAGCTTCATTGTTTTTTGACAAAATTCCTCTTTCTACATTATTAATTATTTGCTCTTTCTCATCTGAAATTTAAATTTACATAAAAAATAGACATCAACATTTTAAAATATAATAAATAATTCTCGAAAGTGAAAACCAAAGATTAAAAGCAAAACTCAAATAAAACTCAAATCCTAATGAAAAAAAACCCTCACAAAGACATTCGTTGACTAGCGTTTGCAGCAACTTGTGCTGGTAATGACAAAACTCAAGATGGAAACTCAATTGATGAAGGCCTTCCAATTCATTTTTCTCTGCCTGCATCGATGTATGGAAGCATTTTGATCGCTTAAGTTCTAATTGGTTTTTAATTTAAAATGCACATTTGAAAATCGCAAGAGTTTTGAAGATCGAAAAAAATTTACATTGATAGACAAATTTATATTGATGAAAACTAAAGTACCATGGATTGAAATGTTTTTTCTTCGAAGGATCTGGTGTTTTTGGTATTAGTAATTTAATATTCATCTTATCATTTTATCATGAACATACTCGCATTGTGGAATATTAAAAACCTTACACATTGTTATTTCATTATTTTTATTATTAACATTACAACTATTATTATTAATATTATTAATAATAATATTATTATTATTATTATTATTAATAATAATATTATTATTATTATTATTATTAATAATAATATTATTATTATTATTATTATTAATATTATTATTATTACAATGATAAGTATATAATTCACAATAAAAAAAAACAGAAGTAATTAAGATCACAACATGAAATTAGCATTATCAACTCATCATCATCTGACAACTAACTTCCCGAAATTAGTGGAAACAAAAAAATCATTGACAACATTAGAAGTGCACTTTTCATTTTTGCCAGAACTTTCATGCTGCATATGATGATTGGACAGAAACTCAAAAGTTTATAAAGAATTTTTATTAATTAAATTTAAATTATATTAAGATGTGTATAAGAAGTGAGTACCTTTTTAGAGAAAAAGCTGAATGCTTTTTTGTAGACTGGGAGCCTTGCGGAGCTGTACAGAAATAGGTTTTAAATAAAGAATATAAACTCACAAAATGAAAGTACAAAATGTTTCCGAAGGTAATTTAAACAAAAGTCTTTTCCATAATTTTCTTCTAGCGCCTCTAAAGCAACCTTGAATTGATAACTGTGCGCTATAAAAATCTTAATAATAATAAGAGTAATAATAATAATAATAAAAACCTTGTTCAAACATGAACTTTTTCAATGGTTATATATTTTCTCATGAAGTATTATTTAGGGTTTTGAGAAATGAAGGTGGGATAACAAAATAGTTAATATTGAGCTATCTTAAAAAACTAGCAAAACTTTTTTACCAACTTTGGCCAACATGATTTAATAAAACAAGATAAAAAAAATCAGAAACAATATAAATAGGATTATAATAATAATTTAACGGAAATGAACAAAATGATGGAAAGAGAAAAAAATAATAGAAATAATAAATATAATAAAATAACAATAATAACAGCAATAATTCATCACACCCACACGCACTTAATTATGCAATATTTGGTCAGCCAATCGTGAGGGTTGTTCAGATCAAATGAATCATCATCATCTTCTTTTTCCTCTTCCTCCTCGTCTTCATCTTCATGATCTTCTTCAACGTCATGCTCGTTTTTTTCTTTTTTTTTCTTCTTTTCTTCGTTTTTTATCTTTTCTTTTATTTCGTTTTCTTTGTCTTTCTCTTCTTCTTTTCTGCTATAGTTTGTTTTTCCATTATAATCAGTATTTTTATTCATTTCTAATAATTCAGAAATCTCTGTTTTGTTTAAATTTCCCACTTCACCAATTGCTTTATCGTTTTTGTTATTGAGCTCACCAAAGTTGATATTATTTTTATTATTTGAGTTATTATTGTTATTACTCAATTTATTATTGTTATTACTCAATTTATTATTTTTATTATTTTGAGCTCCATTATCAATTTCATCACCTCTTTTCTTTTCATTCACATTGGTGGCGAGAATGCGGTTTGGTTTCTTTTTTTCTTTTCTTTTGTCTATTTTGCTTCCATCAATAATTTCTTTTTTGTTAGTTTTTCTGTAATTTTTGATTTCATTATTTCTTTTTTTTTTATTTTCAATGTTTATTTTTTTATTTTTTTCTGTTTCCATCATACCAATGTTAATTTTGTTTTTTGTGAATTTTTCATTGTTACTCATTTTTATTCCATCTTCAATGATATTATCCTTTTGTTCCTATATAAATTCAATTTGATATTAGAACCATATTAAATAATATACACAAACAAAAAATTCAATAAAATAAAAAAGCCAAAAATAACCAAATAAAAAAAATTGCGAGAAATTAAACGCTAGAAGCATTATAAAGCAATGATTCCAATCGTTTCACACTGAAAATCAAAATTACCATCAGTAGGTTTTCTTTTGTGTTGTTTTTTCCATGGTTCCCTTTGAGTTTGTTATTAAAAAAAATTTTCCCGTTTCCCTTCATTTTATTTGTATCATTAATTTTCGTTATTTCATTATTTTTGTTTTTCATTATCTCATCATTGGCTTCTTTTATTTTATCACTGATATTTAAATCAATTTGTTCATTATCATTATTTTTCATTCTTTTATTCTCATGTATTTTTTCTTCATTTCTTATAATACTTCCACTCAGCTGGTTATGGTAAAACTGTGTATTGTTGGGCACCACTTTTTTGGCTGATTTTTCCCTTATCAGTAAGTCATCTTTTTTTTTATTTTTTTGATTTTCTTCGTCATAATTTTGCGTTCCATTTTTATTATCTTCATCATCACTGAAAATTTGTTTGGAATAATCTTTGAATGAATTCCCATATTTTCTTTCATTTTTGTTTATATTTTTAACCCAACCAATATTTGCCTTACCACTCACAACAAAATTTGTCAAAAATTTATTTTTATCACCAAATTTTTTTTTTATACTGTCGTTTAGAAAATTCTTTTGCTTGGAAAAGTCTTCTCGGTCATTTTTTTGTTTTTCATCTTTTTCATTGTTGATTTCATCCTCAAAATTATTTTTTTCTGAGTTGTCGTCTTCATAGCTTTTGTTATTGTCAACATTTTTAGGAAACCCGCAATGATATTTTGACTTTCTTTCTTTCACATTTTGATGATTATAAAAAGTGTGAATCTTTTCACCATCATCATCAACTTCGTTCTGTTTTTCTTCCAGTTTATTTTTTGCTTCTTGAATGCCTGTAAAGATTTCCAAAGATCCTTTATGCAACACAATTTATGTGGTGAATAAGAATAATAGCAATTATAATATTACAAATAACAATGATAATTATGTTATTTTTATTGAGCTTTCAAATAAATATTGCTGTAAAAACTGAGAGCTTAAGATTTAAGCTGGCAAATTCATTAAAACTCACTTTAAATATTTAAAAATTCAATAATAGTAAATAAAAGAATAATAATGAAAATAACAAAGATCATAAAAATATTTGAACAATAAAAATAATATAAAATTTTTTTCGAATATCTTAATTCAAAACATATTTATTGTTGCTCACAACATAATGCAAAACAATGAAAAAACAACATTAGGAGCAATAATAAAAATAAAATCAAAAACAATAAAAAGAATATCAACAATATAACCAAAGACAATAATAAAAATAGTATCAAATATACAGAAATAATATCAAAACAATAATAACAACAATAACTAATAGAAGTACAATACCATCAGAAATAACAATAATACCAAAAGCAATGATAAAAAAGTCAAAATATTAACAGCAATAATAAAAATAATTTTAATGATTTGAATAGAAATAATAAAAACAATATTATCAAAGAAGCAATAATAACATCATCCAACCCTCATTGCACTACATGGCCAGAGGCGACCAGCAAGAACTTTATAATAACTGCCCAACTATGTAAACGGAACATTTGATAATAATAAAAGCAATAATAATAAAAATATTAACAACAATGGAAACAATAACTATATCAATAACTATAGAAATAATAACGACAATAATAATAATGATGATGGGGGTTATTGTTTACATTGTTTGAGTTTCTAGATTTAAATGATTGTTTTTATCAATGAAGGGTATATTGCTTCGTTGAAAAACATTTGAATATTTGGAGCTGTTTGTATTTAAACTATTTTTTTTTCGCAGATTTGAGTTTTCGTCATTTTTTGAGTTTTTATTTATCTAATTGCAAATTTTTATCGATTTTTTAATACTAGTTATTTATCTAAATGTTGATACAAATTCTTTCTCATTTAATTTATATTTCACAATGTTAATGTTATATTGCTTAAATAAATGCTGTTTAGCTTCACAATTGAAAACCATTAACAGCTAAATAATCTGAATTTTGATTTATTGATATTATTTTCTTTTATTTAAACCCGCCAATATTTGTAATGTTTATTTTGTATTATTCGCCGCAGTCTCCAATAATTTGAGACATCGTTCACATCGGTAATAATGGTTTCTTCAGATTGCAGCAATTTTGAACTTCGTTAACCACTTTGTGTGTTTGTGCGTGTGTGTGTGTGTGTGTGTGTGTGTGTGTGTGTGTGTGTGTGTGTGTGTGTGTGTGTGTGTGTGTGTGTGTGTGTGTGTGTGTGTGTGTGTGTGTGTGTGTGTGTGTGTGTGCTCCAGAAGAAATTAATGGTGAGCAAAATTGCTGAAGGTTCACGGTCTTAAGGTGGTCAAAAGAAGAGATGGCATGACCTAATATATACAGACCTAAAAAAGCTAAACATTGTTGACACCTGGAAAACAGAAGCTCGCAACAGAAACGATTGGCGCAAAAATATCAAATCGCTATCGCAAAAAATAAATGAAGAAGCTGAAAGAAACGAGCAATCAAAAAAAGATTTGAAAAAAAATATTTTTGATGTTCACTCCAAAAGCTCTTCATTCCAATGCCAGCATCCAGGTTGCAACAAAATAGCGGTCAACAAGGCAGGTCTGACAAACCACATTCGCCAAGTCCACAAAGCACCATCATTACAACATTGCCCGAATTGCAATAACGTTTTCAAAAAACAAGGACTTCATAACCACGTGAAGAAATGTTCCAGAAATCAATCTTCAGTGCACCTACTGTCAAGTGGATAACGCACTTCCAAGTTCCAAGTGTGTGTGTGTGTGAACAGCTTTGCTTGGAAAATTAAAAAGTTTCACACAATTAAAAGTTCGTAACATATCGCAAATAAAAAGTTAAGCTAATTTAACCAAAATTGACTTTGAAAAATTTAAATTTAATTTAATAAATAATTTAAAATAACAAAAAATTCATAAATAAGCTCATAATTGTGAAACTTCAGATTTAATAAAGTTCTGGAAAAAGTAAACAAAGATGGCATTTTTGGTATAGCTGGTCAAAAGTGAACAAAGACAATAAACTATAAAAGAAAATTAATTGAAGTTTGAAATAATCGAAAAAAATCAAAATTAAAAAAAAACTTCGTTAAGCTGATTCCTAACAAGTTTGATAATATAACACCACATCAGAGCTCCTCAGAAAAACTGAAGAAATTGGGCAAATTGAAAATCGGTTGTTGGAACGTTCAAAGTTTGGGCAAACCAACAAAATTTAATGGAAAACTTTTAAATGTTATTGAAACGATGAGACTGAAAAATTTATCGTTGTTGGCACTCTCGGACGTTCAGGGGCAAGTAAGCGGTGTACTAGAGCTAGAAGAATCTACCATTATCTTTTCATGATGAAAAAAGAAGTGGCAATCAAAAAGGAATAGTGGTGGTGTTGAGAAACAAAATGCGAATGGGGTTCAAAAAAATGGGACTTTCAACCCCCTCTGTCCGAAAAACTTTTTAAAGTGAGGTTGCAGTTAGAAAGTACATACATGAGCATCATTGCAGTTTATGCCCTACTGAAGTCGACGTAGCCATTGAAGCTGAACATTTCTATGAAAAACTTCAAGATTTGGTTGCCGAAACAAACCAAAAGGATATCATAATCACACTTGGAGACTTCAACGCTAGGGTAGGACCTTCAACAACACCTTCCAGACTACATGGCCCACACAACCCAGATAAAAAGAATCAAAACGGAACAAGATTGGTTGATCTGTGTAATCAAAATGGCCTTGTTATCACCAATACGATATTTCCCACAAGAAGATTCATCAGTGGACATGGTCTCATTCGGGGCAAAAAGAAGGAGGACATGTGTTGGACTATATCCTAATCAACCAAGAATATCATTCACTAATTACTGATACAACAGCATACAGGAAGACAAAGCACATTTCAGATCATAACATAATAATATCTTCTATCCAACTATCGAAAAAAACATATAAAAAACAATACATCAACAATAATATACGTCTTAATTTCATTACAAATCCTAAAGATCTATCCATACAAACAATAAACAATTTCAAACATGAGTTGAACAATAATATACTAGAAACTTACCAGGAAGGTTCAGTTGAACAAATATGGAGCCGGTTCAAATCTGCATTCATTAATGCCATCAACAGCTGTTTACCAAAAAAAAATATTAGAGAAAAAGAGTGGATTACAAAAGAGGTTAAAGAAGTAATAGAAAAAAAGAGTAATCTATATCTCAAAATACTCAACCTCAAACAACGTGGGGAGTCAATCCCTCTAAATCTCACAAATAATTATAATTTTGTTAAAAAAGAGGCAAAAAATGCATGCAGAAAAGCGCTCAATGATTGGTGGGAAGAGAAAGCTAAAGAAGCAGATTTACAAGCTGAACAGAACATTAAAAATGGTCTGAAATCTCTCAAAATAACTAAGCAATCTAAAATATGATATGCCCATGGAATTCTAGACGCAGACAATAAAACAAAATTAATTGAATCTTCGTCAAAAATAGTGATAGAAAAGTTATTTTGAAACGAATGCAAACGAAAATTCAACTGTGTTACCCACAGCATATGATGATTTTCCTCTTCCAAAGATGAGCCTTGAAGATGACTTGAAGAAACTTCTCTTCTTACCCCCAACAAAACCAGAACTAGAAACAGCTTTGAAACAATGCAAAACTAACAGCTGCAGAAATCGATGATATGAACTCAAACATGCTCAAACTGGGAGCTGAAGCTACGGTAAACTGGCTGAAGATAATCTCAGATCAGATATGGTTAGAAGAAACAGTGCCAGCTAATTGGAGAAAACACATCATTGTCCCAATCTACAAAAAAGGCAGCAAATTGGAATGCACAAACTACCGATAAATTTCACTAATGTCGGTGGCAAGCAAGATTGTTGGTAAGGCCATATTGAACAGATTGAAACACGTGTTGGATACCCAACTTGAAGAAAACCAATGTGGCTTCCATCCAAAAAGAGGATGCTGTGATCAGATATACGTGGCAAGAATGCTGATACAGAAAGCCCGAGAATTCAATAGACCACTATATTTTTGTTTCATCGACCTACAAAAAGCGTATGATTCGATAAACAGGGAAGCACTGTGGCAATCTCTCAGAAGATCCTTCAGCATTCCAGAGAAGATCATTCGCATCCTACAAGCCTTGCACCACAACACAACAGGAATCGTTCGAGCAGAAGAGCAAACATCTGAGAAGTTTCCAATCAATGTAGGGGTAAAACAAGAAGATGTCTTTGCCCCAGTCCTCTTCAATTTCTTTTTCGACGCAGTGACACAAGTTGCAATGAACAAGCATCCTGATAAAGGTGTTTCACTAGAGTATTGCGACGATGCCCCAATCCTATTCAATTACCGCCATAAATTGAACCAAAAAATAATGATACAGAGTCTGGCATACGCCGATGATATAGTTTTGGTAAGCAGCAACCTAGATGATCTGAACTGCCTAGTACAAACTGTCAGCCAAACTTTCAACAACTTCGGCATACAATTGAATTTAGCAAAAACTAATTACATGCATATGACTCCTGAATCAACCCAATCTATCACACACCCAAAACCAATGAATATAGAAAAAGTCAATAGTTTTAAATATTTAGGAAGTATATTATCTAATAAAAGTTCAATTGCAGAAGATATCAATAATAGGTTAAGTAAGGCTTCAAAGGTTTTCCGGGGTTTAAATGGGTTAATATGGTATAAAACATCAATAAGGCTGGAAACAAAAATAAAACTCTTTAGATCCATCATTTTATCTATCCTCCTCTACGACAGTGAAGCATGGTGTCCTGTTAGTTCTCAAATACAGCGTCTCCAGGTATTTGTAACAAGGCGCCTCAGAATAATCACAGGTATATTCTTGTGGCAAAAAGTGAAAAATACCGAGCTGAGAAGAATGACAAGCATCGAGCGAGTAGAAGATTTGATAAAACAAAGAAGACTCCGATGGCTTGGACATTTGCAAAGAATGGAGAACAACAGAATTCCGAAAAAACTGCTGTCAGCTCGAATGCGAGGAAATAAAAGGACACAAGGAGGACAGAAGCTAAGGTGGAATGAAGTGATCAACAAAGACTTGTAAGAGTTAAACAGGTTACAAACATGGAAACAAAAGGCATTGAATCGGAATGAATGGCGCAATCAGATATTCAAAATAGCCAAAGAAAAAATACAGAACCATTCCTTATTCAGTGTCAACATCCTGGCTGTGTTTTCCTAGCGAAAAATAAAGGTGGTTTGGCAAATCATGTCAGACAAACCCACTAAGCTCCCATCCACATGACGTGCCCACACTGGAACAAACAATTCAAAAAGCAGGGACTACCCAACCATCTCAAGAAGTGTTCCAGCCTGTTCAATTGATTCCAGTTTTTGTGCACCTGCTCTTCAGTGGAAAAGCACAAAGAAGAAGTGTGTGTGTGTTTTTGTGCGTGTGCGTGTGTGTGTTTGATTGGTTGCCTATAAATGAAACAACTCCTTTATAAAATAACTATCAAAACTAATATATGACGTTGTACCTATTTTTTATACGCATGTGAAATTGTGTACGTGAATAAAATGTTCATACACGCACACATATGCACGTTTGCATGGAAGGTGCGAGAACATTGTTTTGTTTGTATAATACTCGTGGCCTTTTCATCTTACGGGTTTCAAAGATTTGTGTGTTTGTTTGTGTGTGTGTGTTTGCGTGTTTGTTTATGTGTGTTTGCGTGTTTATTTGTGTGTGTGTGTTTTTATGTTTTCTTGTTTTTGGGGTTAAGTGTGGATGCATTTGAGCGTGTATGTGTGGATGTTTGTGGTTGTATTCGTGTGTGTTCAGATGTGGGTGTGTTTGTTGCATATACATGTATGTAGAATGAATAGTTGTCTTTAATCATTGTATATGTATTTTCAATGAGGTTGCTAAATGTCACACATACACAAACACACCCACATACACACATACACAAACACACCCACATCTGAACACACACGAATACAACCACAAACATCCACACATACACGCTTAACCCCAAAAACAAGCAAACATAAAAACACACACACACGTGTATGTCTATGTGCGTAGAAATGTGTGTGCGTGTGTGAAGAGCTCTCAAAGCAGGTTGAGACCACCTTGGAAAGTCATCTCCCACCAGACTTGGAGTGTTTGCTGTGTGCAATTGTTTGGATTGCTGCAAGAAATTCTACGTTTTGTGCTTTATGAGATTAAAAGTGAGCGGCATTTGGTCTATTTGATTTGTGGCTTGTTTAGGTTTTTATTGAAATGCTTTTTATGTTTATTTTTAGGAAAAATTATCTTCTTTCTAGAATACAAGTTTATTTAATGTAAATGTTTTTAAACGACTGGAAATCTTTTTTTATGAGAAGATGTATTTTTTAATAATATTGCTTTAGTTTTTGTTCATTTCGTTTGGTGTCTAAATGTCGGCAGCGTTAGAACTAATTCAAACAAAAAATGTTAAAAATAAACTATTAATTTTTGATAGTTTTTACAACTAACTTCAGTATTAAAGTTTTCTGAAAAAAATTATGGAAAAAGCAAAAAATGAACTTAGAATGAAAGATCAAAAACGAGCGTATTTTACTCTCCTAAATGTTGACATTTTCAAAAGGCTTTCTCACCCTGACTCACAGGCGTGTTGGCATTTGAAACCATTCCATTTTGTCTACTTTTAAACATTTCTTCCGTTTTTTTGTTTCTAGATGTAGACTCTCCCTTTCGTCGGCTTGGTGGAGTGGGGTTTTTGAGGGAGGTGGTTGTATTATAACCATAATCATCTGCGTAAAATTTTTTTATTGATTCTAACTTCATTTTTTCAAAATTAGAAATAATTTGAATATAAAAATGATTCAAAATTTATAAAAACTAGCTCAAAAAATAACAAAATTTCAACTTCATTAGATATAAATAGTGTTCTTAAATTTTACTCTGTCGTGTAGGCTTTTCTATCTTATCTCAAATCTCACATTAATTTCGTTTTCAATTAAATTTTTTATTCACAAAATTTAGAACAATTTTTAAACTCACAAATAAACATGAAAAAAAATTATTTTTGAAATATAAATTTCAATTTTTTTTACATAATTCTTGAATTTACGTTAAAATTATTAGCTCTTTTATTTCCATTTTTAAAATTTAACTTTTGAAGTAGACTCACATATGTTAAAAAAAATTTAAAAATACAAAATGTGACAGAAAAACTCACAAATAATATTACATTTTCATTCATTTTATAATTTCTGACTTATGTTTTTATTGTATGTATAGGTTTGTTATTTATTATTGATGTTTGCATTTATGTTTCGAAGGGAAAAATGTTATTGAAAAGCTTCGCGTTTTTATATTTTATTCAAAATATTGATTGAGAAATAAAAGTCATTCCCAGATCGTTCAATAGAAAATCTAAATTTTTCTAAGTTTAATCTTATCATAACTCTTCAACTAATGAATTACTATAAGCTTGAGCTTTTCTTTTAAAAGAATATATGTATCTGAAATTTCTTATTTACAGAACGAAAACTAAAAAAATTTGGTAAAAAAATACACAAAATGTTACTAAAAACAGTGAAACAAAATGCAATATCTATCGTAAATTCCAAATTAAAATATCAATTTTTGAGTATGGAATTCAATATATAAAATATTATACATAGATTTTCACAAAAATAAAAATCATTTATAGTGAAAAAAAATATTAAAAAAAATAAATAGTTTTCAAAAAACATATTTATTAGTAAATCATGAATAACCCATAGTTATGAAAAGATTTGTAATTTCAAAAAAAAGAATTTCCAAAATATTTGTACAGTTTAGGATGAAGAATGACAGTAACGTTTTATGAATGGCACATGAGACTGCAAAATGACAGTGTGAAGAAAAAAAATTATGAAAAAATTGAAAAAACAAAAAAAAATGTAAAAAATGAAACCAAAAAAAACGTATAAAATATTTAAAAAACGTGAAAAGGCAAAATTCAAAAATATAAATAAACTGAAAAATTAAAAAAGCAATGAATGAGAATAAATGTAAAACTATTCAACCTGTTTTGACCCCGATGAGTCGTTTATGTTTTTTAACCTTTGCAAACCCTCCACCCAGCTTCATTTTGTTGCTCTTATCATAGCTACAAAAAAAAGAAAAAAATTAAATTATAAAATAATATTTTTTGAGTTTCAAGACCTTCCATATTTAAAAATAACGTTTTTGTTAGTTTTTTTGAGAGATTCTGGGATTTGAAAAAAATATGTGTATCAAATTACAAAAGTCTATTATTGATACCATAAAAATCGTACAAAGAACCCTTCACATCAGTTTTTGCTTCAAAAGAGCTCAAAAAATGAAACCTTACGGTGGATAGATGACTACAATAAAGATCAATTTTGTAGCATTTGCAAAAAATTTAAACAAATTGATCACTCAGTTCCAGTAAGAGTTTGATAACAAGCTTAAAAAAAATCAGAACAACCCAGAGACAAGTTAAAAGAGGTTGGCTGATGCTTTTGGAGACTAGAATAAAAACAAAGCAAAAGCTTGTCTCTGTATGTCTAACTCATATTCCCAAACTCTGTTTCAACTCTCACTTATATTCAGCATGTATTACTTTTGTGAAAACCAAGCGTTCAAAACCAAAAAAAATTTCGTGTTTTAGTGAAAAGTCCATATAAGCGTTGGGTAGCTCTTTATTACTTATAATTATTCTGAGTCAGAGTTATAATTTACTATTATTATTATACACATTTATAAATAATCACTTACGTCGATATTATGAGAAAAAGTTAGTACATTTATTAACCAAAAATATCTAAAATTTTCGTTAAGTATAATACGTTAGCATAAAAATAAATGATTATTGATATTGCTCAAAAGTACATTAAGATGTCTCAAAAAGTATACATTCATAACCTTTGAGTTTAAGTGTTATATTTGAGCAAGAATGAAATTGAAGCGAGAAACTTCATTGAAACTAATGAGAAAATTATAAAGTACATTTAATTAAAAAATTTTTGCAACGGTTCATGAGGTTTTAAATGCCTTTTAAAAAACATAAAAAATAGCTATAACTTCCTATAAATTAAGAACCTTATCGACGTAAAATTAAGAAAACTAATCACTGGAAACACATAAAAATTTTGAAAAGTTGAATCAATACGGTTTTTTCAATTCTCAACAAAACTATTGTCCCACTTTTAATGAAGTAAACACAAAAAAATCTGAATGGAATAGTTTATGCTATCTTAAACGTACTTAATTAAAAACTTTCCATAAAATAAATATTAAATAAATCTTAAAAATAGTTTAAAGCATATAAAACGAACATAAGTTAAGAGCACACAAAAAACTAACTAATACACAGATCTAGTGCTGCAAGACTTGTGAATCTGCTCTGAAATACCAAACAAAAAATTCCTGTACCTCAGAACCCAGCCTCCATCATCTCTTCTCTTGTAGCTCCATATTGAAGACACCGGATTGTCTATATTTCTTAATTATTTTGTTTTATTTAAAACTGGTGGCAATAAAACCAAAAAATTTTGAGTTGTGATACTTAATATAAGCATTGCTTAAGATTATAGTTATTTCATTAAATTCAAGTTTGTTTTAATGGAATTGTATACATACAAAGTTATATTAATTGAAATTGAAATTTTTTAACTTTTGGTTGTTTGAATAAAGTTTTTTCATAACTTGAAAGTTAAGATTGTAAAAAATATTTTTAAAATTTTGGAAGTTCACTTGTAGAAGTCCAAAGGCAACAAGAAAAAGACAAGTCTTGTTTTCTAGAATAAAGAATTAAAACGTTCAAGAAAATTTAACACGAGAAATTCAAAAAAATTTAATTATGTCAAAACTCCAAAAACTTAAACAAATTTTTGCCTAAAGTTGAAACCTTCGAAAAATATATATGAAAATTTCAGAATTGTATCTAAATTATATCATTAAAAACCATATCAAATCTTAAAAGTAAAGTCAACTAACAAAAAAGTATTTATTAAATGACACGAAGCTTTTTGTAAGGCTAGCTTACATTATCAAGTCCTAGTCTTACGAAAAGCTTCGTGTCATTTAATAAATACTTTGTGTTTGTTGTCCTCACTTTTAGATTCAGGCAGTTGTACTTCATATCAAATTCTATTCATTTATCCCAATACAAAATCAACATTCCCTCTCATAACTCCCCCACCATACCCTTTTGGCCTTCATTCTCACGGCCAAGTTTTTCTTGAACCCCTTCTTGCCCTCTGGTTTGTCTGGCTTTCTATCTTCCTCAATGGAGTGCTGGGGAATTGTTTGGTGCAATTTTTTCACCATTCTTATGCACCCCTCTTTGTATTTCCAGTCATCCATCATTTTAAACTGCTAGTCGTCTGTTGATACTAAGACTTGGATTCTGTTTTGATTATTTTTATTTTTAATTTTACTATTTTCAAAAATTTTTTACTGAAAATTGACGTATAAGATGGTCTTTTTGTGCTTGTATGCAAAAATTATTTAGATGATCTGTTTTCAGGGTTTATGTAACTAAATGATATAAACTTAAGAAAAGCATTGTATAAAAGGAAAACACTATTTTAGAGAATTTGAAGTTTTCTAAAGCTAGCAGGTTGATTTTCACAAAAGTATCACAATACTTAATAAAAATATAATCAAAAGAACGAAATAGTGTAATTATGAGAAAGCAAATCTAAGGCAATTTAATTACTTCAAGAGGAAAAGGACAATGCTCTTCTAATTACAACCACAAGCATGACTAGTTTCAATGGAAGCTTTGGAATAGTATTAAAAAAACCCTGGAAAACTTTGAAAAAAAACATGGAAAGTTTTTAGAAAAAAATTTTGATAAATTAGAAAAAAATATGAAAATTTTTTTAAACTAAAAAAATTAAAGAAAAAAAATTATTTGAATAATTGCTCAGAAACATTTGGCAAAAACTGAAATTTATCAGTTGAATTTATTATGGAGAATACAATAACTACCAAACAAACTCATTTAATGGTTTTCAATAACAGTTTTATAATCTACAGACTTTTCGAAACATAATTTTATTCAAAAGTACAAAGTTTTTCGTTACATCTTCAACGTTAGTCAAAAACGTATAAATTCTTTAAGTAAATAATAATTATTTAATAACAATTAATTAATCAATTACAATTAATCTTTCAATAAATACCTCTAAAGTTAGAAGTTTAATATGGATCTTCCACAACGTCTTCCAAAGAAATGAATATAATTTCAGAACACTGGTTAGTTTATTAAGATACGAAGCTTTTCGTCGTTTCAACACCTTGAATAGCTGGTGACAACTAGAAGTCACCATGGAAATGGTTTCTAGGAGACGGGTTGAGCTTTGATCGGTTTTATAACCATTCTATTTGAATTGATTTAAATATATTTCCCAAATGTATTTTAAATCCAATTTTAATCTTTAGGGTTTTTTAAAAACATTTTATGCATTTTTTTTAATATTCAACATTCTTGATTTTTATCGTAAAATGAGAAAGATTTTAGATACATATATTTTTTCAAAAAAAACAAAATTTTCGAAAAATTCAACTTTGTCATAATTCATTATTATATGTGTATTAGTATATACTAATGTTTAGAAAATATTTTATTTTGTTTTTCCATTTATTTTTGAAAAAAAATTATTCAAAATGAATTAAATGACACACGTTTTTAATCAAATAAATGTATCGCATTTCAGAGTATTTTTAGTTTTTGATGATATTTTTTTTGTTTTTTTTTGATAATAATAAAGTTTTTTTAGTTTTAAAATTAAAAATTTTATAGCTATCTTGAAGGTTATTAAACTCAAATGATGATTGAAAATCAATGGCCCTAACTTATAGTAAAACGATATATCGTTCTCTATTCGATATTTCTATCACTATTAATTTTATATGTATTTATTCAAAACCTTGTTTTGATGTTCAAAATAAATTTGAATTTAATTGAAATAATAGGCTACTACAGATAATTTAGTTTCATAGTTTTTAAGTGGAAAAATTTAAAATTGTTTTTCGACATTTTGCGCATTTTTTAAACAAACTGTTTTGAAATGCATTTGTATATTTTAAAAATAAACAATTCAAAATGATTAATTTCAGTTTTAAATTTTAATTTTACACAAAAATTCATGAATAGATAAAAATAACGCGTCTATTCAAAATTGACCTGAACTTTCCAATGAGTAAAAACTGGACAATTCATCAGTTAGAATCTCATTTATGATATAACAATATTATAACCATAGCTATAAACTCAAAAAAACACATTAAAAGAATTATCTACAGCTTGTTAGACAAAATAGTAGATTGTAGGAACTCCTGTGCAGGCCTGTTATGAGAAAGATAAAATATTCCTTCATTAATTGACATTAATCAAACGGTTTGAGATTCTGTCCAAAAAATTTTTATATCATTCGGTTGAATATCCTTCGAATGAACTTAGTACGTAGTTATTACTATCATTGAATGGTAATAATAATAATAATAATAATAATAATAATAATAATAATAATAATAATAATAATAATAATAATAATAATAATAATAATAATAATAATAATAAAAATAATAATAATAATAATAATAATAATAATAATAATAATAATAATAATAATAATAATAATAATAATAATAATAATAATAATAATAATAATAATAATAATAATAACAATAATAATAATAATAATAATAATAACTATAATAATAATAATAATAATAATAATAATAATAATAATAATAATAATAATAATAATAATAATAATAATAATAATAATAATAATAATAACAATAATAATAATAATAATAATAATAACTATAATAATAATAATAATAAAAGAAAAGATTTAAGTCTCAAACTCTCGACGCTTCCTGAATCACCTAAAATTTATGAAATCCAGAAAACAGCGCTTATGGGCACGGTGCACATTTTAAGAAGAGTTTTTGCCCGTAATGAATGAATAGCATCGAACTCTACTACCCTAGGGTCTTGGTAAGACTCCGGTAGTAGTTTAAATCCCAGTATGTATACTGTGTTAAAAACAAAAATAATAACAGGAATAATAATAATAATTAATATTATTATTCTTATTTTAATTATTTAAATAATACCATTTATAAAATATATTTATTAAAGTTTTGTTATATTTGATTAAATATTTGATAAATTATTAGCCTTAAAAGTATTCTAGATGTTTGAAGGATTCAGAAATCTCATAACGAACAACATCCCCAATTTTTATTGGATGCCTAAGTTAATATAATTCACCACAGTTGAGGTAATTATATTCTTTTAAAAGTGTTGATTTATTAATTTATTAGTAAGAAAAAATATGTGTGTATATCGTTTAACTGATGTTAATAAAGGAAAGAAAATGAAGTCATTATATATTTTAAAGACATCATGTGTTATTGTATAAAATGTTCCAAAATTAAGCATATTAACCAAGGCTGTTTTTTAATACCATTTTTTTTAACACAATTTTTTTATTGATATAAGCAACTACATGAAACTCAAAAAGTTGAAGTAAAATGAATAGCAAAACTAATTAAAACAACTTATAAGAATAAAAGAAAATGGCTTAAATGGAAACAAATCAAATAAATAAAACATGAACTATTTATTCAGTTTTATTATTATTATCATTAGGAAAGACATGAGTGTCATTAGCCTATTTAAAAATAAGCAGTTTTTATATGAATAATAGTAATAATAATAACCGCTGTTTTTTTTGTTACATTTTACATTTCGATGTTCACTTTTTGAAATAGGATGGTGATGTTCATAGATTTTAGTCGGAGTGTATTGTTTATTTTTCAAAAATAGTTCGAATGTTTATCGATTTAAGTTGAGGTATTTAGTTTTATGAATAGAATGTTGAGGCTTATTGACTTAGGTCGGGGTATTTGGCTCTTTAGGTAAAACCAATATATTATAAGCAAAAAACTATTAACACTATTAGTATTGAGTTTTTTTT
Source organism: Pterobdella sp. o SKG-2022 (assembly GCA_964035795.1). Classification (NCBI taxonomy): domain Eukaryota; kingdom Metazoa; phylum Annelida; class Clitellata; order Hirudinida; family Piscicolidae; genus Pterobdella; species Pterobdella occidentalis. Next base: position 4,787,459 of record OZ038326.1, on the reverse strand, counting down.
GGATTACTATCAGTATAATTACTGGTAGAAGTATTAGTAGTAGTAATAGAAATGTTAATAGAGTAGTGGTAGTAGTAGAAGTAGTAATAGTATTAGTAGTAGTACAAGTAGTAGTAGTAGTCGTAGCAGTAGTAGTAGAAGTAGTAGTAGCAGTAGTAGTAGAAGTAGTATTAGTTTTATTACTAGTATTTAGTTTTCATATAAAGAACAACACGTTAGGGATCATGGTTTATTTATCCTTGACGACATCGATTAGTAAGCATGGGACGCTGTGAAACAGAAAAATTCCAACAGAAAAACTACAAAATGTCACCAAAATACATTCTGGAGAAAGAACAAAAATCCACGATCTACGTCACCACCATGTTCTAAAATTTTTGCAAAAATTCAAAAATAAATCGAAAAGTGGCGTTTCAAAAAATATTTTTTATAAAAGCAGACCGAATCGCCGCTGAGAAATACAAAAATATAACGCTCGAAAATATCAATTTCAAAACTTTTAATTTTTGTACAATTCACATGTAAAATTTTGTTCAAAATATTTGATGGAAAATATATTTCAAATGAGAAATCATAAACTTATCAACAAAAATCAACTGATGGGTAAAAGAGCGTTGAATGTGTTGTGAGGGTGTGTTTGAACTCCAGTAGTTGACAGCAGTTTGAAGATTTCCATTAGATATTTGTACAGTTCGAGAGTCGATAAATGATATATTTAAATATAATTTTGAATAAATAAATAATACATATATTTAAAATTAATTTTAAATAAATAAATATCTATTATTTTTAAAATATAGTTTTTGATAAAAAAATGTAAATAGTTTTTAGAAAGTTGATAAGTAAAATATCCAAGTACAAGTCGCAATAAGTTGATAATCAATAGAGTTTAAATCCAAAAATCAGTTAATTGTGATGGTTAAATGAGCAATGGAGTCGAAACAACTTTAAAAGCCCAGATAAAAATCTACAATGAAACATATGACTAATAACAATTTTATGAATATCAAAAAAATAAAATTTAAATTAAACTAATCAATGTGCCTACATATGGTTAAAACTTCAAGTTGAATAGCAATTTTTCTCATCACATTTCTCACTAAATTGTTGAAAGATATTTGAATATTCGTTTATAATATTCAAAGTTTGAAGAACTTTGTGTGTTATATGCAGAGTTTCACTGTATGTGGGAAATTATAATATGGATAAAAAACAAATTATGTAAATATGGATAAAAAAGAAATTATATAAGTTTATAGTTTTTTTTTCAAGTTAAAGGTTTTAATTAAAAAACTGAATTAAAATTAAAAATTGAATTCAGTACTTGGGAATTTTTGGAGAAAAAATGATTGTATCAAAGTTTATAATGTTACCTGGAAATCAAAAAATTTCAATCTAGTCCACTGCCAGGCAAACTTTAACCGACATACTAATCACAACAACTTTATTATTTGAATAATAATTAACTAAAATGAAAATCCACTTTTAAAAAAATTAATAATTAGAATGTAATAATAATAGAATAATAATTAAAAACTAATAAAAAGAATAATGATAATAATAAAAAAAATCATTTATCAAGTCACAATTACCTCAATTCACTTTTACGAAAACAAAATCGAATCAAAAGACCGTTGAGCGTGGGTCATAATTACATTTCCTAGTCGCCATAGCAACTTCTAGAAGCAAAGTTGGAGACTTTAAATTTGAGAATCACAAAATAAACTCAAAAATTTGAAAAGTTTCACACAATATTTCAAGTCGTAACTTGTGGCCATTTTGGAAGACTTTGCGGCCATGTTCACTATAAAAAAGATGGTGGTGAGAATATAAACAAGATGGCGGTGGGAGTGAGAATATTAACAAAGAGGATGGTGGTGGTGCTAAATATGGTGATAAAGGTGAGAGTAATGATAACAATGGTGGAGGAGGAGGTGGTGATGATGATGGTGGTGATGTTAAAAGCATTAATGATGTTGTTGGTGGTATTTATAACAATGAGAATAATGATAATATCAGTAAGAACAGTGATGATGATGTAAACAATCATAATGATAATCAAATGATGTTAATAATATTGATGGAATATTATCAGTTAGGAAAACATATAACTAAAAATATAGAAAATTGATAAAAATGTTTATAACAATGATGAGAATCATAATCCTAACCATAATAATAGACCATTATCTAATGAGGATGATACTAATAAGTTAGTAATAAGTAACAATTAGTTAACATATGAAAGATGACAACATATTTGTGCAGTGCAAGTCTTAAGTTTTCGAACTTCAAATATTTAATGAATGCAAAAAAAGGAAATAAAAACTTCGTGGAATAAGATAAACTCTCGAAATTTTTTTTATTTTGATTAATAAAAATGATGAAATAAATAACTACGTCATAGGGAAGTAATGATGAAACGATGATGATAAAAGAAATGACGTCACAAAAAATTGAATAACAGTGATAAAAATGACTTGGAAACAAAAATAATAATAAAAACAGATGATAATAATAACAAGAGATATCCAGAATAACATAAACAATAATAATAACAGAATTGACGACAAAAAACAAGAATAATAATAACAACTATAATTTTTTTATCCAAACTATACATGCCGAGATTAAAGGTTAGACAATATGCCAGCTTATTCCATGGGCTTTGAACGAATATGTGCTCTTTCTTCATTATTATTTTGTTGTTGTTGCTGTGCTTGTTATTGATGTTGTTAACAGTTATATTATTATTATTTTTGTTAGTATTCTTATTGTTGTTGTTATTAGCAGTGTTATTATTATTATTGTTTTTGTTTTTTTTATAATGTTATCCATGTTGTTTCTTGTGGTTTTGTAGGCGTTTTTATGTTTTTTTTTTGTCAATCTTTATCTCATCGTTGTTTTTCTTCTATCATTGCTATCGATTTTAATGGTTTTAATTTTTCTGAAGATTTGATATTGTTTACTAAGAGTTTCCAATAATTTTCATTTTTTTTGTGTTAACATACTAAAATAATTGATAATTGAAAACAATAACAACAAAAAAGAAAAAAAAAAAAAAAATTATAAATTAAAAAACGAAAAAAAGTGCAATAATAATTTGAGAGAAAATAGGGAAAACGCTTATTGGAAAAGTTTTAAAAGGATTCTGAAGCCTTTTTATCTAGAATTATTTGTTTATTTTTTTTTACTAATTTTATTATTTATAATATTTTTTATTTTATAATTGTTTTTATTTAATAGTTTATTATTTTACTAATTTTATTGTTAATTTTATGTTATTTTTATCGTTAATATTGATATTCAAGTCATGGACGTTGTTGTGGTTAATCTAAAAATCAATTGATTAAGTCTATATATTAGTTCACTAGTACTCTTGTTATTGATATAACTACTATGGTTGCTTTTTGTTGTTTATTTAGCATTATTGTTATTCTCAACTTTCAACATTACTAGAAGATTCTACATCAATGGAGGTCATGATTTCTTTAGACTTAACTGGCTTTCATAAAAGTTAAGAAAAAAATCAATTTAATATAATTTAATGAAAATAGAATCAAATTATTTTATTAAAATTAATATAATTTTTTTTATTTTCAACTTAAACAAAAAAAAAGTTAAAAACAGAAAAAAAAATATGAGCAAACATTTCACTCCAGAAAAAATACCTCAAAACCTCAAAAGTATTTTTAAAAGCTGGAAGTTGATTTGAGCAGCAGATTCCTTTCATATTTTTGCATGGGCTGCTAATGTTAACAATTGTTTTTAGCTTTTGCTTATAAACTTAATGAAAATATATATGCAGGTGATTTTGTGTGGGTATCTGCACAAGTGAACACACACACACGTGGGTATTGTCTCCGAACCATTGATTTGATGTTTAACATCTGTCCATGAAAATTCAATAGATTATTGTTTTTATCATTAATATTATTTTATCTTTATTATTGTTTAATTATTTTTATCATTAGTGGTTATGCTATTTTTATAATTTCTAGTATAACTATTCTCACACATCTCAACTGTCATCTTAGCTGTATGCTTAGAAGTATTTCTCTTTTATACCTCTACCATTATTTTTCCTTATAATTAAATTGAAATCTCAAATTACTCAATAAACAAATATTTCAAAGTAATTTTTCACATGAGTTTTCTCATTAAATGACACATTCCTGTTTTTGTTCCCTTGATTGTATGCTTACTTTCTGTTTGATGTCACTTTGTGTGTTTGTGTGTGTGGGTGGGCGGGTACATGTGTGTGTGTGTATGTATGTTTGTGTGTGTATTTTTATGTTTGCATGCTTATGGCAATGTTAAATTGGTATTTATGTGAATATTTGATATTCTCAAATGAAGTTTTTGAGCTTTAAGTAGCATTATGGGAAGTTAAAAATTTATAAACTCACTAAAAGCTTAATAGCTTTCACAACGTTAAATGACTTTTTTACATAAAAATTCATAAGATATTTCACCACTATAAAAAAATATTCAAACTACGGAAAAGTAGAAAAAAGGAAAATAATTAAAAACTGTGCGCTAGAAAATTTCTGTTTGACTGTCTCCTTACACGAGTGGTTGATAATACTAAGTAAATATTGACTCTCAATAATTATGATTGTTAATCTGTTGATGTGTGTGTGTTTTTGTGGGGGTGTGTGTTTGTTGGTACGTTGCTGTGTGCAGATGTTTTTGATTGTGTGTTGGTGTGTATGTGTGTGTGTGTGAATGCATATTTGTATACGCGACCACACAAAACAACTTGAAAATAAAACAAATAGCTCAAAAAGTAAGCCATTAGCTATTGATTATCTTTCATATCTGTCTAATGATTGTTTTACATTAATTTTTTTTTGCCACAATTCAACCCACTTAACAAATTAAATCGTGGCTTACAACTGCATAAACATTTATCGAAACTCCTACGTATATCTGCAATTTATTGGAATTTTTTACGTAAATCCATTAATTGTCAAATTTTTTAAATTGATTGACTATACAAATTTTTAAATGGCATTAATGAAGAATGGAAATTAATCTAATGTATTTAATTTTTAATTAAATGTTAATACATAGGATACAGAAAAGTATGTGATGCTATTAAGGAGAATGGTAATAGTAAGGAGGAATTAGTTATTATTTCGTTTTGTGACATTTTTGATGATGATATATCTGTATCATGCGTCATAAGTGAAGAAAAAAAGAAAAGAGAGGAGGAAAAGAAAAAGAAAGAAGAAGATAGAGGAAAAAATAAAGAAGAAATGAAGGAGGAAGAAAAAAAAGAAGGATAAAGAAAGAAAAAACAGAAGATGAAAAAGAAAAGCATAATGATAAAAAAAAAAAATAGATGAAGTGCATAAAAAAATGGAAAAAAAAGAGTTTAAATTCAGTAAAAAAGAAAAAATATTTTTAAGCTGATGCTCGTGGGATGAGAATAATAAAGTAAGGATAGTATCTATAATAATAATCACTAAAAAGTATAATGAAAAATAACTATTTGAAGCGATGAATATTATTTATAATTTATTTAGAAACCAAACTATAATTTTTTGAATTTAAGTTCTAGAGCGCTTTAAAAACTACGTAGAAAACAAAATCTATGTTTAGCAATCAGTTTTATAAAGCACCAGCCAAACGGTATTAAATGCATTAAAAAGTTAAATTCTCAGTAATTTTTGGTCGAATGGGTCACTCAAGAAAGAGATGAATTTATATTGATTCACTCAAATGTTGGATCACTTAAAAATTTGATCGTTCAAAAAGATTTGAATATGATAAAATACTCGAATGCTTTGAAATTTTGGAATTGTATGAATTTTTTTCTAATTTACATCTTATGAATATTCATAATTAAGAAAAACATATATGAACAACTAAATAGAAAAAAGCTCTATTGAAAACAACAAAGATTCTTGAAATGAATGTTCATTTCGTGAACCTTCTTAAGTCCTTTTATTTCTGTGAACATCTTTTCCAATAAATAATCCAGTTTGTAAAAAAAACAAAGTTATGTGAATAAATATATATTTTTAAAAAAACAGATAAAAAGGGATGTAAGAGGAAGGAAGACACTCGCAATTGAAACAACCTGATCTGAATAAGTTTAATTTCAAGAAATTTCGGGAGGTTTTTGTTGATCTTACTCTATTTTTTTTTGATTCCAGAGGATTTGATTTATTGAGGTTGTTCTAATTTTAGATTGTTTTTTGTGCTTGGTGGTGAGTTCATTAGGTATGAATGCTGGTCTTCAACCTTGAAAACAGGTATAGGAGTTTCAATCAAAAATAATCGTTATTTTTCAATTATTCGAAATAAACTTTTAAACGTAATTCAATCAAAATAGACGACTTATGAACTAAAGGATTTTTTAAAAATCTACCCATCTTGCACAAAACAAAGGAAAATTTGCAAACAACCTTTTACAAATAAATAAAAGTAAACAGTAAGCTCAATTGAAGATAAGTATTGATAGATTTTAATATTATTCATAATAACAAAAACAAAAAAATAATAATAAAAACAATAATAATGACTAAAAGAAAGTTTATTGAAATATTAAACCATATATTGATGTAAATTTTAACCCAACATATTGATAATGGATTTGAGGTTGAAACTTCAGTTCATGAAAAATAATAGATAAAGAAATATATTTCAAAAAATTTTTAAATGGAGCAAGTTTTCAAAACATTTCATGGACAATTTAAAAGTGAAATCAGATAAAAAGGGTTTCAAAAATATATTTTGAAAAAATAATTCACTTATTAATTTAAATTAACTTCATTTATTCTGTATAATGAAAAAATGGAAAAACTCTTTCATGGAAAATTTCCAATTCAAAGAACAATAAAAAAAATGAAAAAGGACGACAATTAAATGACAATAGTTACAACAACAGAAACGATCAAATTATTTTCAAAAATTAAACGCTACATAATCGGTGGTGCTTAAATGGGTTTGTTTCTATTCTTAGCACTTCAATTATCCAGCCAATCAATTTTCATCATTTCATCAATATGGAATGATTTATCTAACTGTATGGCATCCATTTGTTTTTTTATGTTTGAAAAAGATTGTTTTAAAAATAAATTCAGATAATTGTGGAAGTTTCACTACTATATAGTGTGCTCTATTTTTAGCTGAATAAAATGTAATAATGAGTATTATTTTTGTTTTTATGTTTACTATGTATTTGTTATTGTTTTTGAATATTTTTTTCTTATTATTGATGGCATGTGTGGTCTGTCTGAACATATGACAGCAAAATTATCTTTTAACTTTTTTATTCACTTTTTATTGTTATTATTTTTATTATTATTATGAAATATTATTAATTTTTATTGATATTGTTGTTTTTCTTTCTTTATTATCTCGATTTAATTTGATGTCAGTTGTGATGTGGTTTGTGGTGTCGACTTGTTTTTCGGAATCAATCGCATTTAATATTTCCTTTTCGATAACATTTTTTGCTAAATATATTCGCCAATATTTCGTTTTGATTTGTTTCAGTTTTTCTGAATACCTGATGCTAGAAGTTTTCATTTTTCAATTAGAAAATAATTATATTAACCGAGAGTTTTTGAAAAAAATAAACTTTTTTTTGGTCTTATTTCGTTGATTCTTTATTTTCAATGGTTTTTATGAACACATTTCAATATTAGTTCCGGCCTGTTGTCATAAAATTATATTAATCGATTGAAAACTCAATATATTTTGACTGTTAGTTTCTGCAATTTTGAATAAACTTTCAAAAAGTTTTAAACTTCTTTCAAGCAATTGGACTCAAAAGCATTTTCAAAAATTATTCAAGTCTTTAAAAACTTCAAAAATGCACTAATATTGCATTTTTCTTTCGGTGGAGGCTGAAGCTTTTCGGTATCATTACCATTTTGATTGTTTTTATCATAATCATTGAAATTATCATTTTGGTTGAAAGCTGCAAAATTGCCAACAGAAAAGTCACACAGGTTAGATGAGACCTCGTTTTCTATCGTGGTGTTGAAGAGTATTTGATTCTCGTTCAGTTTTTCATTTTTTATTATCGAATTTTGTTCACTTTGAAAAGTTAAAAAACCAACTTTGCTTTTAAGTTTTGCATCAGTTTTGCACAAAATTTCATTAAGACTTTCAAAATCAGTCTCTTCTTTGATAACCTCTCCATCATCTTGCACGCTCGAGTCACATGACTCTGTCTCCGACTTCGCTTCATTCTTCTTTGCCATAGACCCCTGCATCAAACCTCTGCACGCTTCCGCAGCCTCAGCGTTTTGATCAGCTAACACATCATTGTAGGGTAGGTCTTCGCCCCTCATCTCACAAACCACATTTGTCAAGGCTTTGATGAAATTCCTGGCGAGAGTCAAAGTTTCAATCTTGGAGAGTTTTCTACCAGTTCTGACATGCGGGATGACTTCTCGGAGATCTTGAAAGGCATCGTTCAACAAATGCATGCGGTGCCTCTCCCTCTCATTGCTCTCCAGACGACGCTGGCTCCGTTCCCTCTTCGGCTTCCTGCCCCTTTTGGTTTGTTTCAGAGGAGCCTGAGAGCTGGTCATCACTTTTTTAGAGGTTTTTGAAATTTTTTTACTTTGGTAATAAGCGGGTTTGAAGCTTTCATCACTGTCACAAGCGTCATTTTCAACACCAGGCAACCCCTCACTTTCCTCCTCCTCCAATCTCTTCCGATCATTCTCTACTATAAAGTTACTTAATTTATCATTTTTGTTGTCTTGTTTTTGTTTTCGAGTAGAAGGCATGAGACAGTCTTGAAGGTTTTGATCTTCAATGGTGGGCTGGAGATTGAAAGGAGTGTTACCGGTGGAAAAGGAAGGGATGGTGAAACTGTTGATTTCACTGTTGATGTCATGGTTGTTGTTGGGGAGCGAATTAAGAGGGGGGTCTGAAGAAGAGTGGGGAATGAGTGAAGCATGTGAGTTGTTGAAGATAAAATTGACAAGATTTGTGGGTGACTGAAGCTGGTCAAGGTTAAGAAATTGTGAAGTGGGAGCTTGGGTGGAGAGGGCAGAGATGAAATTGCATGGAGACTCGTTGGGGTCTGGTGACATCATTGGGAAGTCTAACTCTGAAAACAACTTGGAACGTTTTTCAAAATTTAATTCAAGATTATGTTTTAAATCAACTTCTTCTAGACAAATATCTTTTTCACAACTCTCACAGCTGTCTTTACCACAGCTACAACAACTATTACTGCCCACTGAGCTGTTGCTTGAAATCCACAGTAGTTTCTCTTCTTCGGCGATTGTTTTTTCAAGGTCTGGCAGGGATTCTGGAGTGGGTAGAGTGGGACAGTTGTGGGAGGATCGTCGTGAAATGACTAACGAGTCCACAAACTGCTTTGGTCGAGTAGTCATTTGAAGGTTTCTGTGAAATATTTTGGTGGATATATTATTCAGGTGACTTTGAACGATGCTATTATTTAAGATGTGTATGGTATTATTTAATTTACGTGATTCATATTTCTTGAAATAATTTTGTAATTATTTTTTTGATGAATTTAATTCTAAATGATGGATATAATCAAATTATTTTCAAAAGTCCATTAAATTTTTTTTCAAATTGTTGAAGATATTTTTATTTCTTAAAAGTTTTAATTTGAAACATTTTTTTTAAACACTTATTTATTATAACGATTGTTAAAAGAATCATCGCCTGGAGAAATTTATTCTTCTCAACAAACAAAAAAGTTAATTATTAACAAAAAAATGCTTCAAAAAATAAACTTATTTCAAACAAACTAAAAGCCAAAAGAAATTCGAACTTAAACCCAATTAGAAATTAAATTAACTGTCTTTTCTTACATAAATAACTTCAAGTGACTCTGCAGCCAACCTGGCTTGCAAACTGTGCGTCTTAAAAATTTATAATCCATAATATTATTGATGGATAAATCTTTTATTATACATTAAAAAATGAAAAATATTTGTTAATAAAAAAAATATATATTGATTTTATCAATAAAAAAAAATTTTTCTCTTTTGAAAAAAATCAAAAAAAAAAACTAAACATTTCACTATGTAGAAATACATCAACTTGACGAAACAACTGATGCTTCAGGTGTTCTTGTTTGTATGCAAACCTACATCATTAGTGTTGTTGTCAATTATAAAGAATTTAAATTAATTAAGTAAAATTAATTTCCAATATTATAGGAAACAAACAGAGTTTTAACTCAATTAAATTCCCAAAGCTTTTTTGTGTAATAATCTTACATTATCAAATGAATTTTACTAACATAAATACATTGAACGTTATACTGCTCGAAGGAAAATTATTTATTTAATTAAACAATATGTCTTTATATACTCTTATAGTATTCTAAGAAAACTATATGTATCTTTCGCATAATAATTTGATTTTCTACCATAAAAAAGAGAACTTTTTGAATAAATTTATGTCAAGAGAATCTATAGTTTTGAAAATTCAGATCTTATCCTGTAGCATTAATTAGTATCTGATATACTATTGTAAGACAAATAATGTTTCATGGTAAAGTCTAACTTATCGAAAAATATCGATTTTCTCAAATAAATTAATCTATAATACATGAAAGTTAAAGTTTATAAAACTGATTTATTATGAAAAAATAATTATCATGTCTCTAGAAGATAATATGATAATTATGATAAAAAAATCAAAGGATGTTATATGCGTTATCGTAACTAATTATTACGTCATAAATATGTTTTATCCGCGTATGACATCAGAGTTATCACTAATCAGTACCACTGTAAACATATCACTACTAGCTGCAACAGCATAATTAAACCACTGAGTATGACAATAAATTATTATCACTAATAAGTATGACGTCATAACTATTATTACTACTATGGTGCCATAATTATCATTACTACTATAACGTCATAAATATAGTCAATAATATGGCGTCATAATTATAACTACGGATTCGTGTATATTTGCAGTCCTATCGTGCAACGCAACATTGAAACATTAAAGTTTGTTTTCCAATCGATTTTACATCCCACGATCTAAAACACACAAGAATTAAACAAATCAATAATAGTGATAACAACAATAATAATAATAAAATAATAACAACAATAAAAAAATAGTTAATAAGAATAATCATTTATTGTTAGAAAAATAAAATTATTGAACAATGGCGAAATGATGAACGTTGTGAAGTGTCATTACTTGACAAAAGTTAAATGGGGAATGATTATTTTGATTCATAATGAGAAACCTAATGAAATCATAGAATGTCATCCATAAAGGAGAAACAATGATAATATAAACACATTAATAATAGTTGTGAACCGTTATTGAGAAAAAAAACGATAAAAAAATAGGAAATATAATATATTCAAAAAAATAATGTAGAAAAACAAAAATAAAAATATTAATAAAAACAAAAAAAATATATTATCGATTATCTGTTATAATTTCGTCTGCATTAATGTGTTTTGTGGTGTGTTGATGGCGGTGAGCTTTCAAGTTGAAGTTTTACCTTGTATGTTCCAATATTTAAATGTAATATTGCTTGTATGTTTGAAACTGTGTGTTGAAATATTTAACTCCCAATGTTTACGTGCGTGTCTTTGTATAATTAATATTTTGTTTTTTATATTAATTTTGCATATTTATCTTTTAATGTTGGTTTATTTTAATATGTATGTTCGTTAATATTCATAAATATTTTATTGCTTAATCCGTTTTTCTGCTATAAATTCTTGTTTTTGAATTCAAGATCACAATCGTTCTGTTTCAGTGTCCTGAATTTAACTTTTATTTATATAGCACTAAGTTGAGCAATATTTGTTTCAAGGAAATTATTTTTTTGTTCCCAACAAAAAGTGAATCTAAGTGTAATGTTGAAACTCGAGTGTTCATTGAGAATCATATTGGGAAATGATCTAATAATCGAATAATTATTTTGATATTATTTTAAGTATATTCTTAAATATATTTTCAAAATAATAATTTATAAATTTGAAAAAAATTTTAATACACTTTATAATGTTTAAAAGATAATTTTTTCAACAGTTTCAACATTTGAACTGTTTCAGTGTTTACAACCTATTCAACATTTCCAACAAGCTCAACATTTTCAACGGTTTCAAAATTTTCGAGTTTATATGCTTTAAAGAAGTGTTTTTCTAAAGCGCTTTTATTACTTATTCTATGTTTTATTTCGAGTTTTGCACTCAGCATTCAATATCCTTTGAAAAACTTGAAAAAAAGTCTTTAATAATTAATGTTTTTATAAACCGGTGTTTTTCAAAAGTAAAAAGTTTTATAATAACAATTTAAAGCGCTTAACTTCAATTTTCATTCAAATATAAAAAATAATATAGTTTTTATACTAAAACGGATTTCATTTGTGTTTGAAATGTATATTCCCTTTTGAAATATTTAATTGAAAACTTCATTTGTTAAATTCGAAATAAATCTAAAAATTTAGCTAATTTAATTTTAATATTTGAATTTTTATGGCTTATTATAAAATCTTTTACGTTTAAAAATTTTTATTTGAAGCTATCAATCAATTTAACTAAGTTGTAATTGAATTTGCTTTGAAACTGCAAAAGAACTTCGACCACAAAACTTATGTACTTCGTTCTTTTGTTCTTTAATTTTTCATATTTCAAAAATTTAATTCCAAACTAAATATTTATTCAAAGACAAAAAAAACTTGAATTAAATATTAAATAAATTAAGAGCCATAATACTTAGAGTCAAAAAAATTTTGATAAATAAACTTCATTTAGAACAATTGTTTTGAACAAACTTTAGTGCTTTTTCTCAATAAATTATATAAAATCCAATCTTTTGTTTGACGTTTTGGATAGTCATGAGCAAAATTTTTGCAGCAGAGGTGCTCGAAAAATGCGAAAATGGAGACTGAAGTGAGATGAGTTTGAAACTTTTTGCTGGAAATTTGATGGACTCAAATTACGCAAAAAAGATCTTTGTGTAGAAAAGAATTGACTTGCAGTCGAGTTTGAAAGAATTGGTGCCTGAGGGTTCCAGCTGAGAGTACTGTTTGTTTATACAAATCGACTAGGTTTATAAATGCAGGCTATAAGCCAAAAAATTCTAAACTGCGATCAACTAGTGCACACGACAGATAGGCAAAACAGAAAGTAAAAAAAATTTAAGCGAATGGCTCTAAAGAAATTTCATTATACGTAAAAGTTATCTTGGTGGGACAAAAAGCTCTGCAGTAGTGAAGCCTGGAAATGAGTAACATGTCGAAGAAGGAGAAACGTGAAGGCTTGTTTCATGGACTGGTGATAGAAGTTGAAAAAAAATATTATTTTGAAAGTAAGGAAGAAAAACCCAAATTGGAATCAAACTGAACTTTTTTTGGTATCGTCCAGGTTAGCACAGAGAGATTGTATTTGAAGGAAAACAGAAGCCAATCGACATATAAAGCATTGTAGAGTTTAAATTCCAAAAAGTATAAACTAAGAAAGAAGAGAAAACTGAATACTCTATGAAAAATAATTTCTCTAATTAAGATTGAAAACTCAGAATGTACACCATTAATAGTTGGAATTGAACTTACTAACTGTATTTATTATTCTTTTTATAATTTCATTTGACTGTTTTTTGCAGAAATACAAAATGCATTGTAATAATTTATATTTTTTTATTAAATGCATATTTTAAAAAAGCATATTTTAATTCCAACGAGAAAAATCTCAAGATATTAATTATGAATAATGCAAATAATCATCAAATAAACAAAATTTTTAGTTTCTATAAATCTTTCTCTAAAACTCTTTTTTTATTTAAAATTTTAATTAAATTGCTTTTTCATGTATTTTATTAAAGCTCTCAGTTTTAATTAATCTTTTTATGTTTAAAAGAAATTTTATAATTTCGAGGTGGGTATCCAACGCGATTAAAATTTACTCTGTGTGTCTGAGCTATTAAATTTGGACTTAGCTGTGAAATATTTTCAAAAAGAAAATTAATTAATTTAAAGAACTAATAGTTTTATTTATAAAAAATAAAATTTAAAAAATAATTCACTTATAATTTAAAATAATTAGAAAATAAATTCATTTTTAAAGACCTCAGAATCAATATAAATTTTTTTTTTGAAATCAATTGAAAAACAAAGTAAAAAAAAATTTATCATCATAAATCTAATCATACAAAAAAATTTTTGGAAAAATAAATAAAAATTTAATATTTTATTTTATCATACGTCATACATTCTAATTTAGAAACAAAAACTCAAAAAAGATCCCATTTCAAAATTTTTAAAATTTCTGAACATCAAACAAAATGTAGTGATGTTATACTAATAGCAAACAAGTCTTAAAAGTGTGCTTTTGTTATCAAAACATGCTTTGCTGCGCCTCAATATAGTAAAAAAATACATTAAGAAATTCAAATATTATGATTATCACCATAATTATTCGTTAAACGTCTTATGTCTCATAAAAATGCTATGACTATACATGTACGCTTGTATTAGTTGAAGATGGTATGCTTTGAGTATTAGAAAGCTTTGTTTTTTTTTTTGATAAAGATATCAAGCTGGACCTTTGATTTACTTTTTTTAAGCTAGAAGTCAACAAAGAAAATGAATTTATGATTAACTAAACTAGTCTATTGACAAAAACGATTTGAATCAAACACTTTTATTAACTGGATAAAAATACGAAGCTTTTCGTAAGTTGAACTCATATTATCAAGTATGCAAATAAATTTAATCTCAATTTATGAAGAATTGTTAATAAATATACGAAAAAAATAAATTTGAATAACCAGAACTTGCTTGCTCATTTTATATTCAAACTTCTCAAGTTTGTGTTGAAAAATTCCTAAAAACTATAAAATATGGATTTTTTTATATCACACCTTTTTGGAGTAGTTTTCATTATTTATAACTTTGTGCAAATCAACTTATCCTTCTTCTTACATATTTTTCTCATCCCGCGAAGTTTCAATTATTTGTGCACATATTAATTATGTCACATGTATATATATATATTTTATTTATTTTATTCTATTTTATTTTATTATAAACATGGCTGAACTCCTAATCATAACATTCAAATGTCCATTTTCCTTAATAATTTTTCATTTTATTCTCATTTTTTTCTTATCATCATTAATTCACCATTTTTTTTAGTTTTTATTTTATTACCATAGTTTTTCTAATTCTCCAATCCACTTTAAATTGTTTTTTAATGCATGCCTTTTGTTTAACTCAAATTTTCTTCTCTAACATTTATCTATCTTCAGCTTTTTTTTCGTTCTTTTTCAAGTATTTTTTACCATTTTTTCTTCCAGCATAACCATTTTTTGTTTTATTTATTCTTTTTTTACTCTGTTTTTTTTATCTTTTCGCTCCTTTCTTATTCTTATTTTAGCCCTTTTTCTCCATTTTTTCATCCCTCACTTTTTTTTAATCATTTTTGTAATATTTTTTCTTCTTCTTCTTCTTCTTCTTCTTCTTTTTCTTCTTCTTCTTCTTCATCTTCTTCATCGTCTTCTTCTTTACACCACCTGTCCAACGTACAGTTCTGATGTGTGTGTTATCAATTGAGTTGTTTATTCACCAACATACGCTTTTCTACGTCCGGACGCTTTATAATAACTAAAATATTCTTTTTATTATTTTATTATTATTGTTATTGTTATTATTATTATTTTTTTTTTTTATCATTATTGTTATTATCCATAGTTTTTTTTTATTGTTATTTTTATTTTTATTATTCTTTTCAATCTTGTTGAATTTCATTTTATCCATCATATTTTTTTGTTATTGCCGTTTCATATTAATTATTGTTGTGTTTTTCTACAACGTTTATTGTTATTCTAGTACATTCATTATGTTCCATATCCCATTTTACTTATAATTCAACTCATTTCATCCATAAGTTCATTCATTTAATCACCAAAAATCTTTCATATATATTTAACAAAACTCGAACTTTAGTAATAATAATAATAATAATAATAATAATAATAATAATAATAATAATAATAATAATAATAATAATAATAATAATAATAATAATAATAATAATAATAATAATAATAATAATAATAATAATAATAATAATAATAATAATAATAATAATAATAATAATAATAATAATAATAATAATAATAATAATAATAATAATAATAATAATAATAATAATAATAATAATAATAATAATAATAATAATAATAATAATAATAATAATAATAATGAAATAAAGATAAAAATCTTTTATGAAATCTTTTTCTTCAATGATTATTGCTTGAATTTTATTTAATAATCTCCCTGTATCATATGTTTCCATTAAATGAGTTACATCTAGTTTAAATTAGGAGTTATGTGGTTCTGCTTGGAATTACTGCAGGAAATAAATACTTTCAAAGAAATTCAATTACTTTACTTTACAAGCATTGGATTGAATTCTGAATACTTTAAAATTTAATTTTGACTTCTCTTGAACATTGAAGCAAAAAATTGACTATGTAGAATTGAATTATAATACAAAATCAAGTGATAAAAGAACCGGCAAGAAACAAATGAATTCATGAAAAATAAATGAGTTATATGAATTAGAGGGCTAATAAAAAATAAAATAATTAAATTTGAAAAAGTTGATATTTAAATTTAAATTTGATGTCTAGCATGAAACAAATTAACTAAAGAAAAAATATGACAAAAACATGAAAAAATAACAAACAAAACAGCATAAAAAACAAAACAGCAAACAAAACAAAACAGCAAACAAAACAAAACAGCAAACAAAACAAAACAGCAAACAAAACAAAACAGCAAACAAAACAAAACAGCAAACAAAACAAAACAGCAAACAAAACAAAACAGCATAAAAAACAAAACAGCAAACAAAACAAAACAGCAAACAAAACAAAACAGCAAACAAAACAAAACAGCAAACAAAACAAAACAGCAAACAAAACAAAACAGCAAACAAAACAAAACAGCAAACAAAACAAAACAGCATAAAAAACAAAACAGCAAACAAAACAAAACAGCAAACAAAACAAAACAGCAAACAAAACAAAACAGCAAACAAAACAAAACAGCATAAAAAACAAAACAGCAAACAAAACAAAACAGCAAACAAAACAGCAAACAAAACAAAACAGCAAACAAAACAAAACAGCAAACAAAACAGCAAACAAAACAAAACAGCAAACAAAACAAAACAGCAAACAAAACAAAACAGCAAACAAAACAGCAAACAAAACAAAACAGCAAACAAAACAAAACAGCATAAAAAACAAAACTTTATTGTCATATAAAACTCTAACATACTTCATGGCCTAGACTCATAAAACCCGATCAATATTTGATAGTTAACAATGGCTGGTTATTAGAATATTACTGTGCACTGATGCGATAAATTATCGTATTTTTTGTTTTCATTTTTTTTGCATTTTAATTATTATTTTTTAATTATTTTTTCTATTATTAATATAAAAACTATTGTTTTTATTTCTATTATTAATATAAAAACTATTGTTTTTATTTCTATTATTAATATAAAAACTATTGTTTTTATTGTTGTTATTAATTCTTTATTTTTGCTCTTATTATTATTGATGAAGTTCTCAGTAATATTGATGTTTTTATTAGTTGAAATTGTATTCTCGACATTTATATTTTTATTTTTATTATGCATGTTAATATTTTAGTTTTTATTTTTGTATTTCTTATTAAAATTGATTTTTTCAGTAACATTCTTTTCAACGCAGAAAATATTTAGTTATTCAAATCAAATTTCACTTTCAAAACTTTCAATGCTTGATTAAATGATTGAACAAAAAATTCAACGTCGAATGAATTTGAATAACAGAAAAAGATAGACCTGAAAACTTAATGATGAGATGTTGACAGTTTTTTAGAAGCATACCAAGTTACACTAAACATTTTAACTGCTTGTGATGTCTTGCTTTATATTCTCATTTGAGTTTCAATAGAGCATCACAATAGAGTATATTTGCTTCAAAATAAACAAAATTCTACCAGGTTGATATTTTATAATTATTTTTAACTAACCTAAAAATATATAGAATGTTCTCCGAAATCAAAGACAATAACTTTTTATTGCCAGAAATCTTTTAAAAAGCTTAAAGAAACTTTGTATGGGGCTTTAAAATATATCGCCATAGATGGATGGGGATTTGCGTTAAGTGTTTAAGCCTAATTGGTCCTTGGAAATATCAATAGATTTATTTGGCTCTTCTGTTTCCCAAAATTAGCTTTTTTAAAGTGTTTTTAGATTAATTGTCAAGGAGGGAACAGTTTTGTGCATAGATATTGTGTGCGTGTTCTTGTATGTGGTTTATGTGGGACTTCGGCTGTGCCGTGTCTATTCAGTGTTTGTGTGAGTGGTGATGGTATGTGTGGTGTGTGTGTGTGTGTGTGTGTGTGTGTGTGTGTGTGTTTGTGTGTTGTGTGTGTGTGTGTGTGTGTGTGTGTGTGTGTGTGTGTGTGTGTGTGTGTGTGTGTGTGTGTGTGTGTGTGTGTGTGTGTGTGTGTGTGTGTGTGTGTGTGTGTGTGTGTTGATGATGTTCTTGTGTTGATTGTGGATGTGTTATGTGTGTGTTAGGTGTAACGGTTGTAGGTGTGTAGTATGGCATCAAAACCTGCGTCCGTGCGCAAGTCTCTAAAGCATGGGAGCTTCTAAATTTTGAATCATTCTTTTTGAGTTTTGTGTTTCGAGAGTAATCTGATCTATAGGTAGTGTTCTTAAGCTGGGTGATAGTGCTCTAAAAACTAAGGCAAACATTTTCGTTTATTCATAGATACTGTTTGTTTTAAAATTCAATTTTTTATCTATATAACGCATTTGAAGCGATTTTGGTGGCAAAAAAGATGGAAGGTGTTTGGGGCATATTTTTTGTTGTTCAGAGAGGAGTAATTCAACTTTGAAAGTTTATTTGATGATCATAGAAACGAAATAACAAAAAAAAATAGCTATAATAATGATGATGATGATGATGATGATGATGATGATGATGATGATGATGATGATGATGATGATGATGATGATGATGATGATGATGATGATGATGATGATGGTGGTGATGATGATGATGATGATGATGATGATGATGATGATGATGATGATGGTGATGATGATGATGATGATGATGATGATGATGATGATGATGATGATGATGATGATGATGATGATGATGATGATGATGATGATGATGATGATGAGAATGATGATGATGGTGATGATGATGGTGGTGATGATGATGATGATGATGATGATGATGATGATGATGATGATGATGATGATGATGATGATGATGATGATGATGATGATGGTGGTGGTGATGATGATGATGATGATGATGATGATGATGATGATGATGATGATGATGATGATGATGATGATGATGATGATGATGATGATGATGATGATGATGATGATGATGATGATGATGATGATGATGATGATGATGATGATGATGGTGAGGATGATGATGGTGAGGATGATGATGGTGATGATGATGATGGTGATGATGATGATGGTGATGATGATGATGGTGATGATGATGATGATGATGGTGATGATGATGATGATGATGATGATGATGATGATGATGATGATGATGATGATGATGATGATGGTGGTGATGATGATGATGATGATGATGATGATGGTGGTGGTGGCGATGATGATTATGTTTGGAAAAAAGCAGATGCTTCAAATTCACCATTATAAACTGACAACTAAAAAAGAAAAAGTCTTAAAAATTAATGAATGTTTCATTTTAAAAAGAATTTGTTTTAGATTTTTAAGATAAATTCATCTTCAAAGTCACGGATTGAAAGTTTTCTTCCTACAAACATTAAAAAAATAGTTCAAAATATTTTTTTAGCGCTTATTTTACGTAGAAACCTAAGACAAGAAAAACATTAGAACAGAATAAAGTGTTTATGAGATAGTAATTTCACTATAAAAATGTATGTTTTCGAAAAAACCACAATAGAATTATTTTTTTGAATTTTTATTTTTTAAATTAAATTAGTTGCAACCTTTTATGCATAATAAAAACTAAAACAGCTAATACTGAAAAATAATATACAAATAATAATCAAATTCTGAAACTGTTGCTACAAAAAACAGAAGAAAAAAAATTATATTCCAAGTCCAACAACCTTTCTGATTTGAAAAGTATTTAATATTTAAGCCCATCAAAGGTTTAGCCAGAAGTTGTGAAATATTAAAATGGTTCTCATTATCTTTCTCTATAACACTACTTCTTATAATTTGTATCTTTTTTTATACCACTACTTCTATTTTAGGCTCTTTATTTTTTTTGTGTGGGTTGTATCATAAGTTATTTCATTGTTTTAATTATAAAATTACCACCACGAAAAAATCATTTATATAGAAAAGCTACTCAACACATATCGATGAAAAACTAACGTTATAGAAATAATAAAAATAATGATGAATTTATTCTTATTTTTATCAAAAATCTCTGGATTGTATTTATGCTTGCGATTTTTTTTGAATAAACATACAGATAATTTTTATTCAGAAACACAAAAAAATTGTTTCATTTTTTTTAAATAAGAATATTTGAATATAAAAAAATAAAAGTTTATTAGATAAAACTCAAATATGAATATAGAATCCTGACCCAAATGTCTGGAGCGGCAAAGAAAAAAGAATAAAATTAATAAATCTAACCCATGTATTCTCATCAGTTTTTCAAATCTACAAACCAATATATAAAACTCAATCAATTTTTGTTTTCATTTTTCTCAAATATAGGAATTATAAGCTCATAAAGATACAAAATTTTTTTCTTTATAAACAGAAAAATTCAAAATGTATATGATTATAAAAAACTATACAGTCACTAAATACATATTACAATATAAACCTACACAGAAACTGAACAAACACACAATAAAATTAATATTTCGTTCAAACCGAAAATTTAAACATTTAAAAGTTAGAATTTCCGAGGGGAGTTTGAAGATCTTTATTTAAACAAAACTAGAGGTTTTGATATTAATGCTTTGGGAATTTCCAAGAATTCAGATGTAGATGCGATGCAAAATTTATATTTTGAATTGCAGTTTCCTTTAAAATCCTATTAAGATGCTTTAATGGAAAGAATTTGAAACTTCAAAATTGAAATGCCATAAATCAAAGCAAAAAATAACAGTTTTAAAAACCGTTTTTGCATCAAAAGAATGATGGTTTGTTTCGGTGATAAAGAATTTACGTAGTTTTGTGTTCAGGCTTAAAATGACTTTGATGTTTGAACTATATACTTATAAGTTTTGGTCTTAATTATTGATGAACATTTTCATCTTAAACAGCTTTGTAAACTAAGTGTTATTGAAGAAATTAATGAAAACTAATAGTCTTTATTAAGATATAAAGCTTTTCGTTAGCAATGTAATCTTATTATTTTCAAATACAAGTAAAATTGCCAATGCTTATTTTTCAAACTTTCAATAGACATTGTATGTTTTCAGTTATTTTGAATTTAATATAATATACTTCTTGATTTATGAATAATTTTTTGATAAAAAAAAAAAAAATATGTAAAGAAATTTTATTTAACTAGAATTTCCAATGGGTCCAATGATTCATTAGTTAATGTTATTTAGAAAACATTGGAATTTTTCGATTCAAACTCAGTTTTTTATTTAAAACTGTGAAGAAAAAAATTTATTTTTTCAGTCGTAAATAATACCTTAAAAACACATCATTTTTGATTATCTCATCTTAAATTGTAAAAAACATTTTAAAACATTCTCATATTTGTTTTAACGTTTAAAAATTCCTATCATTTATATAACTAACATCCCCTCTGCTGTATATCTAACTATCTCTGTTTGCATAGTGAAATTTAATTGATTTAATCAAAATTCATTGAAACATTAGTTTAATATATTTTTATAACTAACGTTATCTGTTGTTGTATAACTAACTTAACCTCTGTTTGTTTGGTAAAATTTTAAAAATAGAATACACTGATTGGAGTATTAGTTGAAATTATCTATCAAGTGAATGATATAGTTTGAATAAAATTAAAAATAATATTTGGAATATTTTAACTAAATGAGAAAAGTGGAAGTAAAATTTGGAATCAATTTGAAATATTTTTTCAATTAAGAATATTATTTTAATAATATTAAAAATATTATGAATGATTTAATTTGATGATAAATTTGAAATAAGAATTCAAAATTAATTGAAAATATAACTAAAATAGTTGATATAATATGAATAATATTACTATTGGAACAATTCAACTCGGTGATAAAATTTAGAATAAATTTAAATCCTTTATTTAACATGTGTGCCTTGAATATTGCTCACTACACAAATAAAAGCTCCATTCCAAAACAATAAGACGAATTGAGCATAAAAATTTGACTTTTGATAGTACTGTAGTTGATACTAAAACTAACATTTCATTATGAACAAATCAACTTTGAATTAAAACTCTGTCCACTCTCTGGGGGACGATTCCATGTTTAATCGTTCCGTGGTGGTTTTGAAACTAGATTCAACTTTTAAAATGTTATTCAACAACTGAAAAATTAATGGAATTATGTTAACTGTTTCAGAGAAAATTTTATATGGAAAGTTTACAGCGTAATGAATACAACGGTTTATAAAGAAAATTGGTACATTCATTCTACATTCAAACTTAATCTGGACTTCAAAACTATAGAGATAAACAAAACTCCGAAGCATTTGACGTTTGTCTTGCGTTGTTTTATTTTTAGTACTTAAAAAAGTAGGCTTTTTTATGACACTGGTACTAAATTTTTTCTTTTACATTTTAGCTCACTCTCTCAATTGGTGCTTTAAATGTTTCTTTATTTTTTAATTACAGCTTAAATTTCAAGTCTTTCACGATTCTTCACTTTTGAAAAGTTAATCTAATTAAAAATGAAAATTTGAGGATGTGAGATTTTCCTACTAAAAGCTCAGTAAATTCAGTTGAATATGTATTTTGTGTTTGTTTCTTGTGCTATTTCTTTAGGCTACTGCATCAACAAAAAACTTTGCTTTTAAGTTGAAAAAAACTCAAAAGAAAAGAATAGACATCAACAGAAATTTACCAACACACAAATTCTTTCAAAAAATGTGTTATCGGGACTGAAATCGCCAAAGCACCAAACAGCATTTAAACACTTTGACAAGAATGTTTATTTTTGCTCATTTTTATGTGTCATTCTCACCATGCTTAGCTTATATTTGATTTTTTTTATTTTATTGAGAAAATTTATTATAATAATTTTAAAAATATCTGCATTAAAAATAACAATATTGCCAAAAAAATAAAAATAATAATCTTATTGTTAATAAAAATAATAATATGATTACTAATACAACAAATGATATTTTATATTTTGAGTGTTTCTATATGACATTAAAAAAAAAAAAAGAAAAAACATATGTTGATAACGTTTTGAAGATGAGCATTAATCTTGTTGTTATTTCTATTTTTATCACAATTGATTTTATTTTTTTCATCTTTTTTTTGATCATCTTTATTTTTATTATTATTCCTATTGTTTTTATTATTAGTACATTGAGCGGGATGAATATTTTAGAAGATCCAGACTCAACTTTCAACACCTGTCCCACCAAATGATCCCTTTTTATTGACATTATTATTTATATTTTTCACATTATTTTTTATTTTTTCATCTTTTTTATGATGTTTTTTTTATTATTTTTTATAAATTTTCGATGCTTTTATGATGTTTTTCCATTATTATATCGATTTTTTATTTTTTATTGCTTTTCCATTTCAAATTTTTTTCATAATTTTTAAAGGTTGTTCTATTTCTGTGATAGTTATTAACAACACCACGAATTTGACCAAAACCCAATGATTCGATTTCAAACTAATTTTTTCAAGTTGCTCTCATTTGAACATTTTTTATTAGAGGTAAAAATTCAGTTGTGTGGGGAAGAATTTTTTTATAGTTAAAAAAATTTTTTTTTAATTGCTAAATAATTATTAAAAATAATTAAAACTGCTATTTTTCTAATCATTGAGCACTAAACAATAAATAAACTTCTAAGTGAAAAAGAACTCAGTTTTTTGAGTTTTTCAAAAACAATTTTTGATACACATGTTCTATCAACTTACTATCAATAAGAATACAAACATTGGATGAATATATCAAAAATATTTGATGTGTAAATATATTAATATAGATTAGATTCTTTAACCCTAATAATTGAAAGTATAATAAGCAGTTAAAAAATTGAAAAATATTTACATGAAATACGATTATTAAATAGTATTTGAATTAGTAATTATGAGAAGATTTAAATAATTATTTTATATAAGAATATTAAACAATAAAAGATAATTCTTAAAAATCATAATTATACAGCAATAAAAACTAGAAGAAAAAACAATATTAATAATTATGCAATTTTGTCACGTTATTATGAAGTTTGCGCTGAAAAACAAGTGCAAAAACAAAAATCAAAAAAACTAAAAAAACTCCATATTGGTAAAAAATTTATTGAAAGTTTCATTAGAATAAAATTTTTGGAAAAAAAAAAATTATCAAATGAGTTTTCCATTGACGGATGAACTATTTTTAATATTTTGTTTGCGGAAAACCGAATGGACCCTAATTTGAACCTTCGACTTTTGGTTTTTTGCTGCAGTCATTTAGAGAAAGTTTGCATTAATGAGCTGAGTTTGCATTTGAGCATTATCTAATGTTGTATTAATCATACTACTACTACTACTACTACTACTACTACTACTACTACTACTACTACTACTACTACTACTACTACTACTACTACTACTACTACTACTACTACTACTACTACTACTACTACTACTACTACTACTACTACTACTACTACTACTACTACTACTACTACTACTACTACTACTATTACTACTACTACTACTACTACTACTACTACTACTACTACTACTACTATTACTACTACTACTACTACTACTACTACTACTACTACTACTACTACTACTACTACTATTACTACTACTACTACTACTACTACTACTACTACTACTACTACTACTACTACTACTATTACTACTACTACTACTACTACTATCGCTACTACTATTTTCTTCCTTTATTTCAATAATAATAATAATAATATCATAGTTTTCACTTGTGTCTATTTTTACCTTTGTTTTTTTTTATAGTTAACTAGTTATTATTATTATTAGTATTTATATTAATATTACATTTTTATTGTTTTTTTGTTTTTATCTTTTTTCTCACCATTATTTACACAATTTTTTATTATTCAACGTAAAAATGGCCAATTACACGAAATGTCTTTTGTTCATTTTTGATAATTTTTTTTCTTATCTGAAATAACTTGAATTTAGATGAGGTTTTTATGAGTATTGATTCCAACAAAAAGAAAAGAAAAAAATTCTTATGAGCTCAAAATACATCAAAAACAAGCTAGCTGTGTAAATGAATACATTATCAAGCTATGCTCATGCTTCAAATTTTGAGTAGTAAACAAAAAAATCAAAAAAAACACTAGTATAATTTCAATAATTTTTCTTCAACTTGAACTGAAGTTTTAAAAACTGGAAAAAATGTTAGGATTCGAAGTATCTAATTAATTGTTGCGTCCGCTAAACTTTATTTCCTTATGTTGATTCTGTTCTTGTATTTCTGTCTTTGTTGGATTAAATGTTTTACTAGATGTATTTGTGGTTATTTATATGCTATAAATGCAATAATATTTTAGTTTATAATTTTAGGGTTTTCCAGTCCATCAATTATTACCATAAAATTTTAATGAAACTTTTGAGAAAATACTGTTTTAATATCTTTAAATAATAATAAAACTCATATTTCGAAAAGTAGAAAAAAACAAAATTTAATTATTTCTGTAATAATAATACTTTTATTTCAAAACGAAACGGTTTAATCACGACGACTTTAAGGGGTTTTCCGTGTAGGAGTCCTCCGTGTAGGAGTCCGCCATAATATACACCTTTCTGCACTCGAAACAAACTTTGGTTCTTTTTTTTTCATCGTTTTCATAAAGGTTATTACTCAAAAGCTTTTTAAAAAAGTTAAGTTCAAAAACATAAAACATGATAGATAACCCAAAACCTTGGCAACAAGTGGCGTATTAATTCCTTGTGGATTATGCAAACAATTAGCATTTTACAAGTCGAGAGTTACTCACAAGATTAATTGATCATTTGTTTCAGAAAACATATGTAGTTTCATTAGATGGACTTGTGTTTAGAAAATATTCTTTAACACTAAATTTTTCTATTAAAAAGTGCGAAATATTTTTTTAACAGTATAAGAGTTGGGTTTTAGTTTTGTATTTGATATATTTGGGACTCGATATGATAGTTTTTGCTCACAAAAACGTTACACTCTCAAATAATTCAACAGAAACATATTAGTTGTGAAAATCTTCATGCCAGTTCTTTTCAGCTAACACATTTATAATGATCAAATATGAAGGTTGACAAATGTTTGCAAGAAAACAATGGATGGCATTCACAATTTGTTGATCATTACCGCTTAGAGCTTTCTTATGATAAATGTGGCTACCTTTGATTGCTATGACGTCTGAACTTCGAGTGAGTGTGATTGGTGAGTTTAAAAACAGTGAAAAAAATTGAATTATCTGTTCCTATTAATTTCTGTAAATTTGGAATGTATTGGATGAATTAGATTAACATTGGTGGGGTTTTGATGAGAATTTTGCGGGTTTCTTTTTGAAGTATTTAGCAAATGTTTTATCTGGTAATAAATAACAAGACCTAATAAGCCAACAAAAAAATTTTTTCTAAACACAAAAAAATGTTTGTTTTTTGAATTATTAATTGCATTGGTTTTTTTTGTCATAAGATTAGTTGTAGGAATTCAACTTTTATTCAATCTTTATAACATATTTCGATAATTTTGGAAAAATTATAGTTTTTTTTATATTTATTATATGATATTCAATTGTAGTAATTGTTTTATTTTTTGTAGAAATATACAATAATTTGAACAAAAAAAGCGTTCATACGTTCAAAATTAACTGATTATTCAAAAAATAATTTAACAAAAATAACCAATTAAGAGCCAAAAAAAATAATTTAAAATTTATAAGAAATTTCTACGATGGTTTTTATTCAAATTACTTGATTAAATGCTAATTTTTAAAATTTTTTTGAAAGAGTTTCCAACGAGTAAGCATTATTCAAACTGCCTAATATAAATGCAAATTTTTTGATAAAGTCAATTTTTCAATTTACCAAAATCTTTAAAAAAAGAAAGTTTTTCATTATATAATTATAAATGTTTTGTTGCTGGAATGTTTTATATTGTTAAGAATTTGCATTTAGTTATTTTTTTTTGTTATTATGAAATTAAAATTTTGCTTTTGAATAATTACCGTTTAGTTGGTCTTGAAAATGAATTTAACCAAAAAAATAGTTTTGAAAAAATTTTATATTATTTTTTATTTTAAAATTTTTTCAAAATTTTTACGGTGAATAATTTTGAATTTTATGATAACAAATTCATAATAAACTAATCTTACTTCCAAAGGTTTTTTTAAACAAATTACACTTTTTAAGTCACAAAAAACGTCAAAAACTTGACCAAAACGACAAAAAAAAACTCAGAAAAACATCGTTTTTATTGAATTTTTTTAAAATTTAAGTAAGTATTCAATAAAATAACATTTTTCTTATTTAACTTGTTCGCAAAATGCTCAACTTTTTTCAATATTGCCTCGTCATCGCTTTTATACATGCATCTCTCTACGTGAAGCGGTGTGGTTACTGTTCAGTTTTTATTTCAATAAAATTTAATTGATATTTATAAATATTTAATTCATATTAATCAGAAATTTTGATTTTTTTTATAAAATGTTCAAAATGTTTTTTTTTCAATTTTAATTTCCAAATTTATATCTCTTAAGTGTTTTCACCTTCATCAATCAAAATAAAATATTTTTTCAAGTAATTTAGACTAAAAATTTCAATTAAAAAGTATTAAATTTTTAAAATAAATTCCAACTAAAATTGAAAAACTTGGTTGAATTTTTGAAATTGATGTGTTAATCAAGCCGTTACAAGTTTTGCACGGCCATTACTCAAAGGGCAAAATAACAATTTGACAAATATTCATTTTCATCAATTTTGAACCTACATCAAAAAAATTTTAAAAAGTCAATAAAAATACCTTCTCAATATATTTTCAATCAAAATAAACTTGAATAATTCAAACTTAAGTAGAAATTATTTATGAAGAGGTTATGGCAGGTGTACAAACAACATAAATCCGTGCAGTTATTTGCTTCATGCTCCTCTTTCCACCAAACTGTGAACATTCGCAATTATTATTCATAATACTAAGTATTATAAATAAAGATTATTTTAATATTGAACAGGTTTTGGGAAATTACACGCAGTTTCAATAGCCAATAGGATCATTAGATAATGTGTAAGCTGTACACTAAGAATTGATTAATTTTTAAGAGAAGGCCTTTTTAGCGTTTAATACGCTAGGTAACACACTTATGCGTGTTAAAACATAGATGAGCCACAAACTAAGATGAAAATTTAATATTAAATTTGTGCCTGTAAGCATTCTAATTAAAAACTAGAAGTTCAAAAAAGATTTAAATAACATTAAACAAACCTTTCAATGAATTTTTCAACCACATTCATCTTATTCAAAATGATCACTTCAGCTAAACTTGGTTCAACCGTCTGTCCAAAACTCCAAATTTATATCATTCAGGCTTATTCAATGTATTTTCAAACTTGGTCAACTTTATTTTTGGATCGACCATATTGGGATTTTGTTAGCTCAACAGATGTTTCACAGGGCGCTACTTCTTGTGTACTTAATTGTCGGCCCTTGCGGGGTCAAACCCGGTAACTAGATAATTAGTCTAATGCTTTACCAGCTGAGCTATGCAAATCGATAACTTTCTTCTTTGTATAGTTTTATTTTCTCAAAAAAATTCATCAACTGCTTGAAATTACATTGTGGCTTCTAGCTACATCATCTTCTCAAGCTTGTTTTAGTGTGACAATTTCTACCTTTAAGCCCCACTTTTGTGTAATCGTTCTTGTTCTCAACCTGGGTTAAGCACCTTCATTCATAAATATAGGAAAATTCTTGATAGAACAAACTCATGAAATAGTTTTTCTCGTTCAGAAAATTTCATGCGCTTTTGACTCAAACCCTGTTTTTGCACGCTACACAAATAAATTATAAAACTATATTATCATTTTCAATTTCATTGAAACATTATAGTAAGATTTGAATGAATTTTATATTTCAATTGAAAATTCTGGCAGAAAGGAAGACAGGATCTAGATAAGCTTTTTGAGGCAATGGTGGAAGATGTCTCAAAACGAGAAATGTTGTAGAAACATTCAAAGAACTTCACTGATAATAAAAAGTTTATGTTGTTCAAAAGTTTTTCTGGACTAACTAAGTTTGCATAAAACGTGGAAATAAATTTATTCCAATTTCCTTGAAATATTAAAGATTGTTGGAACTTGAATGGCAAAAAGTCTTTCAATTTGAAGTTTTAATTTTGATAAATAATTTCATAAACTTTCATTCAAATAATGAAAACTTGGAGCTGAACTAACTTTTTTTTTATGTGGATATGAAAAAATTATTATTAATTTATTCTACTTCATAAAAAAAAATATTTTTGTTTTTATTTTCATTACTATAAACGACAAAATAATCCAAAAAAAACTGCATAAAAATCATTTCAAACATCAAAATTAGGAATTAGTGATCTTGAAACTCTCTGGGTTAAACATTACTATAAAAAACTCCACTAAAATAAACTTTGTGAATTATTATTATTTATATCATTTTTATTATTATTATTAAAACTCATGACTTTAACAAAAATTTTGAAATTATGAAATGAAGATTGCAAAACATAAAGGAAACACAGAAGCAAAGCCGATTACAGTTCTACCATTCTGGATGTTGTGTTCCAAGAGAGTAAGATTAATGCATTAAAATGTAAAGGCTTTAAGATAGCTGCTTAAGGTAGAGAAAAAATTTATATGTTCTAGAAAAAAATTTTTATTCAAAATCTGGAGTGGTGAAACAACTGAAAAAATATAATACAAGTTTTAATTTTGAGAAAAAAAATTTTTTATATTTAATTATTTTTTACAGATTTGAACAAATTATCAGCAAAAATATTGATAAAAAATAAGATTAATTTTGAAAACTCTATATTACTAGCACGAACTGCTCAAACAGAATATTATACAAATACACGTTTTCGGACATTCAGCAAAACAAACAAAGAAAATAATGAAAAAAAATATTAGTACTATGTAGTTTTGGATTCAAATAAGTATTAAAATTGTTATATCATATATTTTTTTATATTTTTTTCACATTAATGAATTATTTCATTTTTAATCGGTTCATTTAATTGTTATAACACAGTTGAAATAATTAAATCCTGTGTGAGTTGATAGTTTATATAAATAATTTCGTAAACATTTTAAAACCAAATCTTTGTGTAATAAAATTTTAATTCTCACCAGGAGCTTTAAATTTGCAATGTCTAAACGCACAGTTCCAACACTATCATAATCTTTATAGGTTACCTCGTTGTAGATGATACCTTCATTGTATCATTCGAAAACCATTTCCGAAAAACAAATAATCTCAACAAATAAAATTTATAATGAAATCGTTGCAATAGTAAATAATAATCAAATGAAATTTACTCTGTAACTCGCTTTCTCCTCCCAGAGGCAAACTAAACTCCAAATCATCTCACTCGATAAGCAGAATAAATCAGTACCAAACCTATTTAATTTTAATATAGTTGTATGGCTATTTGGATTACTGTTATTTTTATTAAATTTTTCATTTATTATTTTTTGATAATTTTTTTTGAGTTTTTGTTTTGAAAATAGTTTAAATATTTTTGAAGTAATTTTTTTTGTATATATAATCAGATTTTCTACTTTTTTCATCTATTTTGATATAATATGCAGATGCAAAAAAAGATATTTCATCAAACATTAGTGTAAAGATAATGTAGAATATTTTTTTTTCAGAAATATCATTCATAAATATTTTATTAGACTTAAAATCTTTGTATAACATATAATTTTTTACATTGCAGCATATTTGAAAAGCCTTAAAATCAAAAAAATAAGATTTAAAAAAAAAAACTCTACAAACTATCACATATATCAAAAAAATTTATCTAGTAATAAAGTTTTGAATTTTATTTTTAATTATTTTACAATCCAAAAAACTATGCCAATTTCAAGTTATTTGGAAAACCTACCAGTCCAAAGACAAACTGCTATTAGTTTTGAGCGCTAAGTATTCAACCACTGAAACTTAAACCTTAAATTTTGATTTTGTTTATAAATAAACTATAATGATAAAAGGGTTCCATTACTTTTGATAATTACTGCTTTATTATTGTTTAAATAAAAAATTTAAGATAAAAATCTATTATAGTTTACTTTGGTAGAAACTAGCAGTTCCATACTGTACAACGCACGATTCCCGAAGCATATTCACAGCAAAGGCGCCCATTTTTTGACTCAAAAACAAATGTAACTCATGTTTTTATGGCTCAAAATAACTTTTAAAAATACTTTTTTTGATGCTATCTTGAGGGTTTTTTCTCCAACAAATGAACGTATTAAAAACTTTAGAAAAATGAGATTTTTAGTTTATGCTGATCTAATGCATGGTAGTTGGTTAATTGTAGGTTCAGTACAAGGAGATTCACATTTAGTTTGTTTCAATTTTTTTTAATGAAATTAAACAATTTTAAAATGATTTAAACAGTTTAAAAATTATTTTCGAAAAAAAAAGCGTTTAATTTGATTGGAATATAAATTAAAATTTCCATGAAGCAACTGTATCTGTAATCTAATTTATATGTCAAAATAAATTTATTCAAATTTGTTTATTTTTTTTGTTTTTTGAAAAATTGAATTCCTAAATTTGAATATACGCTGAATTTGAATCGAGTAGGAAAACTGGAAACTTTTTGAAGAAATTAAATTAATTTCTGAAAGTTTTAACAGGGAAAGGTTATGCTCTAACTGTTTTGAAAAGAAATTCTAAATTAAAACGAATGAATTTATGACAGTTGATCATAAAATTTTCAAATTTCGAACTGTTGACCACAATATAACTTTTTCAAGTCGATTAGAGTTTTATTTTTTTTAAGGAAGTACACGGTTTTTCTTTATATATACAATAAAAATTCTTATTCATGTGAGACTCAAAAACTCGATTAAAATTTTGAAGTTTTCATTTTCAACTTTTGAAATTCACGCTTCAAGTCTACATATATTTCTTAGTGGCCTTTGGAAGTTTTGAAAAATTTAAATATGAAGTATTTTTCATAAAAATACAAAAAAAAACCCCGACTCTAATCTTTTTGATCATTTGAACCTTATAACTTCTCAAATCCTTCAAAAAGAAAGCAATTGTTCAAAATTAGTTTCTAGTATTGCAACCTTCAGCCTCATTCATATCAATATGCTGAAGTATCTTGGCCAATTAGATTCATCAAATGGAGCACCTTAGATGTGTTTTTCTATTAAATGATTTTTGAAGTTTTGAAGTTTAACTATCAGGTTATAGATAATTTGGTGATTAAAATTTGAGCTTATTTTGTGAGTTTTTCAAAAGCAACTTTTCTATTCAAAATCTCAACATTAAATGCCATAGTTTCTATGCATGCTACCAATTTTCAATTATTTCACAGAAACAAACTCGAAATTGTAAAAATAATTAAAACGAAAGTAAAGTATATTATAACAGTAGTTAGGAAACAAACTCGAAACGTGAAAAATTATAAAAGTATAAAATAAGAAAACATTAATTAAGTTTAGTTTTGTTTTTGAATCTCAATTAACTTTTAAATTCGTCTTTGAACTTCTTCAACATGTGTTGTTCTTGATGAAGTCACTCCGTGTAGCGAAGTCCCTTTAATTAGTTTTCAAAACATCGTGCTAAGCCGCTGCAAGATCATTCTAAATTCTTTTAAATTTGACTTTTAATTCTATTTTGAAGTTTGCAAATGCGTTTGCAATTAAAATTTCTCGAGTTGAGAATAAAATCCAAAAGACTTTTTATTGTTGTATAATAATTTGAATATAAATGCGAGATAATATTAGAAAAACAAGAAAAAAAGCAAAAAATTCATTGGAAATTTCGATTTTTGATTTTAAATCAAAGCATAGCCATTTGAAAGATGTCTTGACAGCAACTCAAAGTGCTAATTTGAATACTAACTCTAGTATCATTTCTCATTTTTTTCCGCATTGTATTTCCTACTGCATTTGAATACATATATCAGATTAAATATAAAATTTTTCAAAATAATAATTAGGAAAATACTCCAAAGTTATCAAACAAAAATGAACACAAACGGAAAAATTAGTTGTGATCTTTTATTTTCATCGATTCCAACAAAAAACAAAATAGCATTTAGATAGCTTTTTTTAAAAATCCCATTTTTTTCAAAAAATCAAATTTCATATAATTTCTTTTTATTGAAACTATATAAAACCCAAGATAAACCATCCAGCCAATGGTATATCATTTTACCAGCTTGTTGATGACGTCCCACTATCCACCGAAGCATTCCTCCATACGTTAGTCTCAATTGAGATTTCTCCTGTTCCGTTTTCAATCCGATACATCTCTGTCTCATTTTTCTATGCCCATTTCTTAAAATACTGGAACGCCACATGTTCAAAACAGCCCTAGTCCATGGGAAACAAACAAAAAGTATTTATTCAGCTAATCTCACTAAGCATTTTGTAAGTTAATTGTGGGTTGCAACAAAGTAAAACTGATTACAGTTATATATTTCAATAAAGAGTCATCTATTTAATATAAATAGATAGAAAGTCATCTATATTAACATTTAGACAAAACATACTGTTAAAAAAGCAATACTATTGATTCTATAAATAATGTAAATAACAATAGAAAGGAACATATTATATTGGTAAATAACTAAAAAAAAATATAAAAAAACATAATGATAAACCAATAACAATATAAATAACTCTATAAATAGTATTATAATGATATAAAAACCATGATAGTTTCCACTGCCATCTTTAGCATGGGATCAATTGGTTGGTATTAGATATGCCAAGTCTGCATTGAGCTGCAGGCAAGGAAACCGTACACCGGCACAATCTGTATCATAGAACGTTATAAATAGTGATTTACGTGTGTTTTTAATTTTATTTTTTTTTAATATTGTTATTATTATTGTTATTGTTGTTGTTATTATTATATTTATAAGTTATGTTTTAATATTTTTTTTCATTATTGTCGTATTTTTCATTAATTTTTAAAATTGCCATTATATTTTATTTCATTTTTAGCATGTATTTGTTCATTATTGTATTGAATTTCATTGTATTTCATTATCATTTTAATCCACTTTTTTATGATTCTATTATTAAATCAATCTATTTCAGTATTATTGTTACATTGATGAAGATCAATTCATCTCAATCTTCTCACAAAAATCGTCACAAATTGAATGAATGATTGAGAATCAGAATTCAAGGCGAAGTGCTTGAATGTCGTTTGTAACACAAGGAAGAAGGTGGTAAAAAGATATTTATATAACGCTTCATATAATGTCGCTTAAAAAGTTTACTACCAGTTAAATTTATAGCAAAACACACTTTTGATCAAGAACTGTGCCATCTGTATCAAAAACAGTAGTTTTAACTGAGTAGCCTAATGTTTTTACACGAGCATTCAGAGTTGATTTCAGGTTCTAACCAAATCTGTCAATCATTTTTTAAAAAAACAAAAACCATTATCATGAAATGATAAAAATATAATTTCTTAAAAAAATTACAAACCAACTTCGAAACAGATTTAAAACTAAAAAAACTAAGTCGAGCATTGGGTATGCCCAAATAGGGTTTTGGTTGCCAAATAGACCAACCTGGAAACGTAGTTATAACTATATTGAATATATTTGAAGCCTTTGAGGTGAATTTTTTTACTAGTTTAATGCAAATCATAAGTTTTGAAATATAGCAAAAATATAATTCAATAAAGACAATGGTTGCGCTAATATGAGCTGAAAATTTTTATAGACTGTCATTTATTGTATTAATTAAAAAATGTAGAAGTAAAATAATTGTGAGTGAAGCTATAAAATATTTAGTTATTTTGCAAAAGTAATCGTTTGTTAATTAGTTTTAAATTAAACGAAAGTTGAGTTTTTTTTGTTCCCGCGTCACCTATAGGTGACAACCCTTGAGTTTCAACTACCCAATAGATAACTAATTGTTTAAAGCAATATAACGTCTATAACATCAATTTCATTCAATTCTAAAGCACTAAAACTTTTCAAGTGTATATAAACCCATAAAGCGAGTCATTGGAGGTGTAGAGATATTAATGTACTGATAAAGGAGTCAATGATAGTGAGGTTCTTGTAGTTGCTATTGAAGATAATGATGTTGTAGTAATAGGGTTGGTACCAAAGTGATTGTGTTGCAGTTGTCGTTTGCCAGTCACAACTAAAAATTTAACTGATATTAAATTAGTAAACTTATATTAGTCTTCATTATAGGAACAAACACAGGTTTATTGAAAAAACTTAAAACACGAAGCTTTTCGTAAGAGTATCTTACAGTATCAAGTGTTGATAATGGAAGATACTTTTACGAAAAGTTTCGTGTATTAAGTTTCTCAATAAAGTTTGGTTGTATTATATTGATTTCCGGCTATTTTACGTCAACATTAATCTTTATTATAAATATTCATATTATATTATTTTTTGTTTATGAATATCTTTAACAACTATAAATAACTTTAAATTTGAATTCAGTTTATGAATATTTTTTTCAATAAATATTCATTAAAAATAAATAAAAATGCATTTTTTCAAATTTGCATTTAAAACGTGTAACTGAATAAGGCTAGTTTTTTTTTTGTTTTAAAATTATTTTAAAAATTAGATAGCTCCATTACAAATTTAGAATAAATTTTCAAGTAGAAGATTAGTTTTTTGACTTTAAATGTTGTAAAATAAGAATACTTTTGTTTTAAATGTTTTTCATGGAAATTATTTAAATTGAAAGAATCAAAACAGCAAAAGTTTAAACTAAACAACAACCTGATTTTTGAATTTTTCCATGATAACTGTTTTTATATTTCCCTAATTAATTATTTGGATTGTGAAAAAGACCATTGTCAAAACTAGCAAAACTAAGTCATTTTAATGTTTTGACCCAGTTTCAATGTCTGGTTATTATTTTATTATTATTATTAAGATTTTTCTAGCGCATAGTTATCAATTCAAGATTGCTTCAGAGGCACTCAGATTTTATCCTATTTGATTTAAATGGAAAATTTTTTCAACTTTTGTCGTGAAATTAAAAGATATAATACTGTTGAAGTTGTAATTAAAAATTTTTTTCAAGTTTGTGAGTTTGTGTGTTTGTGAGTTTTCCATATTTGATGTCTTCATGTTCATAATGTTTCATTGTCGTTTGAGCAATTGCCGTGAACAATTTTGTTTCACCATTTCAATGCATGAAAAAAAATGATTTGGAAATTAATAGAAAAATTGCTAAGTTTTAAGAGTTCCATTCAAGCTAAAAAACTTCATTTCATCAACTTGCGTTGAAGGTGCTTAAACTGCCAAGAACATTATCATCATCATCATCAATTTGCTTGAAGATGCTTGAACTACCAAAATAAACATTAAAAGAAGTAGTTATTAGTTTAATATGAAAAGTTTAAATAAAAAATCATATATATTCGGAAACTGATCATCTTTCCAACAGAGAGTTGATGAGGGTTTCAGCTTAAATCAAGAATGAATAATTAATCTCTACTTTCAGTCTTTTACAGACCAAAAGTTAGAATATAAAAATATTGTGTTGCATAATTATTATTCAAATTATAGAATATAATAACTTCATCCTTATTTTAATTATTATTATTGTTATTAATATCATTATTATTACTTTTAAATTATTAAATTGAGAGAATTTCTGGAAAAAAGACTGAAACAAAAAAGACTTTAAATAATGAGCGTGGAAATGAAAGAATAAATACCACAAGTTGTCGGAGAGTCAATATGGCATATTAAATCCAGTTTTATAAAGTTTATGATAATTTTTATTTAAAAAATTCCATAATTAGAATTACCACTGTTCGAAAAAAAACTAAAACATAGAAACTAAACTCGTTTTTTTTTCTATTTCTTTTTCTCTATATTTCATTATTGTATAGTTTCTTCAATATTAGATCCCAGATCTGAGTATTTACACAAAATTGTGGATCATTGTTATTATTTTTATTATTACTATTATTATCCCTATTATTATTATCTATTTTCTGCTATGACTGATTCTCAGAATAAACTATTTTACATAATTAAATTCTAAAAATAGAAGGTGCTAATGCTATTTTTATTTAAAAATTTATTTCACATCCATGCATTCAGTCAAAAGATTTCGACTTACAAATGAAATTAGAAAAAGATATTATAATAAAAATAGAGAAATTTTTAATTTTTCACGGATTTCCTGCACTTATTAATCATGGCACTATTGCAAATACTATCCTCATAACTAAGTTTTTTTCTCGAAATCTTTTATAGTTTTGAAATGGTTTTGCCAGTTTTTCATTGTGTTTTGTTGTATTATGCCCTAATATCATATGACAACGCATAAATTTTTTTTCTTCTTCTGTATAATTTTGTTTTCAAAATTTCAAAATGGCTTGGAATTACTTTTTTTCAAAACTTTTGATAAAATTTTTGAGTTAAGTTTTTAAAATTGAAACAGAATATATTTAAAGCTAATTTTTTTGCATGCAAACTTCTGAAGGCATCAGGACGCCTTTTGAATACTTTAGCTCATCCGTGTTTCATTTTTGCTCCTAAACTAAGGAGAAACCAAAACTACCCCATGTAATCGTATGTTTTTTTGGATTTTTGGCTTCTCATAATTGTCTTCATTGCTTTCTCAATCTCCTACATTAGGTTTCGCGTGCATTTTTTCCAACGTATTCAAAATAAATTTATATAAATAATAGAAAATAATGTCAGCAATGTCAAATTTGCTTCATAAAACTCATTACTTTTTGGTTTATATTTCCAGTTCAAAATTTTAGCTTTTCCAAACGTATATAACGAACATCGAACATTCAACCATCTACCCTCCAATCAACACAATTCTGCAAAAAACCTTCGTATCTTTTCTACCCGTTTACCTTTCCATCCAACATTGACTTATCACCAATTTATCACCTTCAACTCATTCATCTTGTCACCCATTCATCTACCAACCCACCTAGACGTTCATTCCTCCATCTATACACCCATCAATTATATTTATACTCACTAACCAACGTTTTCACAATCCATCCGTTCTTTATGTACCACTCTTTTACTCAGTCAACATTTGTCCCTCACCCATCCATCAAATCCATCCACTTCCCATTCATCCCTCACTCATCCACCATCTCTCACTCATTCACCCATCATTCATCCACAAATCATCCATCCATCATTTGCATGCTTCTCACGACCCTTTCATCAGCATTTTAATAAACGTCACTTTCTTTTTATGCGTCAGTTCACGTGCTTTCTTTATTTTAATCATATTATTATTATTATTATTATTATTATTATTATTATTATTATTATTATTATTATTATTATTATTATTATTATTATTATTATTATTATTATTATTATTATTATTATTATTATTATTATTATTATTATTATTATTATTATTATTATTATTATTATTATTATTATTATTATTATTAGTAGTAGTAGTAGTAGTAGTAGTAGTAGTAGTAGTAGTAGTAGTAGTAGTAGTAGTAGTAGTAGTAGTAGTAGTAGTAGTAGTAGTAGTAGTAGTAGTAGTAGTAGTAGTAGTAGTAGTAGTAGTAGTAGTAGTAGTAGTAGTAGTAGTAGTAGTAGTAGTAGTAGTAGTAGTAGTAGTAGTAGTAGTAGTAGTAGTAGTAGTAGTAGTAGTAGTAGTAGTAGTAGTAGTAGTAGTAGTAGTAGTAGTAGTAGTAGTAGTAGTAGTAGTAGTAGTAGTAGTAGTAGTAGTAGTAGTAGTAGTAGTAGTAGTAGTAGTAGTAGTAGTAGTAGTAGTAGTAGTAGTAGTAGTAGTAGTAGTAGTAGTAGTAGTAGTAGTAGTAGTAGTAGTAGTAGTAGTAGTAGTAGTAGTAGTAGTAGTAGTAGTAGTAGTAGTAGTAGTAGTAGTAGTAGTAGTAGTAGTAGTAGTAGTAGTAGTAGTAGTAGTAGTAGTAGTAGTAGTAGTAGTAGTAGTAGTAGTAGTAGTAGTAGTAGTAGTAGTAGTAGTAGTAGTAGTAGTAGTAGTAATAGTTGCTGTTGTTGATCTTATTAATTTAGTTTTTGAATTTTCAAACAGATTTTGGTTTTTTTTCCCACAAACATTGTTTTTTTCAATTACTGTTTTTAAAACCTAGTTTTGATCACATTAACACCATAATAACTGCAGCTAAATAAAAAAAACCCTTTTCTCGAAGCATCATTTACATGGTTAACTTTACAAAACAATTGATTCCGTATTTTTTTATCACTATTTAATCAATTAGTCTTTTACGATATCTTTTTGAAACTTTTTCTTTTCCAAAGATTTTTTATATTATTTACTATAATATTAATTAATTTTTATCCGCAAACTTTATTATATTATGATTATTTCAGTTAAATAAATACAAAAACTCAGAGCTAATTGACAAACCTAATTTCAAAGGTGCTTTGAAATATGAATTTTTTCTCGCCAACTCACAAATTAGCAGTAACCATGCCACAATTTCACTTTTTCAAATAGTTTTGCGTTTAATATCATAATTTGAAAAAGTTTATTTCTCTTCAATTATTTTCAAATGATTCCTGCGTTTTTTTGAAAATAGCATCGAGGGTTTTAAACATAAATTACAATCTATATTGATTTGTTCATCACTAAACTCTTTAAGTTCATATTTTTCATATATTTGGCGTACTTGAGTTACAACACTGTCAACCCAAAGCTTCGTACTATGAAAAGATTCAGTGTCCGAAAAATTCATTCCATGTACTTGACCAATGATTTATTCAAAAATACTTGAATCATTAAAGCATGACCGGTAGCCTTTTAAAAAAATCTGTGCTACCATGCTGCCAAAGTTGTTCTTCAAGTCGATTACTATTCTTAATCTCGTGCTTGCCTCGTCTTCATTGGTTGCCGGTCGCACAAAAAGTCCTGTTCAAGCTACAGTGGCTCACCGTTAGCATTCTATATTTTAATCAGCCGGCTTACTTATATAAGCTTTTTTCAAGCAGACAGACTCATGAGTTTTTCAGATCTTCGAACCTTGGCTTATGACTGCATCAGCCCGCCTCTTCTAACTCTTCTTTGTCACTTTTTTCTCATACTGCCCTACATTGATGGAAATCTTTTCCACTCAACCCGCGTCTTCCTTTATCTTTTAAGCATTTTTGCAAGCCTTCAAAAACGCAGTTATATACCTGCTACCTCATGTTCTAGTTCTTCTGACTAGGCAGGCACTTCTTTAGCAAGTCTTGCTTGCAAACTGTGCGTTTTGAATTAGAAATATTGAATGAACAATTAAAAAATGTATTCTGATCGACAAAATGGATATTATTCCTTTTCATTTTAAAAATTATTTTTGTCAAAAACTTCCAATTTTTTCTCCATTTCAAACAATTTAATTTCTAGAAGAAAAAAACAATAGTTAATTGAATTTTTTTCCACTAAGTGGGTTATAATTAGCTGATAATGGGAGTTGATTCGAAGCAATGCAGGTTAAATGCTTAATGCTGTGACATATTCATTCGTGCATTATTTAAGAGTGAACTCGACAAAATTATAAAGATTCATTAGAATCTGTAAGATTATTATGCTAAAATGAACAAAAGTTTTTAAAAATATTTTCAAAAGTAAGAAAAAAAATTCGGTTTTTGAGCTTAATAAAGCATTTGGATTTTGTTCAAAAAAAATTTTAAAAAAGAAAAACAATATTTCTCAATGTTTTTTAATAATACTTTAGAAAAAACACAAAAAACTCAAATATTTTCGAAACCTCTACCAAACCAAATCCCATTTCGAGAACTTCTTTAATTCCTATTAAAAACAACTTTTGAGTTTTTACACTCAAATCAGCATACATTTATTCACCAAACGTTACGTCAAAACATGTTTGATCTCGTCTCAAGAAAAGAGCTGTTGTTTCGCGCCCTTTATAGAACTTGTAAAAACTTTTATTTTATTTTTACTGAACTTTTGCATGCAAATTTTTAACGTAAATTCTCTGTGACATATCCATTGTTTATATAATTACCGGAAATTATTTTCCAAATTTTTTTTTATTTCAATAATTTTTTTTATTATTTTTGTAGTTAACTTTGTTTTTTAAATTTCAAATATGAAAATTTTGTTCAAAATATTTTTTACCAAAACTTAAATTAAGTTCTATCACAAATTATTTCATCATCATC
The DNA here is from genome assembly GCA_964035795.1 of Pterobdella sp. o SKG-2022. Taxonomy (NCBI): domain Eukaryota; kingdom Metazoa; phylum Annelida; class Clitellata; order Hirudinida; family Piscicolidae; genus Pterobdella; species Pterobdella occidentalis. The sequence goes on along the minus strand of OZ038326.1, from coordinate 4,745,928 downwards.
ATCATCGTCGTCGTCATCATCATCATCATCATCGTCGTCGTCGTCATCATCATCATCATCATCGTCATCATCATCATCGTCATCATCATCATCGTCATCATCATCATCGTCATCATCATCAACATCACCACCTTCACTTCCGCCCCCACAACCTCATTCCTACCACCCTCACAGTCTTCGTCTTAACTCCAACCAACTCAACTTTTAAACTCTACAAAAACATAACATCAAAGCTTTTAAACAAGAAAATATGCAGTAAATCACACTTTATGAAATTCTAATCGGAAACCAGCTGGTATTGCAAAATAATAAATGAAAAATATGAAAACAAGCCTTGAACACTCTTGTGAAACCCACAAACAACAACACGGTTTAACCAACGGTCAAAAACTGAAGCATAATCTCAAACATAAATAAGCTTTTTCTATAAAATGCAGTTTTATTTTAGTTTCTACTAGTTAAACTATTTTTATTGTTGTTTTATCGTTGTTTCCATTTTTATTCTTAAATTGATTATAACAATAAATTTGAAATTTTGGCGTTTGTTTTTATTATACTTGTTATTTGAACTTTCATGAAAACACAAAATATTTGTATCTCAGCATTAAATAAAAAAACTGTTATTTTACATTGTTTCATAAAAAAAATCAACAAAAAACACTAAAAAAATGGAAATACAAAAAATATGATCTCTCAAACTAGAAAAAGTTGATTTTAATAAAAAAATATAAACAATATGGTTAAACGAGAATAGCAAAATGACAAAACACAATGTGAAAAATGATGTAATATATTACCAATACTCTTTTCACAACTAACTTCTTTCTCAACAACAGTAAAAACACAAAAAAAAACACAAAAAAACACAACAAAAAAAATGAAAACTTTATAGGAGGCACAAAAGCTGACACTGACAACAAACCAAAATGAAAAATTTTTGTATGGAAAATACGGAAGTATAAATAAAAACATAGAAAAACTACTAAAGATCGGAACCTAGTAATGTGTCTCTGTATGTTTTAGGTTCAGAGAGATTATACAAAATATTTGGCCCAAGTGTGCGTGTTTCCCCTTCAGTTTATGAGCGTGGATTTAGTAATTTTTGTGTGTGAATAAAATAAATAAATAAAAGTATTTCAAAAGTTTTGGAAAAATAACAAAACAACTAAAATAAAATAATAATAATAATATAAAAAATAGATATGATAATATAAATAATAATACAAATTAAATCTTCTTACATGTAAATTACCCAACAAAACCATTTATATACCCCACAATGGGATAAGCACGTTTACATTATGGCGTACAATTAAAAGACTCTACCTAAATAATGAATTATAAATGATTAGCTAAGTGTTCAAGTAACTACGAGCAATAACAGTTTTATCGAAGCATATATAAGGCAGACAGTTGTGAGTATAAATGGAAATTTATATACGATAAAACGACATTCAGACGGATAAATTAGAAGATTTTATAAATATACAGACATTTAAATACAAAAAAATCTAAAAGTTGGACTGTTTTATAGTATCCATGTAATTAATATAACTTTTCAAAAATAAATTCATAAAATAAGACGATTTTTTGATAATATTATTCATTTAAACTAAAATTAAAATATAATATATTTTTTGTAACGAAAAACATCAAATAAAAGGAATTTTATATATCAATCAAACTAAACTTTAAAAAAATTAATTGAAAATTCATACATTTATTCAAAATAAAAGCTATAATTTTCGATAAGTATATCATAAAATGTTAGTATACTATACAAAACATACATAATATGTCTTTGAAAAGTTATCGATCAAGCTAAAATATCATTTTTTATTGTATAGGATATCAATTTAAGAGGTTAATATCAATTTTTTCTATGGACTTTCTATGTGTTTATACACGTAATTTTTTTCTGTTTTATATATCCATATATTTAATATAGTATATCTTTGTGTATGTAGTTTGTATATTGTATTCTCCATATCTAGTTCCTATACCTGCCAATCTGTAAGTTGTTCGTCTGCGGCTCCATACGATTACCCCTTACTATTCTTGTATATGGTTTATGAATTTGCTCTCAATAGCTTGTTCTCAGATTTCTGATGAGAATACAATCCATAAGACTCATGAATAAATATAGATTATATAAATATAGATGAAAACATATAAATAAACTGAGACAAATCTGCTCAAAACAACACAATATTGTTCACAAGTTTATTTTGTAAGTGTAATACTTAGAAAAATATGTATAATATTAACACAAAGATGGATATCTGGTATGCCAAATATATAGATAAATAAATTAATAATAGATTAAACAAAAATATAACATACTTAATATAAATTTTAATATTTTAAATAAAAATTATAATATACAACCTAAATAAGTAGTTTATTTAATAACTTAAATAAAAGTAAAAATTATAATAGATTTTTAAAAAATTGATAACTTCCATGGTAGAAGTACTAAATATTTCGATAAACTAACTAGGCATATATCTATTTATGATATTTAACCTAAAGTATATATATATATATATATTCTATAAAATATACTGACAGAATCCATATTATTTTAACTTCATATATATGAACCCATAATATTTTAACCCTATACATATATCTATATAGAGCCTTAATGTATATCACCCCATATATATATATATATATATATATATATATATATATATATATATATATATATATGTTATGTTAAACACATATATACTTCAGAATATATCAACCACGGATGGATTTATAAGATTGAAAAGTGATGGAGAAGCAGGCAGCAAAGATCTACTTAAATCACATTTATTTTTAGATCGGCTTTATCGCTCTTAGCTTTAATATCTTTTTGATTGTTTTTTTTATTGAGTTTTTGTTCAGATTTTTTTTTTGTTTTTTTATCCATGAAGTATTTTTTTTATTTAATTGAAATTACTTTTACCTCATTTTTAAATTTATTTCAACTCTATATAAGAGGTAAAAGTAGTGTTTTAAAAAATTTCTCAGTTATAACTTCATTCAAATTTGCAAAACTCAAATTAAGGCTTCAAAAATATTTTTTTATATTAAGTTCATTTTCAAATAACAGCACTATTAGCAAGAATAATCATTAAATAAAAAGTATATATATATATATAAATATATATGTGATAAAAAAAGAATAAAAATGTATAATTTGATGAGAGATTAAACGATCAATCGATGCTATAACATTTGAAACTGTCGTTGATACTTTTACCACTTCCTTTAAACACTGCTAGATTCGTGTTATTTTTAATTGATTATCGGTTTTCTTAGTTTTGATGTGTTTCCAGTTTTTTTTTAGTATTTATGCTTTTTATTTTGTGATTGAATTTTTTTTGCTTTATTGTTTTGGTTGTTTTATGGTCGATCTCAAAATTTTATCATAACAAGTATATTTTTGTGGGAAAACTTAAACAATAAAAAAAATAGAAGTATAATTTATTTATTTTTTCTTAATCTCATGTGACAAACTTAATCATCAATAATAAACAAATAAAACAAGAATACAACTAGCACACAGTATGTGGAAGCATTAGTAAAAATATTATAGATGTAAAAAACACTCATTAAAGTTCAAAGATAAATAATAAGAAAAATACAAAATTTTTTTTTAGTTTTGTTGATTTCTTATTTAATATTTGAACAATAGGCGTCTTAGAACATCATTTTTCATGAATATAAGTATATTGATAAAAATAAATCAAACACAATTTGTTATTTGTCCAATCAAAATCACTTTTAATCAATAATTATAATCATTTTAAATAATATTTTCATAATAAGCTGAAAAATAATTTTTATTATACAAAAAATTGATTTGAATTAAAAAAAATTAAATTAGTATTATTATATCATAGAACAACCAATTATATTAAAAAAGAACATGGCCAATAAATAATGCAAACAAAAAACAGCAATGAAGATTTTCTTCACTGTTATGTTGCTAATTGCTCGGTTATTAAGAATAAGCGGTTTTAAAATTTATGCTACATTCATTTAGGGCCTGTTTTAACTCATTATTTTAATATCAGATATTAAAATTATTCAAAAAAGAATTAACGGTTTTATCAATTTTTTTTTTAGGTTTTTTCTGTTTTCAAAATTTTTGTTTTAGTTAAGTTTATTAGTATTATTCTCTTTGTTAAAGATTTTTGTTTTTATTTTTCAACATTATTAATTATGAAATTTTTTTTTTGGTTTTTATAGTTGTTGTTATTGCTTTTTTTTTATTATTGTTGTTGTTTTTCATGAATCGCTCTCATTAAACTGTTCTTTGCTGATCTATTTTTAGATGCGGGTTTTTCTTCAATCGACTGCTTACATTACTACTATAAAAAGCCTTTAAAAATAATAATAACAATAAAAATATAAAAAAATAAAAAACATTATAATAACTAAAATTTTAAAAAAGTACATACCAAAATAAACATTAGCTAATAATGGTTTATTTCTTATTGTATTTGAGCATTTTTCGGTATTTCCAAGAAGTTTTGGCTATTATTCTATTGTGGGTTTTTGAGTTATTAATAAAGAAGATCGAGCATGGTTGAGCTTAAAGTCTATAAAAGGTTGTTTTTTTTCTTTTTAACGTTGAGACTAGAAAGATTAAAAGCCAGATAGTTTCAGGGATATTTATTATTTAAATGCGTTCAATAAATTAGAGTTTATTAATCATTTTTAGACAAAAATATAAATAAATAAATGAGTTTTAAATTCAAAAAAAGTTGGAAAACTTTTGAAAAAAAATTTAAGTTGTCAAAAATTTGGATTCAAAAATAATTTAAAAACCGAACTAAGAATTAGACTACTTAGTAATAATTTGAATCTATTTAACAATAATAAGAATCTACTAAACAATAAGAATAATCTAATCTATAATAATAATAATAAGCTACTTAATAAAAATAAGCTACTTAATAAAAATAACAATAATAACAATCTAATTAACAACAATAAAAATGCACACTCAAAAAACAATAAATAAAGTGGATAACAATACAAATCAATTGAATAAGTGTCACGTGATGAAGAATGATTTTGAACTTGACCGTCAGTAAGCCGTTGAACTTTGAAAGATCTACGCTACAACAAAACACCTCATCTCTTCGCCATCATAATAATAATGACGATTTTATTGATAATAATGAAAAAAACGGTAACAGAGATGGTGAATTTGGGAGAAGAAATCACATTAACAGCAGTACCGTGAAATTTTATAACAAAGAAAGTTTCGAAACTAATAAAGCTAAAAGAAACGACATCAGAGCTCCATTGTTTGATGATGATAACGATAATAATGTTACTACAACAACTACTTCAACAAACAATAACAAACCAACTTCTGATATCAACATGAATTTGATACAAACCTGCACACCTATTATTGCTTCAACACAAACCAACAGTAACTATCCTGATACGTGCTCTGAACCGAGTTATCTCTCAAGATTTGGTTATGTTCTAAACAAAAAAAGATGCTATGATTTTGAGGATGGGGACGCTGTTGTGGGAGTGAAGGGGCGGAGATTTGATGGATTTAATGGGGCTAGTCAGGTTGAAGATTTGAGGGTGAAGAAGGCCGAAACGATTCATGTAGCTTCATGTGATTCAATCTCTACAAAACAAAAGACGTTTATGGAGAAAATTTGTGGAGAAAATAATTCAAGATTTGAAAATATTGACTGTACTGAATCAATAATGTCAAATTATTTTGTTGCGAACAATTGTTTTTTAAACAATTTTGTTAATCAAAGCTCACAGAAAAATAAAAACACGGAAAAAGGAAATTCAATCAATTCATCAGAAGGAAATGGAAAAAGTTGCAGCAAAAATTTCATGACACAATTCGAATCAACATCCGGTAAAGACAACGAATATAATTTAAATTTAAATTCCGCGAATACTTCATCACAAAATTTTCTACCAACCAGTCATTTTTTTCCCCATTTATTCTTTCCTCCAATTTTGCCACAAAATCATCAGAATAATATGTTTCTGCAACATTTTCAACGATATTTTCTTCCCCAAGATCACTCAAAACTTTCACAACATTTTTCGACAAAAGCTTCATACACTCAAAATTTTGTTGATCCTGACGTAACTACCACAAAAAAATTTGTAAGTTTATCCAAGGAGCCATCAAATAGACGTAAAACATCATTCGGAAGGAATAAAACAGCAGATTCTGATGCTTGTGAAGAGCGAGGTGACTTAAATGAAAATTTAAATAATGAACTTTTGGCCAAAATGGCTTTTGAAGAGAGTGAAAATAGTGAAAAAAAAATTGAAGAGGTTTCGAATGGAGAAGCTATTGCGAACGATAATAGTCAGAATGAATTTGTGAAAAAGTTGCAATATATACCTGAACAAAATACCTTGGCATATTCTCCTAATCTCCTCACACCTCCACACCACTTTACCGCCCAAAACTGTGATCTACCACTTTTTGCTCTCCAAAACAATTTTTTTAAACATTTTTTATTCTCATTTCCACCTTCAGTTTTTGATTACTTGTCCACAAATCTTTCATCTCATTCAGCATCTCTTGCACCAACACAAAATATCTTTTTTCCCACCGAAGCCAACACATCTGAAACGACAAATCAAACTACATTTTCATCATTAAAAACGCATCAATCAAACTCGCTGCTGAACTTAAAGCTTCAAAAATCATCAACAAACACTGAAAAAATGACGGGCGAAACAAATTCTTATTACACCCCTCGTAAAACAAGCCCTCAAAAATGCTGTTATTCTTTCCGAACCCCTAAGCAATCGAATTTTCCATTTTTATGTTTGCCTCGCAACGAAGAGTTAGAAAATGCATCGAATAGACTGACAACTGTTGTAGATTTAACTGTGAACTCAAACGTAGAAAATCTGAAAATTTTTAAAACAGAAGATAAGTCAACGAATTTTTCAGACAATTACGAAAATCCTCTTTCTGATGTTCGAGCTGGCAACTCATGTTTAAATAATGACAAAGAAAAGTTACTTAGTCAAAATAGAAAAAGTATTAATGAAAAAATCATCAAAAATATACAAGAAAAAAAAAACAACGAAACCCGTATAAGGAGTTGTGGAAAGAAAGAAATAAATACGAATATGAAAAACAAAAGAGCAAAAAATAATTTGGAGAAGTCCAACGATGAAAATAATTCTGGGTGCCTCTTTATGAATAATTTAACGCTTGCGAAGACCACTAAAAGTCACCTGCCAACACAAAACCATGCTTCATTCAACGTAAAATTTGAAAACAATCATCAGCTGCGTTTTGGGTTCAATGGTCAAAGATATTCATTAGAAACTTCTAATTCCACTGAAAACATCAACAATAACATAGACGACAACAACAGCATGAACAACAACAAAAATACGAGCAACAACAAGGACATGAACAACAACAAGGACATGAACAACAACAAGGATATGAACAACAACAAGGACATGAACGACAACAAGGATATGAACAACAACAAGGACATGAACAACAACAAGGATATGAACAACAACAAGAATATGAACAACAACAACAAAAATATGTGCAACAACCGCAAAGATGACAAATTCAAAAGTGAACACAACGGTTATGAGAGTATAAGTCTTCTTCAAATAGCTGCATCCATTAAAACCGGAAGTCGTGAAATCTACATTGAAAACAATCTACCTTTGAAAAAAGAATTTTTGAACGGATTTAAAAGCAATTCCAAATCTCTATTCTCCTTCACAAATAACCCCTACATTTCACAAAACACAAGCGAAAACAAGCAGCTTGATGGAACGTCTTTCTGCACGAAAAATTCTTCCGACACTACTGTGATTGATTTGGCTTTTAAACGAAACTGTACATCTTCCACACAACATGGCAATATCACACAACACATAAACAACGCACAACACATGAACAACACACAACACATAAACAACGCACAACAAGTGAGCAACAAACAACACATAAACGCACAACACATGAACAACACTCAACACATAAACACTCAATACATAAACAAAGCACCGCATATAAGCAATACACATCACATAAACAACACAGAACACATAATGGACACACACAAAAAACCTGCTGAAACCGATAAACAATATTCAGAAAATACAAAACAAACAGACAAATCACTGAAGGGAACTAAGCTACAAAAAATAACCAGCGTTTTATATTCAAGCCCAACAAATCACACATGTGAAATAAACCCAGCAACACCAACACAAGATACAAACCACTCTAGAAAGATGACAAAAACATCACAAAACCACATAAGTCTACCTTCTCAACACACACAACAACTTCACTCCTATCAACACATACAACAACCCAACAACCTCCAACACACACAACAGCCACACCACTCGCCTCATCTCACCCAACCCGTCATCCCCCACCAACTTATACAAAAGCACTCGCAACAACAAAACAAAAAACAGCAACACATTGGTGTCAAATCATTTATATGTGGCTTCTTAGGCTGTGACAAGCGTTTCAAAGAAGCGAAACATTTAAAGGTCCACAGAATGCAGCACACAGACACAAAACCACTAAAGTGTAGTTTGTGCATGTACAGCTGCCGCCAGAGGAACAGTATGAACTGGCATATGAAGTCGAAACACCACTGCGAAAAGAACCTGGCATCTGATGGGAAGACCGTGTATGTGGCATGTGGGAAGAAGGGACCTTGAAGAAGACTAAATAGTAGTTATGCAACACTGTTTAGATATCTTTGCCTTGTTTCCTTTTTATTTTATTATTTGGTTTTTTTTAGTTTATCATTATTGTTTTTGTTATGTTATTGTTTATGCGCTATTTTTTTTATTGATTTGTTATTCTTATTGCAAGTATATTTCATCATCATTATTGTATCAGCTTTAACCATTGTTATATCCTTGTCACATTGTTCAGCTGATAAGAGAGCTTTTCATTATTACTATTATCGTACTAGGTTAATTTAGTTATTTATTTTATATTAATTTTTCTATTTAAAATTTTTTTTTGTTATTTGGAACTTTTGCTTCATTATTATTTTTTTTTAATTCCACCACGGTGACTAAGCATTGAATTGAAATAATAATATTAAATACAACTTTGATATCCAATAAAAACTTTCAAAATCTTGCTTATAAAAATGAGGAAGTATCTCTGCAAAGCGACCTTTAATCTTTGAATCTCCAATGAAACTAAATTTATTTTGAGCACCATATAGAAAAACTGGAAAAACCTGTATGGATAATAATATTATAAATAGAGATTAGTATTATTTTAATACGTTTTTATTTTTATTATTAACATTTTTTCTTAATATGTTTAGTTTATTAGTTCATTATTCCTTACTAATCAACCTTATTTATAGTTTTTTAAACTTTCAGGAGCTTCTGAAGCAGTGTAAATTTTGCGCTAATATTGGTCACAATTATTAGAAGTTATTGTTATTTGCCTATTATTTTTCATAAACATTATTTTTGTTTTTCTTATTATTAGTATTATTGAATTTATAATTCAAGACGATTAATACAGTTTTTTCGTGTTTTCCCATACATTTGATTGATTTACTTGGGTTTAATTTAGCGAAAAATTGTTTTTCATCATTTATCGAACAATTTTTATTTTTTGATTCATTTCCATAATGCATCGTATTTATAATTTTTTTTGGCAATTTATTTAAGCCATAACTTTTCATTTTTAATAAATTTAAACATATATCATTCAATTAACTCTCATTAAATTATTTCACATACTTAACAAATCTCATCCCACTAAACTCTACTTCTTCCATTTTATCAAATTTAATTTTTATTCGCTTCCACTTTTATTATGAGTTCTTTGTCCTTCATGCCTCAGTGTAAACTTAATTATCAACCACCCCAATAAATTTTTAATAAAACATTTAGAGCGTTAAATGGAATGTTTCATACTTCACCATACGTTGTTATCGGGGTACATGACATAATCACCATTTTGGTTTCCTTAAGAGAATTTTCAGCGTTAATCATTGTACTAAAACTCCTACGTTAGTCTAGTTAGTGAGGCCTGGTATTATTCTTATAACCTTTTGTATTAGAAAGAATTTTGGTTCATTCACGTACAACACACAAGCACATACTTACAGACATACATACACACTAACAAACATACAAACTCTCATACGTATAAATTGATGTAATTATAAATAAATCTTTTTCTGATTTAATGACAGGGTTTCTACCAGGAAAGAAGGTTTGAAAAATAACCATGTGATGATTAAATTTTAATATTAATAATAATAATGAAAAAAAACAATATCAATAATGATAATAATATAAGGTTAATAATATTGACATAATATTTTTAATAAATAGGATTTTTTGAAAGAATATATATTATTTTATTTAAAACTTTGTGGATAATAAAATTATGAAAAATTGTGTATAGTTACGTTATGTTTTATATTTTATGTTATATAATAAATAACTAGCCAGTTTTATAGAATTCAAAATACTACTAATATTAATATGGAAAAGAAAAATAATAATATAAACAGCAATATTGATGAAAAACATAGTAATAATAATAATATAATAATACAGAGGACTAATGAAAATAAACTTAACAAACTCAAACACATGATAGCTGTAGAAAAATAAAATTCTTAATTTATTATAACGTGAATAAAATGCTTATTTTATAGAAATAATAAAAATTATTTTTTTTATTATGCTTTTGACTCAGCAAAATGACAGATTACAAAAAATTTTTATTGAAGGCGAAGAATTTAATAAATATTTGAATATTTTTGGAAAAAATTGAAATTTATTTATAAGACTTCTGCAAAAATCCTCGTAAAGTTAACGTTAAGCCCAGCATCTTGCCTAATTTTAATTGCAACATTGTTTATAACAATCTTTAACATTATTAAGATTATAATTAAGAAGTAGACGAAATAAAACAGACCAATAAGAACGAAGATAGAAAACGGGAATGACCAATAAGAATGGAGTTGGAAACAAATAAGTCAAATACTACCGTGGCAAAACGTTGATGTTTAAAAACAGAAACATGCTATACAGAGCGGCAACTTTCACTAAAAAATTACAATAAAATTTGAATTTAAAACCCCAATATCCACTGATACAATACTAAAATATTGGTATTTAAGCGAACGTTGTCAATGTCACGGAAAGTTTACGTAATTGGTCATATTTTAACCAATCAATGATAATGATATAACAAGAAAAAAAAATAATAAAAATAAGAATGATAACAAAAAAATAAAAATAATAATGTAAAATAAAAAGCTATTAACCTTAAAAAGCTGATAAATAAAATGGAAAACACAAGCAAAATGATAAGTGACGACACAGACCCGTATGAAGAAAGTAACAAGATAAGGAAAGTGGGACAATGGCAGAATGCGCGTATTATCAACCATGTTTGACACCTGTATAACACCTCATTTTAATACCTAAATTCATATAGTATCTATTATAAGATATTATATGAGAGATATTATAACTTAACTATTATAACATAAGGTATCTGTTATAACACAACTTAAGCTATGCCATACCATAAATGTGACATAAGAAATATCTATCATAGCATCAAGGTGACATAAGATTTATCTATGATAAAATTCCTCTAGCATTAATGATAAATAGTATAACTTTAAAACAATTTTGAACAGATCAAATTGAGCTAATTTTTCATGTCGTTATTGAAAAAAATGTTATTATTTCTGCTGTCACTTGAAAGTGTTGCCATGAATATAATTAATTAAATGAATCTTTTTGCATGCTACATCAGGTATTATTTTTATTCTTGAAATAATTATTATTTTTATTATTATATTAAATATTATTTTTAGTATTAAATTCATTATTATTACTATTATTACTAGTGTTGTTATAATTGTTAAAAATTTTATAATTTACGCTGCAAATAGAGGCCTGGTTATTTAAGCCCCAATGAAATATTTTGAAATGCTTGAACAACGACACAAGAACAATTATAATAATACGAAGAACAATAACAATAGTATAGCAATATAAATCATAACTCAAAATCCCTTGGGCTAGTGGTTTGAAAAAATCTTCAATAAAGTTTTTATGAATTATTAATAAACCATTTAAATAAAATTTGGATAAATTATTTAAATATAATTTGAACAAATCATTTGAAAATGAGATTTTAAATAAATTATATAGATTAAGTTCAAATAAATTAGATTTCAATAACTTTAACAAATTAGGTTCAAATTAAAATTTAGTAATTTAACCTCCGATAAACTAAATAAGTTAAAATCAACAAATTTTATGCATCAAAAATAAGATAAATTTCAATAAAATAACTTCAGAAAATTTTTCAATAAATTAATCAAAAAACACAAAAATGAAAAAACTATTCACATAACATTGAATACACAACACAAATAAGCGGTGTCGTAGCGGTAAGCCCTTAACAATGCAACCCAAACGCTACGGGTTCGACTCCAAATGCCTGAAATAATACTGAAAACAAAGAGGAATGAAGGATTCCATATATACAAATACTAGGTTCCTTTGAAAGAGAGCATGAATACAATAACACAAGCCAATAAAAACTGCGGAAATGTTTGCGAATACAAAAAAAAATGTATTGTATTGTTTATATTTACATAATTTGTATTGTATTACATTAAAAACACAAACAAGTTTGTATTTTATTGTATACAGAAACAAATACAAAATCAATAAAAATAGATATATCAACTGGCATAACAATACAATACACATTTTTGTAGTGACACAAACTGTATTCGTAGGGAGTAAATAAACTAGAAAGATACACAACACATGCTAATTACTGATACTGACTTTTGGTATATTAAGTTTTAAAAATGACTAGAATAATTAACAGATGTGATTAAATGGATAGACAAATAGATAGATAAATAGATAGATAGATAGATAGATAGATAGATAGATAGATAGATAGATAGATAGATAGATAGATAGATAGATAGATAGATAGATAGATAGATAGATAGATAGATAGATAGATAGATAGATAGATAGATAGATAGATAGATAGATAGATAGATAGATAGATAGATAGATAGATAGATAGATAGATAGATAGATAGATAGATAGATAGATAGATAGATAGATAGATAGATAGATAGATAGATAGATAGATAGATAGATAGATAGATAGATAGATAGATTAATCTTCATCATCGTCAGCATCCTCCATCTCGTATGCAGACAACTTTTCCTCCAAAAACTTTATTCGTCTTTCATGACCTTAAAATATTGATTTATTACTTAATTTATTTCATTATTTATTTGAAGAGTTCTATTCCATCATCATTATCATAACAATAATCATCTTTATCTTCTTGCCCAACATGATCATAATCATAACCATCATCATCATCATAACCATCTTCCTCAGCATCATCATCATCATCATCATCACCATCGTCGTCATTCTCACCTTTAGCTATAATCTTGAGTTTTCTTATATCTTCCACCAATGACTCAATTCCAAAAGACTGTGTATGGTGATAATATAATAATAATAATTATTATTATTATTATTATTAAAAACTTATATATACAAACATCAGAAAGCTTGCAATGGTTGTTGGTGTGGTTGTATCCACTGTTTTCAGAAACTGATGGCTGTAACATTATCAAAGCATTGGTTTATTATTATTATCATTATTATTATTAATTTTTTTTATTATCATGATTATTGTTATTAACTTGTTCTTAATTTTGAGATTAGTATGATAATTAATGCTTTTAATCATTATGAACCTTGAACAGAGATGGCTTGTTGGAGTCTCCAAAGGGTTTGGGGAGGTAGGTGGAAGGAAGGGGAGTGGAGGTGGTTACAGGGTTGAACTGAGTTGTCCTCACGCCTCTATTTAGTGTCGACTCTTTGCTTTTTGTGCCTTCTCGTAGCGACATCTGGGGAATCAGTTTTGATTTTTTATATTTAAATATTCAAGTGAATATAACATGGTATACCAGGATAGGAGGTATATTCTTGCCAGAGATCCACTCATAAGCACTCATAGATGGAATGTTGGCAAGAGTGTCTGGGTATAAGTCGTCTTGGAAAAGCTCAGACTGAATTCATGTGTGTTTGTGTGTGTGAAATAGTTTGAAAACTATAATAATAGTATTAATAATAATAATAATAATAATAAAATAATAATAATAATAATAGTAGCGTCACCTTCCTTGGCACAGTCATGGGAATCACTTCACATAAGCCCTTAGCATGTAACTTGTAGAATCTAGAAGTGTGATGGATAGATAGATAAAAAGATAGATAAATAGACAGACATCTAGGTAGATGAAAAATACCTGGCAATTTCACATGCATTGATATTAAGTCCTCTTTTGGGCATGTAGCCAAAGCCTCGCTGGGGGTCGGAGGACTGGTACTTGTTAAGGAAGTGCATGTATGGACTTTCATCTGTCACTTCTATGTACTGGATCATGCAGTCCCCCTGGTGTGGTTGGTGGGATGGTAGTTGTTTTTTAGGTTGGAGTAGTTTATGATTGGTGTAATGTGCTGATTGGTTTAGAGTGTTCAATTGTTTTCTAGGTGTGATGTTTAGTGACGTTGAGGTGTCTGGCCTTAATTCATGCTAATGAGTATGACGGTGGTGTATTGTAGATTCGATTTCAGGTGTAGTAGTAGTGGTGTGTTCGAAGCTTTTGTTGGCGTTTTATGGGAATAATTTTGAGTGTAGTGGGGGTGATGAATAGGGTGATTGATATGTGTGGTGAAAACTTGTAATGTTTTTATGTGGTAAAGCAGTATGTAGCGCAAGTGAACGTATGGATTTCTAAGGCATGAATGTTAGTGTGATATTTTTAATGTGTTATAGTGAAATTTAGTAAGTAAACTGGTATGTTTATTATGTGTGTGTGTGTGTGTGTGTGTGTGTGTGTGTGTGTGTGTGTGTGTGTGTGTGTGTGTGTGTGTGTGTGTGTGTGTGTGTGTGTGTGTGTGTGTGTGTGTGTGTGTGTGTGTGTGTGTGTGTGTGTGTGTGTGTGTGTGTGTGTGTGTGTGTGTGTGTGTGTGTGTGTGTGTGTGTGTGTGTGTGTGTGTGTGTGTGTGTGTGTGTGTGTGTGTGTGTGTGTGTGTGTGTGTGTGTGTGTGTGTGTGTGTGTGTGTGTGAAGTTCGTGTTTGTTGTATAGTTAATTAAATCAACAGTAAAAATAAATAGTTGAAAATGATAGAACAAACCTTGCCACAAAGGTATATAATATTGGTGTCAGGGTCGTAAAATGGGAACAAGACTCCATTGCTGTTGTCCATTTCCACTGTGCTTATGTTGTTGAGTTTCTTTGTGTGTGTATGTATGTATGTATGTATGTGTGTGTGTGTGTGTGTGTGTGTGTGTGTGTGTGTGTGTGTGTGTGTGTGTGTGTGTGTGTGTGTGTGTGTGTGTGTTGTGTGTGTGTGTGTGTGTCGCAAAACGTGTTCAGAAGCTCCGATGTTTTTTGAGTTTTATATTGGATACATTGCGAATTTTTTTGTTAAAAAACGTTTGAACAAGTTGTTGAAAATATAAGTTTTTTTAAATTGAGTAGATACCACAAAAAATTTATTTTTGAAACGCAAAACGAAGTTCACAGGTGAAACAGAGCGGATTAAAAAAGAACATAGAAAGCTGGCTCAAACTTAATTACCTAACTTATACATCAACTTGAAAAAAATATGAAACAAACATCCAAATATATCCAAAAAGCATTAAACACAGAACAATCACTGCGTATTGCTGATAATGTACCAGTGCAAAACCACACCAAATTCTCAGTAAAAATGAAGATTGAAACTACAAAAATAGGATGCTGGAACGTCAAAAGCATGGGCAACCCAACGAAGTTCAGCATAAAACTGATAAACGTTATTGCAACAATGAGAGAAAAAAACTTATCTCTCCTAGCAATGTAGTGCAATGGGCAGGCAGTGGCACTCTGGAAATCGAAGGCACAACAGTGCTCTATTCTGGGCTCTCAGAACCAAAAAATGGTAACCAACGAGGAGTAGCTATTGCTCTCAGAGGTAATCTCAGAAAGGCTTGGAAGAAAGAAGGCACTCACAGCATGATCTCAGAAAGAGTGATTAAAGCAAGAATAAAAGTTGAAGACAAACACAAACTTCATAGCCGTTTATAACCCAAAAGAGGTAGACGATGAAGAAGAATCTGAAAACTTTTACGAAACCCTGCAAGACCAATTTGCCAGAATCAACAAAAAAGAACATGTGATAGTATTGGGAGACTTCAACGCACGAGTTGGACCACTTGAAAACCCATCACGACTACATGGCCGTCATAACCCAGATAAAAGAAATGTGAACGGCACAAGGTTAGTTGATTTCTGCAACACCAACGGTCTGATAATAACAAACACCATCTTCCCACACAAAAGAATACACCAATGGACTTGGTATCACCCGAATCAAAAAAAAGGACATGCCCTTGATTATGTACTCATCAGTCATCAGTTACGAGCAAACATATGTGATACCAAGATCACTCGAAAAACAATTCATATTTCAGATCATAATATGGTTATATCCAAATTGATACTAAAGAATCATAAAATAAAATATAATAAAAACCCAAATATACTCCACGATAAAATAACGAACCCAACAAAATTAGAAAAAATATACATAAACAAATTTAAAAAAGAATTAACAGATAATTTAAACAAAATAGACCAAAATAATTCAGTAGAAGAGATGTGGAAATGCTTCAAAGAAAGTTTATTGAACGCCTCAAAGCAATTACCAAAAAAAAATAAAATGCCTGAAAGACCATGGGTAAATGAAGAGGTTAAAAAACTTTCAACAGAAAAATCTGAACTCCACTTCAAAATAAAAGCCCTCAAACAAAACGATCGTGCAATCCCACAAAACCTAATTAGCAGCTACAAAGAAATAAAAACTGAATCCAGGAAAGCCTGTAGAAAAGCTATCGATACGTGGTGGGAAAAAAAGGCTGAAGAAGCTGAGAAAACGACCGAACTCACCAACAAACAGGGCCGTGGAGGTTCAATTCTCAAACTACTGAAAAAAGAAAAACACACAAAAATAAAACCCTCGACAAATTTGAAATCTTTAGATGGCAGACAAACACTCCTTTCATCAGAAGTTAAAATCATAAGATGTAAAGAACACTGCATCAGCAGCCAGTTCCGATCCCACACTACGGCATACAGCGAGCTTCTACCTCCTATAATCACACTTGATGATGAAGAGGTAGCAGATCTATCTAAGTCCCCTTCCATAGTGGAGCTAACAAATGCTTTGAAGCAATGTAAATTAGAAACAGCTCCGGGTATAGATGGAATCAGCTCAAATATGCTCAAAATTGGCGCCAACGAAACGGTTTATTGGCTAAGTGATCTCAGACCAGATATGGAAAATGGAAACAATCCCAGGTGATTGGAAAAATCAAATAATAGTTCCAATTCACAAACATGGAGCAAGATCACTTTGTGAAAATTACCGAGGAATCGCCCTACTGTGTGTGGCTAGCAAAGTGTTTGGCAGAGCCATTCTAAACAAAATGCAAAACGTCATAGAAAAACAACTGGGTGAAAACCAATGTGGTTTTTATGCCAAATAGAGGTTGCTGCGACCAAATATTTGCAGCGAAGATCCTGATGCAGAGGGCAAAGGAATTTCAAAAACCCATTCATATCTGCTTGATTGATCTCCAAAAGGCCTACGACACAGTCAACCGAGATGCTCTCTGGGAAATTCTGTCAAAATCCTTTAGCTTGCCAGAAAAATAATTCGCATCCTTAAAGCTCTCTATAGCTGTACAACAGGATTGATCCGGGCTGATGGACAGTTGTCCGATGAGTTTCCCATCAGCGTTGGGGTGAAACAAGGAGATGTGCTGGCTCCTATGCTTTTTAATACATACCTCGACGCTGTGATAAGAGTGGCACTCAAGAATCACCCAGACAAAGGCATTCGCATTGAATATAGCCACAATGCCCCGTTGATACATAACAGTTGCTATAAGCTAGAAGAGTCTATAACAGTACAATCAATAGCTTATGCCGATGATATAATGATCACGAGCAACAACATCAAAGACCTGGAATGCCTTGTCACTTCAATAAATGAGGTTTGCATCAAATTTGGACTGAGAATAAACTTCAGCAAAACAAAATACATGACCATTCTACCAAAAAACTCAATTCCAAGCCTCAACACAACGCTAGCAATACGTGACGATATAAACATCGAACAAGTGACACAGTTTAAATACCTGGGCAGTATCTTAAACAGTGACAACACAGTCGATGCAGAAGTTGAATCACGTATCAATAAAGCATCCCAAGTCTTTCGCAGCCCTAGGCGGTTGGTATGGTATCAACGGAAAATAAAAGTTTCCACCAAACTGAAACTTTTCAAAGCTATTATAATACCAACGCTATTATACAGCAGCGAAACTTGGAATGTTCTTCAATGCCACATATAGCGTCTCCAAGTGTTCACAAACAGGTGTCTGAGAATCATCCGGGGACTTCTCTTTGGGACAAACTGAGAACCACCCAACTACGATGTAAATCAAAAATAGAGCGAGTTGACGCGATGATTCAACGAAGAAGACTCCAGTGGCTTGGGCACTTGGAAAAAATGGAAAATTCAAGGCTCCAAAAGAAATTAATGGTGAGCAAAATTGCTGAAGGTCCACGGTCTCAAGTTGGTCAAAAGAAGAGATGGCATGACCTAATATATACAGACCTAAAAAAGCTAAACATTGTTGACACCTGGAAAACAGAAGCTCGCAACAGAAACGATTGGCGCAAAAATATCAAATCACTATCGCAAAAAACAAATGAAGAAGCTGAAAGAAACGAGCAATCAAAAAAAGATTTGAAAAAAAATATTTTTGATGTTCACTCCAAAAGCTCTTCATTCCAATGCCAGCATCCAGGTTGCAACGAAATAGCGGTCAACAAGGCAGGTCTAACAAACCACATCCGCCAAGTCCACAAAGCACCATCATTACAACATTTCCCGAATTGCAATAACGTTTTCAAAAAACAAGGACTTCATAACCACGTGAAGAAATGTTCCAGAAATCAATCTTCAGTGCACCTACTGTCAAGTGGATAACGCACTTCCAAGTCCAAGTGTGTGTGTGTGTGTGTGTGTGTGTGTGTGTGTGTGTGTGTGTGTGTGTGTGTGTGTGTGTGTGTGTGTGTGTGTGTGTGTGTGTGTGTGTATTCACGAATAACTTCGTGTTCGTTGGTTTGTTTATTTGTATTTTATATTTAAAACTGAACTTATAAAACATAACAAAAACACAAAAAAACAAACCCTAAACAATGCATCATAAACGAATCATTAAACCTACAGAATCCCACAAGGCGTATTGTCGTTCAGAGTGTTTAGAGAATCCAGTGGTGAAAATGTTGTCGTTGTTGAGGAAAATGGCCTGAGCTGTCTTGTTGCCTTCATGGCAACACGCCTCCTTAAGTGGTAAATGTTGCTGTATGCTAGTTTTGGTGTGTTTAAATGTTGGTGTGTGTTTGTATTGTTGCTGTTGTTGATATTTGTGATGAAGATTATGAAAAAATAACCAAATTTTTATGATTAGGGTTTGAATAATAAACTTCATAATAATGTTGAAAATGATCATAAAAAACAAGAAAAATAATAAACATTATTATTCTTTTTACTATAGTAAGAATAATAATAATAATAATAATCATCATCATAAAAGCACAACATACATGAAGAACCAGGTTTCCTCTAGGATCGATTACTCGTACTTTCTTGTCCTTACTCGACACCACAAACTTGGAGCCCATCCAGTTCCACGAAGCTGACAGTGGTATGTCTGGAAGTTCAATCTCGTAAATGCTCTCTCCAGCTTCCACATTCCATATCACCACCTTGTTGTCTGAACCTTTGTATGTGTATTATTTATCATTAGCTATTAGGTGTTAAAAATTGGTGTTTATATAAGCGTAGTATTGGTGTATTTGTGATCTAAGTTCATTATGGTGGTGTAGCTACACACCTAAAAGCTTCATTTCAAAATTCAATACCAGCCTATCTATATACACTAAACAACGTAGATCTCCAATCACAAACTTCCACTTCATTATGTGCACACAAACCTCCAGAAAGAAGGATATTCTGGGCAGTAGGGTGCCAAACAACTAAGCCCACTCTCCTCTGGTGCAACAATAAATCCCTCATAGGCTCGTCCATGTTCTGTGTCAGTCCTTCTTCTGGAATCTTCCAAACCTTGTGTGTATGTGAGTTAAACAATCGATCTAAGCAACATTTAGAAAAGTAGGTTTACTGAATCAATTGGAAAATTTCATTACATCAAATGCCTTTTCAGACATTAATAAGAACCAAATTGAATAACACATAGCGATGGTGTTGTGCATTAATTATAAACACCTTGACAGTGCAATCTTCTGAGCCACTAGCAATGACATTATCATTATGGGGGCACCATTGAAAGTCCAACACAGCTGCCTTGTGTCCTACAATCAATGGAGTTTCTATGTCGATTCTTCCTGTCTGTTATGATAATTATGAATTTTTTAGCTATATTTTGGTGTTTAAATTTTAGTTGCTTTATAGGATTTAATCATAATCTTTTTCATTCCTAAAAAATATTATGTATTGTAGTTTTTATATTTAATTTTTTAATTAAATAAGATACATTGTAAAAACGACTTTTTAATATTGTTATTTATAGATTTAAAACAAATAAAATATCAATGTTTGTTATCTAAGCATCATAAAAAACTATTAAAAGTTTTAAATAAAAATATTGAACTTTTTCAAGGGGCAGAACCAGAAAAGAACCTCCGCCAGCGGCTTCTGTTATTATCGCCACAAACTTCGGGTTCACCACACAAAATGTAGAATCCCATGAACTTTTAGTTATACGAATATTTTCGTAACATTGCTCTTTTTTCATTGCTTGACCATAAACATGTCGAAATTTACTGTGTCTTATTCCACGGAAAGACATTTCTAAATTTTGACTAAAAAACGTAAAAAGGTTTTGATTTGAAAATCAAAAATGTAAAAAAAAAGCAAAAATGTGGAAAATGTTGAAATACCGGTTTTTTAAGACGATTTGTTGCAAGAATTAACTTGAACGCTCACGTGATGATTTAAAAAAAAAGGTCTCAGCAGTAATTTGAATAAAATCAATATATGATAAATGACAATCAAAAGTCGACAATGACATTGAAATACTTTTTTTCATCATCAAACACCAATTTTTTTTATTGAGTGCTGATCAACCGAAAATGTTGCTCCATGAAGGCTTTCAGCCTACATAGATCTTACCATTCTTAAAAAGGCCCATTATACTAAATTAAGCTTATTTCCAAAAATTTTTTAAATGGAAAAAGTTATGAACTATTTTTCAATCAGGTTTTTTAAAAATCAGTGAAACAACAGATGTTGAGTAAAGACTCCAATGAGCTTGTTCATTATTATGTCAACAAATTAGTAAAATCATTTTGATGCAAAAAACGTTCAAAAAAAACAACGCATATTTTTGTGACATATGGGACTTGGTAAATTCGATTTTTCTTTGTAAGTAGCCAGACTTATAAATGAGCCAAAACATATTGTTTTCATTGTGTTATAGTTATCTGAGATTTTATTCCAAAAATAGAAATTTTTGGTAATTTATTTCTTTTTGGAAAAAAAAATAAAACATTAGAAATACAAAGAAAAAATGTGTTAAAATACCTAACAATAGCGATAAAAGTATTTATAGACCTACTATGTTGTATTGCTAGTAATATTATATGTATGATGAGAATATATTTCATTTGAATAATTATTTTCTTTTTTTTCTTTAAAACTTTCTTTTTGATATGGGGCATCGCTATCGATTTTGTTTTCATCACTAAAATCAGTACTACCTTTTCCATCAATGATTCTAACGTCAGTTGGCTGTGTTTTATTTTGTTGCAGTTTTTCTTGTTGTTGCAGTCGCAAATAAACAACAAAATCATCAAAAAGAGTAGGCCAAGCTTGTTGGTCAGTGTACCGATTGAGCAAATCTTGTGTAGTTTTGTATGTTTCTGTCAACGTTAAAAAAAGATCCCATGTGTCCTGAAAATGATGGTGGCGATGTGATGAAGATGTTGAAAATTGTGGTGTGATGATGATGATGTAATGTTAATGATGGTATGATGATAATTTATATATAAGTCTTCATGACATTAACACAACTCAACGCCTTTATAAGCCCATATTTATGAGAAAAGAACACGAAAAAAATATTTATTCAAAAAGCTTCTCATGAGAGCATCTCACAAACTCAAACACATTAATCCACAAACACACCAATAAAAACCTTGCTAATAAGAAAAGTAGACTTCTGCAGTTGTAGAAAAGAGATCCAAGGTGCTAATAAAGATGGAGGATTGTTCTGTAGGACCAGCGACCATAAAGGAAGGGCAACGTCACACGATAAGAATCTTTTCGGCGATTCCAACGCCCAACCGTAACTCCATTTATACATTTTTTTAAGTTCTTCTTTATTCTCTTCTTCCCTTTCATCCAATTTTGATCTTTTTGTGTTTTAGGAATGCGTTTCAGTGGTTTATTTGATAGTTTTATTTGTTTAGTATTTATAATCTTTGTATAATAACTCAACATAGCTGGGTTAAAATCGGATTTAGAGTTTCGACATTTATCCATTTTTTTATATAATAAAATGAAAAATAATTAAAATACTAAAATTTGTATTATTGTTTTACAACAACCTTAATTGTTGCACACTTGTCACTCCTAATGATCTACACCCCTCAACAAATTCTTCCCTGGATCATTGTTGTAGTTATTTGCCTAATTAAACTCACATTTTCACATTCATATACCACATTTTATCGAAAAACAACACATCCTGTAAACACACACATACAACAAAATAATACACAAATACAATGAAATAATTGACAAACACACACAAACATACCTAGAAAATCTTGACATACAGGATGCCTTAAACTTCCAGGCAAGCAATAAAATTTTGCGATGTTGTGGAGGAAGATTCAAATCCTTGCATAGTAACTTGACACCTTCAGCCCTGATAAGGTTGTTGTAATCTGGAGCTTTGTAGCACTCATACATTTCCTCTACCGGGTCTGTGGGAACTGGAATGGTTTGAAGTTGATTGAAAAAGTTTTATGGAATTTTATGGAGAAGGAAGATGGTGTTAGTGAAAATTGTTAACTCAAAAATCTATCAAGAAGTATAAATATCCTGGAAAAAGATAATGAAAAAGGAACCAATAGCAATTTCTAGTTTTAGAAATCTATCAAAAAACCTTATAAAAATCCATTAAACAATACACCCAGCCATTCACTATTAATAGGGCCTTCTCTGGATGCAGTTATAGAATTCAACGAAGTTTCCGAAAGGTGAGTGTCATTATGGCTTAAATGAGGATTCTGGTGTGGACTATCATTTTGATTATGGGAATTATTTTGATGATAATAGTTTTGATGGGAGAGATTATTTTGGTTAGATGTATTGCTGTCTTCTACTTGCTTATTCATTGTTTGGCATTGAACCATAGATTTTGATTTCTGTGAGTATGTTAAATATAGAAACTTAATATCATTTGAACTTTGCGAATAAACCATTCATAATAATAATTTTATAAATGATTTTAAAGCTATGAATAATTGAGAAACAACATCCATTCCACAAATTATAGTTAAAAACCATTTTGAATATATCTGACATGTACTCAAATTGAAACTAACATGCAAAAGTGTAACTTCTTAGAGTAACATAAACTCAAATTAAAACAACACAAACTCACAGTATTAGAGTTCTTATCATACTCCACAATAATGTTATAAACATCGATAGTGGTGGGCAAAGTAGGGTGGCAATCACTAGAATGAGGTTGGAATGCTTGGTTTTGTGGTGATTTGTATATACTAGGCACTTTTATACATGACGAAAAACACTGCCCCATTTTTAGTTGATCCTTGGTAGGTTTTTGTCTGTATTTTTGATAGTTTAATTGTTATTATGGATAATAAACCTTTGGTTTTTGATCATAATACATAATTTAGGTAGCTGGACATGTGAAAGTTTTGTAAAAACAATACGATACAAAATTTTCTTACTGGTTCGTATATTTTTAGTTTGTTTTTCTTAAAGCTAATTAATTTAAAAAATATCATTTTTCCGAAATATCAATTTAAAAAAACTAAAAATTTTTAAAAAAATGTATACTCACTTTTTGGTTTCTTCAAATTTATTTCATTTTGAAAATTTTAAACTAACAGACAAGACCCAAACATTCTGAAATTTATAAAACTTACTTTCTCTTTTAGCAAAAGTCTGTCTAATAACCGGTCTACTTAGGGTTTTAAATTTTTGAATTATTGCATTTTAAAAGTTTTTTGTAAAACTTTTTAATTAGATAAGTCTTAACTCAAGCAATAATATTTTCATTTTTATCGTTCTTCTAACAAACGAATGAAAATAACTTATGATCCCATAATATGCGTAAAAATACTAGTATACACAGAGATTATATTATTGAAAAAACAAACAATTGCAACCATGAAAAGATTATTTTAGTGCCTTTATAAAAAAAATATAAAAATATCAAAAATAAGAGTGTTAGCGGCAGAAAGACAAAAGTATCAGAAAAATATTAATAATACTAATAATAGTAGAAAAAATAATTGAAAAATAGAAATTAAAATGGTTGGAACAACAGGAGAAATAATAAAAATAAATTATTCATCAAAATATTGTTAGAATCTTAAGAGGATATATGGATTTAACGCATGCGATCCTTTGTTGCCACTAATTAGGCGAGGATGAAGAAGAAGATAACGATGATGACGAAGAAGGAGATGAGGGTGGCGAAGAAGATGATGAAGAAAAAAATGGCGATGATGATGATGAAAAAAGAGAAGAGGTAAAGAGAAGATGGTCATGGCGATGAAATGGAAAATCAAAAAAAAGGATGGGAATGAGAGATGGAAAGAGGATACTACATGGAAGAGAAAATTGAGAAAAAGAAGATAACAAAATATTAAAATTTAAAAAAATGGAAGAAAAAACGTATTGAAGAAGAGAAGAAAAATGAAAATACTAAAAAACAGTAATAAGCATACAAAATGAAGAAAAAGATGATGACGTGAATGAACTCGCAATTTAAATAATGGCCATCCAAACTTGCGCAGCGAAGCATATCAGTCTTAATTACTTTTGTGTTCATGTTCATATTGTTCTCATTATTTATATGTTAATCCTTTTTTTCTCATACTGCCATCCATTAGAATGCAAATTTCTTAATAGTGCTCATGATTATGGGCGAGGAATAAGCAGTAATGGTTAGCATAATATAAGGTTTTCTAATACATTACTGATTAAATATTATTTTTAAATTTAATTACATTATTTGGTGATAATTATTTAAGTATTTAATAGTTAGTAAAGTATCATTTAGTTGTTAGTTAAGTTAACTACATAAAATATTTGTAAAGTTTTTGAATAGCCTTAAGTATTCTCGCCCGAACAGTTTCTCCCATTATAACAATAAGCTTTAGTGGGGACATTATAGAAAAATAATTACATAAAAATGCAACAAATAATTAAAATGGTTGGATGCACCCTCGCCACACTGAAACCAATTTGAAATTCATTTGCGTTGTCCCTTGAGAAGCAGAGTATTTATGCTCGTTATTATTTCTGTTATTAAGTTTTATCATCATTTTTATTGTTTTATGATATGTTGTTGTTTTTGTTGTTATTATAATTACTAATATTGGTAGTTGCTTTATTGCTTCGAATAATAGATTTAATGAGGTTTCTTAGTCTAAATTTCACCATTAAAATTTATTTTTAGAAACCATTTTGAAATCATAGTAATAACACTATAATAATATAATTCAATCCTCATATATAGTTATATATTAAAAACATAATTGATCTACAGACATAACTCTATGATGTTCATCACTAGATTTGAGCTGGTTTTACGAAACCTCGCAACTTGAATATAAATCTTCACGATATCTCTTAGTATATGCTAGTATATCTTTGTACTTCAAATAATTTTTTTCATAATATCTTCGATTATACATTAGAAGTTTAAAAGTTACAATGGTAGAAATAAGCATATTAAAAACTAAAATAAATACAACCGTCTATTTTGAAGATAATAACATGGAAAACAATATTTCAAAATGGGCTCAAAAATTTGAAAACTATGACAAACATGAGGTATCTCGTAGGAGAGTTTATACCATAATGAGAAAGAAAAATTAGAGAAATTCCATCCATTGAAGATATTGATTCTATAATAATAATAATGTTTTAATTATGAATCTTTGCATTGTGTTGAGTGCATTTATTTTTAAATTTTTGAAAATTTTTTTATAAAAACCTTTCAACATAAACGAGTTATCAATAGAAATAACTATGATGATAAAGACAGAAAAAAATAAAAGAAAAAACAATGATGAACAATAGTTAGCAAAATATTATTACATACACAATAACTAATTTTAATAATAATAGCGTTACAAACAATTTGTCTTTTGGCATAGTTAATAATAAAAGTTAACAATCAAAAACTGATGCATTTATGCGTGTTTGTGTGTGTGTGTGTGTGTGTGTGTGTGTGTGTGTGTGTGTGTGTGTGTGTGTGTGTGTGTGTGTGTTTGTGTGTGTGTGTGTTTGTGTGTGTGTGTGTTTTTGTGTGTGTGTGTTTTTGTGTGTGTGTGATTTTGTGTGTGTGTGATTTTGTTTTTCTTCATTTACAGAATATTTTTTTTTAATTTGTCTAAAACTTAGGAATTTCCGATAAGAAATAACCAATGAGTATTAATATGGGTATAATAATAGAAAATATTTATGAATGCCTAATGAGCATATGAATATATAATCATGAACAATATTAATCTCGGCACGTTTTCCTATATATTCATAACAAAAAAGGGTTATGAAATTAATAAATACTAATTTGTATATATATGAATATTCAAATGGGATGTTGTGAAAGACAACAGAGTATATATAGCTTTTATTTCATAATGTGTATATAGTCATGCATGTATGTAGAAGACTGCAAGAATATGATGTATATGTGGTTACGATTCATATATATACGCAGTCGTTTATATGCTTGGTAGCGGAACAATGGAGAAATGTCTTTGCGTTCGTTAGTGATGATTATTTCGTTTCGAATATTGTATGGTAATTATTGAAGGATAATGGGTAACAAAAACACATCTTTTAGAGAGAAAGAGACTAAGGTTGATTTAAAAAGTCGAAGTAGTTTCAGAAAAAACCGAAAAAGTTTGAAAAAGTCCATTACAGCCCCTTTGACATCGTACACACCTCAACTGGATGAAAGGAAAGGTGTGAACTTCAATCGATCTCTTCCAGGCAGCCCCCATCTTCCTAAGGCCAGTCCAGCTCCGTCTAATCTAAGCAAACACTCGCCGTCATCAGGCAAGTTAGAAGTGAAGATATTCCGATCATACACCAAGTTAAACGACTCAGATAGAAAAAAGCATTTCTTGGATGAAACTCCGACGAATATACGGGTCTACAAGAGGAGCAACAATGGGTCTGACGCCAGTCTATCTACAACCAGGCTCGCCTCTCGCTCGTACTCCCTTCCGAGGGATATGTGCTGCAAAGAACACAGAACTTCGACCACTTCCCAATCAATTGAAAACTTCTCCTCGGTAAGGAGAGTCCGAAGATCCATTTTGAATTCGTCTACAGGTTCAAGACTCAATTCCGTCTGCGCCCCTTCACCTCGGTCTTATAGAGGTTTGTGTGTGTGTGTGTGCTTGTTTTTTTTTGTATGTGTGTTTGTTTGTGTGCGTTTTTTTGCTTCCATGATTTATTTAGTTTGCTTGTCTGTGTGGTTTAATTATAACCATGGTCGTAATTTCTTCCAGTTGTATGTGTGCCATTCACGTTAGCATCTGTTTGTTTTGAAATCGTTTGTTCACTCTTCATCTCTAAATATTTGGGTACTATATGATTATTTAAAATGATAATAATACAAATAATAATGAGAATGATACTAATATTACAACTAATAATGGTAATAAATACTTTTATTTGTTTGTCGTTAACTCAAAATGAAGAATAGCTTGCCAGTGACATTTAACCAATCCAGTTCCAAAACCATTTATTCTTTTTTAATGGTTTTGATAATTCAAAAAAACGAAAAAATTACATAAATCAGATATTATTTTTATTGTCTTTATTAACACCGTTTTTTATTGTTTTTATTGTTATTATAGGTTTTATTATTCACGTGATTCGATTTCATCTGTCCTTTCAATGGGTGTTCTCCGAATTAGAAATTGTGTTTAAAACGTTTTCCAGAGTTTTTTTAAATTGTTATTATTATTTTTTGAAATATTATTTTTTTTTTTTCTTGTTATTTCTATTTAATTTTTCTATTAAATTATGAAGAATAACAATAAACATTAAAAAAGAACTTATGTCACTAGTAGTTTTAGGGAATGAATAATGCTCCTGTGGAAACAATAACAATTAAATAAAATTTATTTTTTTTATTGTTGTTATTATTGTACAGTTCATGAATATTGATGAGTTTAAAAATAAAACCCATTCATTTACCTTGGTAATCCTATGTTCACCAACATTGATATATTTTGGTTTCATCACACATTCTTTCATTATTATTGAAGAGTAATAAAAATTATAACAATAAAAATAATAAATATTATTATTACAGTTATTATTATTTTTATTTATATCTATATCATTATTATTGTTGTTGTTATTATTCAGTATTAATATTCCCAGCTAAACTAGAAACAACGATATTAGAAAGGAAAAAACGTAAATTTCTATTAAAAATACACACAAATTATAAACATGACGAATAAATAATTATCAACATACTATATAAGAAGTAGAATAATATTCACAAAAACAACAAGTTTATGAGTAAACAGGTAAGAATCTATTAATAAAAAAAATTTAACACAGGTAATGCCAATTTGGTTTACAACAAGCATGATACAGATTATTATTTTTATTATTATTTTATTGTTTTTTTTTCTATTATTATCATCTTTATTATATTTTTGAAACAATTAGCTTAAATAATAGTCAAAAAATAAATGAAAACTGTATCAAAGCACAAGAAACGTGATATAATAGTCAAGGTTTGGAGGTTTTCATGAAATTATAATCTAACCTAAAGAATAATCTAATTAAAATATAATAATAACAATAATAAAAATTAAAATCAATAAAATTAATTAATAACAGAAAAAAAAAACAAAAAAATAAAAAAGTGGCGTCAATAATTAAAATAGAATAAAAATTAATAATCTTTTAACACCAATAATGCTACTGTAACGATTATAGTTAGTATAAGCGCCACTACCGTTGTTACTAATACTACTACATCTATTTATATTACTGCTGCTACCTAAATTATAATACTAATAATATTTTTAGTTATAATAATACCTCTACATATAATATTTCTACTATTAATCACACTACTACTATCACTATTTCTGATAATAACCATATTACAACAAATACTACTCCTAATACTACTAATACTACTACTACAAAATGATAATGGGAATAATAAGCATTGCAAGTTGATACCAGCACTTTGTGGCCATTAATTTCGAACTCTTTGATATGCCTCTGTTGATAAATTGATTAATAACAACAACAATAATAATAATAATAAATAATCAGATTAATAATGATAATAATAGTAATAATAATAATAATACTAACAATAGAGACTATCATTGTGGAAAAGTGAGCAAAACTTAAAATGGTTGTGTGAAGTAATGATAAAAATAACGACACTAAATAAGCATTTATGTTGACAAATATTTCGTAAAAATAGAATAAACGCTATGAAAAAGTTATAAAATTTAATACTATAGCTACATCAATGTTTGTCGATGCTATAATTTTGTTTTAAGATCCAAGTATTTTTAGAGACAATGTATTAGGAAAATTAGCATACCTAATGAGAAAATTATCATTCGAGTGAGAACTAAGAACTAAACTGTAAATTTAAAAGAATAATAATAATAACAACAACAACAAAATAATAATAATAATAAGTTTATAAGCCTTTCTCTGTATTCTCCTTCAACCAGGCAAATATATGGTTTGAAAATAAAGAATAAATAGGCAAAATTCATTAACCCCTATTTTAAGTATGTATAATAATATTGTTATTGCTGTTAAAAAAGCGCTATATAAAGGTATATAAAAATAATTATTAATATGCTATTTTTATGAGTCATTATTATTTATATGATTGTTTGTATACGTCACTTGATAATGTGTTTGACTTGCGGAAACTTGGTGACATCATTATAAACAAAAGTTGCGTTTTATGTTGAAAATATATATTGAAACAAAATTATATATATTAAAAAATATATATATATATAAGTAGTATAATGAAATAATAATATAATATAATATAAAAAAACATATATAATAATTTTCAGGCTTCAATAGTATTATTTATGCCAATTCATTCCCAATGCAAATCCCTCTTCTATAAAAATCACTTGTAAATTTAACACTGTTAATAAAAGCTTTGGATTGTATAATAATAAGTACTATTGATCAAGAATTTCTTCTCTATAAGTTGTAATTTCTTTAGTTTGACTCCTTAAAGCCTTTTTTTCGCATTTTTTTGGGTGTTTTAATTTTTCAAGTCTAGTTAATTTGATTCTAATTGTATTATAGACTTTTCAGTTTTTTTGGCACTCGTTTTTCTTTAGTTTGATTTGCAATATGTCCATTTTTAAAGTTTTATCAAACCAAACTCGGGTATTTTTTTCAATAATTCTAGTCTGTTCAATTTATATAAATGTTCAGACAAACACAAGGCATGAAGTATATTTTTTGTATTCAATATATAACCCTTAACAAAACAGCTTGAATAGTTAGATTAATATACTCGTTTGTGAGTTGCAATCTACTTGATAGGTTCGCGAGTAACTGAATTGTTTTTTATCGAACGATAAATGGAGTTTTCAGGTTTCAAGCTCTTATTAACGAAAACAAAACAGGATACTAACAAAAATGAAAGAATTTTTTAATCAAATTAAAAAATGCGAAAATTTTGGAACTCAGAATTAAAATTTTATATTTAGAACCACACTGGATGATATAATTTATTTAATACTTAAAAATTTGTTCACCAATTTAAACGGTGAAAATATATAGTTCAAATCGATGTTTCAAAGGAAGTCTTCAACATAGAAATTAAGAAATATCCTTATGAATCGGAAATCAATGGTTAAAAAAGTTCCTTTATTATACTCTTTTGTTTTAGAAGAATAATATTATATAAAAAATTAAGAAAAGTCCTTGGAATGACAACGATTGTGATAAAGGGATTTACGATAAAAGCTAACTTTTCATTTATCTTACAAGTATTTACATAGATAAAAAAATTGTTTCCAATATTTTATTGCACGAAATTTAAAAAAAAGTAATCAAAAAAGTTAAACAAAAAAACTATTAAACTTTTTATGTTACGCTCAAACTAATTCAAAAATAATAACAATCAACGAAAAAAAAAAAAAAAAAAATGAAAGCAATAAACTAAAATAAAAAAGAAAAGCTGAGTAGTGTTAGAAGGTCATGGATTTTTTTGACATATTGTGTTTGTTTAACTACCATCTTGCTTTGAAGAGGAAGAGGAGGAGAAGGGGATAGATAAAAGAATGAGTAAAAAAAAAATGAATAAAAAAAAATAAATAACAGAAAAAAAAGAAAAAAAGAGGAAGAAGAAAATTGAGAATATTAAATAAAAAGAACAAAGGAATCACCTTTGAAGAGAAGAACAAAACTTTAAATACTGGAACGGAGCCAAAGTAGAAAATATATAGTTAAAATTCATAATGATAAAATTAAATACAGTTCAATAACTTAGGTTTTATAAAGAATAGTTAACTAAGAGAACTCATTCAACGAAATTTTGATTGAACAATGGCCATTTTACTTATTTTATTCACTCAATCTTAACACTGGATAATTCATTAAACTGATATCATCAATATGAATAATCTATATTATCATTCCTGCAGTATAAATGACTTTCACCCAAATCTTGAAATTAATTTTTCCCAATCATCTAAATATATACTTTCAAAAGGTAAAATACTTCTTCCGAAGCTTAAAATCCATGATAGTGCGTTGTAATGCGGTATTTATAAAGCGTTTTCCTTATAGATCAAAGCACTTGCTACAAATTTAATGTAGCGAAAACACACTGTGAACAGGTACTAATTGTTGGCCCACACGGGATCGAACCCGGTAACTTTCGATATTTAGTCTAATGCTCAACCTGCTGTAGGAGCCAAAGAAAATATCAAACACAGAGCTTTATCATTAATAATATTATTTCATATTAACTTCAAAAACAAAAGCTTAATCACTAATAACAAATAAACCAACAGCCTCCTGAACGACATGATATACAATCCCTTCGAAAAAACTTATATTAATTTACTCAAATCACTAGTCAATTATCTACCGTTCAATTTCATTCTTTTAGAGACATCTTAAGCATCTTGTATTTTGTAATTTTTGTTTTTATTCTTCACAAAATGAGGTTTTTCACAAATACTTTTATTGTAAAAAAACAAAAATTTTCGAAAAACGCAACTTTGTCATAATTCATTAGTATATATGATTTGATTTCATTCTACAATATACCTTTTTGTCATATCAATACAATATTTTAAATGTGCCTTTTTCTTTTTGATAATCTTAATTACAACTT
Source organism: Pterobdella sp. o SKG-2022 (assembly GCA_964035795.1). Taxonomy (NCBI): domain Eukaryota; kingdom Metazoa; phylum Annelida; class Clitellata; order Hirudinida; family Piscicolidae; genus Pterobdella; species Pterobdella occidentalis. The sequence goes on along the minus strand of OZ038326.1, from coordinate 4,713,059 downwards.
ACTGATTAATTTCATTTTTTTCAGTCAGCATCATATTATGTTGTAATGTTTTTTCTTTATCCCTTACTTTATTTATGACGATATACACTTATATCTTAGAGAACAGTTTAATTTACTATCTTGGTAACCAATCATCAATAGGACTATAACAATATAAATCTAAGTCTTTTTTATTTTTTCCTTCTTAACATTGTTAAACTTTAAATTTTACAATACCATAAATTTGTAATTTTTGCACAAAAAACGTTCAATTCATTGTTAAGTTAGGTTCCACTCAAAAAATAATGCATTTTCTGTAATACCTCATATTGTTGAGAAATTATATCTAATCCAATAAAGCATGTTTTATGTTAACTTAACTGTGTGTAAATAATTATCATTCGAGATTGAATTAATAGGTAGAATAATTGAGAATATTTCTAATTTATATTCATATATTTAAAATAATCACCTTCATTCTATTCTTCTGCACAAAACCCCAAATTTTTTGTTTGTTTTGTTGAAAAATAACAGTAATAGGAAATAATTTTCAAAATGACAATAAACTTTATTTTTATGATTATCAATATTAGTTATAAGTTCGAGTAATTGGATATTTTTATTCATTAGTTTAAAAAACGTAATAAATAAAATAAGCAAATTTAAAAGTGATCGATGATAACTAATAACAACAAGAATAATAAAAATTAAAATGATAACCTCAATAATAATAATAATAAATTATTGATGTATTTTTTTATTATTGTGACTTTCAATCAGATATCAACAAAAGTTGCAAATTTTCACAAGGTTTTTCAAGCTTTTGAATGATCTTGTTAATTTATCAGCTTTTTTGTTCAATAAAAAAACTAACAAATTAATTATTATTTCTTATTTATATTATTACCGTTAATATTCTTATTTCCTTCCCATTGTATAAATAAACAATCGATATTGGCAACAAACATTTAGTTAAGATTTTTTCACTATAATATGAATAAAATGAACGCAGTCAAAGAACGCTTCAAGTCATACACTTAACAACGCAGCTCCAAAGATTTATGTCGGATATATACGAATACTAAACTCGTGAATCCTAATAGCTTTTCACTGCACTTATTGTGACAGTAAAAGATATGGTTTTGATACACACTAAGCTTCATCTTGAAACGTCAGAATAGAATGCTTACTTTAACTACAACCTTATTCTTACTCAGATTCATTTCAATCATTTATATGTCCAATCAGACATTAATTGTGTAATTCAAATGATAGTTATATTCAACTAGTATTTGAATAATGTATTTATGCTTTTTTATAAGTAACAATTGATTATTAACGGTTTTTTCGATAGTATTGTTTCAGTTATCTTTAATGGTGTTTCCATTTATTTTTTATTCCGATTATTTGTTTATTTAGTCATGAGGATTTAAATACTTCAAGTTGAATGCTGATGGATGGGAATGCTCTCGAGAATTTGGATACAAATTATAACAGCTGATATAACAGATAATAATGGGTTTTGACTCAAAAAAATAAAAAAAAAAGGATAATAAAAAAATAAAAAAAAATAAAAATTCATAATAGAATGATAAGATATTAAAAAAATTGAAATGGAAGAAAAATAAACAAAGAATAAGAGATCATAAACATGGAGATAATAATAATAATAAAAATGATAAAAATGAGAAAGTTGATGAATGAGTGCTTGGCATAATCAACGAGTCTCGACAGTAATAATAATAATAAGAATAATAAATATTATTATATAGCATTAAAAAGTGAAAGAAACTAAATAAAAATAGGAATAAGATAACAACAATAAAAATGGAAAAATAACAATAATAAAATAATAAAAATAATAATTAAATCTAGAGGAAAACTCTTGTCCATTGATGGCATTATAAATAAATTAAAAACAAGAATTGCTATTATATTTGGGTGATGAAAATGCCTTGGTATCTTTATAATTATTTTTTTGCTATTATCATTTTAGTTTTTTTGTTTTTTTTTATTATTATTTTTGATTTTATAAGAATATATTATACAAAATGATAAGACTTAATCTTGAGAAGATTTCATTGGAATACTTGACTTTAAATATCATTTTTAATAATAATAATAATAATAATTATAATAATTATAATAATAATTATTATTATTATATTTTTTTAATCCTAACAATTGTTATCTCATTTTAAATGAGTTTATTTCAATTATTTTAGTATTAATATTTCTATTAATAAAAACAATGTGTAACTATTTGTGTAAGAAAAATACTATTGATACAAGCCTACCTATTTTTCTATAAATAGAAGCATTAAAAGTGTTTTAACTTTTAACATTTCAATTTGGAGTTTTCGACAATTTTAACTAGTTTTCCAAAGATTTTTTTTTCATATGTTTTTTTGTTTTTAACCTCATTTTATTTATTTTTGTTTTTTTTTTCAAGTTCAACAAGATACTAACTTATAAAACTCAGAAGTATTATGACAGATGTAGTAATAAATTTAAGTAACAATTTATCAGTTTTCACTACGGTGTTTAATTATAAAGATAGGAGTTTGTGCATAATTTTTGCTATTTAATGATCTTTTCTCGTTAGTTCAAAACTTGAAAAAAACTGTAATAAAAATAATTTTTTTATTGATTTGAATTAATTAATTTTTTTATTATTATATTAATTTTTATTTATTATTTATTTATTTTCAACACCACAACAGTACAAAAAAGTGACTTCGCAAACGTAGAAACATTGAAGAAAAAGTTGAAATCATTTTCAAAAAGTCTTTTTAACAATCTCATGTTTTCTTTTTCCAATATCCCAACACAAAATCTTATGTCTGTGTTGCCTGTATTTTCCACAACAACAAAAAGTTGCTCAACATCAACAACACCAACCACTTCAGCCACAGCAGTATTTTCAATGTTGAGCTTTTTTGAAGCAGATTTTGAAGTATTACCTTACTACCAAGACATTATCCTTTACACAAGCGAGGAAACATACAACAAAATAAAAGATTACAAAATCAACAACAACATAACAAACAAAAACATAGCAATTATATTAAAAGAAAACCCTCGCGATTTTATTTCTCTATGCCAGATGGCGCTTCTGGAAACTTTACGAGAGTTTGTATGGGAAGTGTGTAGGGTGATGGAGTACCAAGTTGGACTGCTGAGTGGAAGTTTGAGTCTGGAGAGTTGTGCAAAGTGTGTCTCAGACAGAGTCGTCTCGTATATCTTCCACCAGCTGAAGGTTAGAAGGGGTTTTGTGGGAGTTATACACGGTTGGAGCGGTGTTAAATAAGATTTATCTGCCGTTTTTGTGTGTTCTTGAGGGTTTTGTGCAAGTTTTTGCAATTTAGTAAATTTCATGTAGAACAAACACTTATAACACCACCCATAGGCTCCTCAAATCGAACGAAACTCTCTATTAAATGGCTTATTGAAGGGAAGGATTCAAAAACCAGCACACCCACCTCCTATCGTCTCTGTCATCATAGGTTGGTGCTGTGTTTAACATTGTTGGTGTCATTATCTATGTTCTGTAGGGTTGTTAAAGTTGAAACCACTGTTATCCCACTATGAACATATAAAAGATTATCTGTCTATGTTCTGATTAATTTGAAAGAAACTTCGTTGGTAATAGCTTTGTGTTTTCAAAGAATGGTTTGGTATGAGAACTGAACTAATGTTTTAGAATACTTTGTATTAATATTCATCTTTTTCTAAAATAAATTTTTTACCTCAATATATTTAAAATATTTTATATACAATTATTCGGTATATATATTTCAAAAAATTTGGAATATTTATTTATGTTTATAAACTTAAAAAAGATTTGAAATATAATATTTAATTCAAATACTTTTGTCTTAATTAACATATATTTTAAGCTGAGTCTGTTTGGCATTAAATCTTTTAATGGCTCAAATATACAGCCGAGCTTCTATATGTCATGAAGTTTACTTTGTAAAAATAATATATTTTTAATTCTTTCAAAAATTATTTTTCAAGTATTTTTCATCACATTTTTGATTGAGAATATCAAAGGTCGAATCATTTAAATATGTCTGTCAAAAACCACAAACTAAACTGTACAACAAAATATAAAATTTCAGTGCAAATCTTCAAGCCTCACACCTCAAAAACAAAAACAACCAAGCTTATATTTATTCCTCCTCCTACAGGCATGAAAGAGCTGAAATGGAACTTATACGAGCTGATAGACAAAGCAGGTTTACGGAAAGACACCCTCTTAGAGAAGGAAGGCATAGAAGAAGAAGATGCTTTCAAGTTCTACACTGCAACCTTCAGCGAACCAATGGTATACGGATACAGAAGTGTCATACTGACGTATGATAGAGTGAGACAGGTGTATAGACAACATACAAAAGAAATGGAGGTTTTCGATGAGGAAGTCATGCACCGCTATGATGATTTCCATAGAACCTACCCTCCTTATTATCGACTATTTGCTACTCGTGCTTTCGAAAGGTTGGGTTTGTGGGAATTTTGAAATTATTTAGTTTGAACCGAAATAGCTTGCTCTGAATAAGTTTTGAATTAAACACTCAAAAGAGCTTCGTGATAATATATTGCTTGATTTTAATTCTACTCAGAAATATTGTATTGAGATATTCAGAGATAAATATTGAAATTATTACGAAAAGCTTTGTTTTATCGATTAACAAGAGCTACTCTTTAATCCTTCTAAGCTCTCATACAACTAGCAATAATGTTTAATAGCAGTAATAGTTGATAAAATGACTCCAAAACACGACAGATTCACAGCAGAAAACAAACTAGAAGAAACCAAAGCACTAGAAGAAACTTTTAAAAACATTTACAAAAATACATCTTACTTTTCGCCAATCATTGATATAGTTTTCTACCCCAACACCACCCCCAACCCCCAAACAATCCAATTCAGCCGTTTTCTTCCGGCTTTTAAAAGTGAAATGAGTTTCGAAAACAAACAGAATAATTTAAATATAAAAAATGGGAGATTAAAATTAAATTCGAATATAAATGTTTCTAAAAATAGACTTTCTATAAATAGTCACAGAGCCTCTACCAATGGTGATGTCTTCGAAAATAACTCTCCAATCACATCAAATCCCAAAAAGGATAATAAGAATCATAACAATGTCAATATAAATGAAAACAACAAGGATGATAGTTTTAATAGAAACGATAACTACCTTGATATACTCAAAACCAAATCAAACCAACCGACTTCACTTATGAAATCTCCCAAAGTGTTTTTAAACAACCTACAAAACGACCTTTCAATTCCTCAAATCATGAAATCTCTTCCCCAAAAGCACCTCAACAAACACCCGCCTCCACCGGCCTTCAAGCCACCACCACCACCAGCCAGTAAAGCACCACCCAACAAACCACCACCCCCACCGCGAACTAGAGCCAGCTTGGGGGAGTATGCTGATGTTGTGAGGAAGGAAAGGAGTGATGGAGAAAAGCTCAGAAACTCTGATGGGTTTCAAAGTGGAAAGGTTTATCAAGCCCTCCACGCCATGTGATCATGCGATCAATATCTGATGATGATAATGGTGATGATGATAATAATAATAATAACAATAATAATAATAATAATAAATACAATAATAATAATAAATATAATAAAAAGTGAAGTGTTTTTATGGCGTGAAAAAACGTGAAGTTTAATATATAAAAAGTTTTGTAAGAAAACTGATTTGTTTCGCTTTTTTGAGCAAATTTTTCACTTGATATTTTTGAGTTTTACGCTACATAAATGATATATATTTGTTATCTGGGCTATTTTTAAATACTTATCATGATTGGATGGCTTACTTGGCTGTATGATATAACAACAAAAAATCCTGTACTTGAAATACAACAAAATGGCTGTTTATTTAATGGGTATATAGCTTAAGTTACTGAGAGTTGTTAATGATCCACAAGGTCATTTGATAACTTTTCAATATTATTTTTGAATTTCACGTGTGAATTTTTGTATATATCGATTTAATGAACTATGTGTAAATTTTTAAAATATTTTTTTTTTAAATAAAAATAATTTTTGTAAATTTTTGAAGCAAATAAAATTTTTTAAAAACTGATAATTTTTGTTAAATTTTAAAATAACAATAGAACTACTTGAGAAAACAAAGCATAAAGGCAGTGATTAAAAGTTTCTACTTTCAAGGCCTGGCAAAAAAAAATAAAATTTGCGCTAATTTCTACAACAGTTGTTTAAGTTTTATGTTAGTTTAATTGGCAAATAGTTTTTTGAGTTTATTTGAAAGCTTTTTGTTTCTTTTCATCATATTGAATCAATTCAAACAATATCAATAATAAAAAAGTAAAAATTGTTTTTATTTTATTATTAAAATAGTTATCACCCTTAAAATAAAAACAAACAGTAATGAAATCAAATTTAATATTTACAGAAAAAATGTGAAGATGCTTCAAATTCCACTGCACAATTCAACATAAAAATCTCATTAGAATAAACATAACAGTTTTTATGAACTGAAATATTTCAAATATATATTGAATGTAACATATTCAACATTCAAGTTAGATTTCAACCAAATACCTAGGTATTATTCATTTGAAAAATTTGTTAAGCTCATAAGAAAATTTCCGAAAAATTACTTTTAAATGTTATTACGTAAGAGATACCGAGCTTTTAGAAAAAGGGGTTGGAAATTTTCATGAAATTTGAAATTATAATGTAATAAGCAATTAATATACAATTTATTCTGTATGACTTATACACTCAGGTACTGATTTTATTTTATTATTTAACATTTATTAGTATCTAGATTAAGTTTAATTAAATTACAACTCTTGGTATTAAAATAAAATTTAATAGAATAAAAATACCCTCACAACTATCATCCTTTTAAATGAATTTTCATGGAAGATTTACTTAAAAAAGAGCACCGACTTGAGTACCAAATCTCCGATGGAGTAACAAATAAATTTGTATTCATACAGCGGTTCTTTTCGTATCTATAAAAGCACTTGCTTAACTTTGAACGTCACGGGTCCGAAACCCACATCTTTGTGTTAGCCTCCACCAATTGAGCCAGACGAAATTAGCCGAGGTCGTTACTAATTGCTCCACACAAGAAATCAGAATTATCCTCTTATAGTGAAGCTTTTACTTTGAACAGAATCCATCCTTTATTCCTAATAATTATGTCATTTAATTCTTTTCAAGGCGATGACGTGGTAAGTAAGTTGAAATTAGATTTAAAAAGAGAACTAGCTGTAAATACTGACAAAAGCAACCCAAAAAAAGTAAGTATAATGAAAATATAGAAAAATCAAAAAAAAATAAATATTCAAAATTCATAATGAGAACACAATACATAGAAGAAACATTAAACATAAAAAATCAATAACAATACTAATAACAAACAATAATAATAAAAATAATAATAATCATAGGACAACGAGTAGGATGATGAGGATGAAGAGTACGAGGAGGAGGATAGATATAGCCACCCACTGTTTGCGATCTGTCGTTATTTTTATTATTCCTATTATTATCATTATTATTATTATTCATATATCCTAGTCATGACACAACGCTCAACTCAGCCCCTGCAGTTTAAGGCTGATTTTATTGTTATACAACGTAGCATCAAACTCCGATGGAACTTATTGACAGAAGATTAATATTGGGGTATTGTGATGTAGATTAGTTGACATTGGCAACAAAAATTGTTCAAGTATGAAAACAACCGTGAAAAAATCCATACATATTTCGAAGTTTAAGATTGTTTTAAATTTCTACAACGAGATGTTTCAAATAAAATGGCTCGAGGAAGTCGAGTCATATTAGTAGATCAGCATCTATCTCAATTAAAAGAGTATGAGTTTATAATTTACAGAACTCAATTGGTATGTATGTTTGTTTGGCAGTCGATACGACACGGCCACCATCAACTGGTGTGCATTGTGATTCTATTGGAACCATAGTTGTGGATTGTTTAAAAAAAACAGAAAAATAAAAATTAGTATAAAATTCATTGAAAAATATTAATAAAATACTAAAAATTTATAAAAAAACAATAAAAGACCTGAACTAAGATGGAGAACCTTGGCCATCTTCTTCATCACTCCATCCATCTTTGTCTCTGTCTTGTCCATGTCTTCCCCCAAGTCGTCTATCATTCTGACAATAATAATAATAATAATAATAATAATAATAAAATTTTAACAAAAATAACAATAAAAATGATAATATATTAATAAAAACAAGAAAAATAATAACTAACACAGCTTGTTCATCCAATTCATTGGCGATAAGTGCACTAACGTGCTTTAACCCTCTGACACTCCTGCCTGAGTTATTATTATTATTATTATTGAAGCTGTTTTAATGTTATTATTGTTATTATCATTTTTGTTGTTGATATTATTGAAACTTTTTAAATGTTATGATAATATGTATATTTTTCTAGTATTAAATTTTTTGTTTCTCTCGCAATTATTATTATACTTATGATGATTGCTTCCTTATTATTTCCCATACTAACCTATTCCTTCCAGCTGTTCATCCTGTTTCCCCATTATCACCTGAATAAATTTATTTAATAAATACTCAAACAAAACAAAGCAAACAATAATAAAGATATTAATAGAAACAATAATAAATTATTTAACAGTTTTCACAAAAACAAGAAAATAATAATAAAAGTAACAACAATATTAACAGAATTGGACCACACCTTCTGTTGTTGCAAGGCAATCTCAACAATATCATCATCATCATCACCCACATATCTCCCTCCCCCATTCAGCAACTGCCCCCCTTCATCCTCTTCTTGAAGACGTGTGTAGTTGTTGTTGTTGCTCCACTTTTTAGGTATCTGTTTGTGGATTTTGAGGTAAGGTGAGATGGAGAATATTTGAGTTTATGTGGGGTTTGGAGAAAAGGGTGTAATTGTTTGTTAAACTGATTTTTTGTGTTTTAATTCACATTTTGAAGCTAAAAATTGTAAAAAAATTGTTTCTGTGCTGTTTGTTTTATTTTGTTTCTGTGCTGTTTGTTTTATTTTGTTGTGAGTGCTGATATGGATTTGTTTTTAGTTTTGTATTCATTATGGAAAAAATTTGGAGAAGTTTTGATTGTTCAATTCAAAATAATTAAATAATTTTCTTTAATAAATAACTCACAATATTAGGTTGAACTTTTTTTTCATAGTTTTTTTTTTGATTTTCTACTTCATTTCTTATTTTCTAAAAATAAAAATATTAATAAGTAAGATTAATGAATAATAAAAAAGAATATAAATTTTTTTTTAACAAAAAATCAGTAGTAACCGTGGTGAACTGTTTACTATTATCAACAAAGGCCTTTCTTTCTTTCACTTGCTCTTCATTCAAATTAAACTTTTGTGGGTTTCTGCTGGCTATTTCTAAATGTGTTTATGTGAATGTATGTGAGCATATATATGTCTGTGTAATTTTTACATTAATTAAAAACCCAACTACAAGTGTTGAAATTTTAAAATTCTATCACTTATTTCATCATCCCTTTTCAAACCACCTTAAACCACTACATAATAACTATTTCATTGCTACCCCCACCCCATCTCGACCACATACTAATGGTTTCTCCAAGGTCTTCCAAATCCCACTCAATAGATCGTAGATTGTTTCTTAATTCATCACTGACACGAAGATGTTCATTGCCAAAGGGTAGGTCTTTCCATGTAATGTATAAGCTTTTCACTACTTCTGTTGTTTTCTCTACTTCACTGTTCGGTGGTAAAGAGTTATAAACAATATATATATAAAATTATTTAAGAGTTATAATGTATATTTGAAGATTTGTGTGGATTTATAGTTGTTCATCAAAGTTTTTAGCCAATTTTTAATTGAAAAATCATGTTTTTTTAGTTTTCTCCACAAAAATGTGTATGAACTTCACAACGAGTTTACTTGTATAAGAATGAATTAGTTTGTGAAAAGTTTATGTATTTTATGATTTTGAAAAAGAATTTTATTGAAATTGTTTAGCTTCCAAATAAATTCTAACCTAAAAATAATTATATAATCATTAATTGAGAATCTGACATATTTTATTGAAATGATGAAACTTTCACCTTTTAACAACAAAAAACGGATCCGACATTTCATTAACAACTCAATAAAGGTTGAAAGAAATTTTTTTACGGGATTATGTCCATTTGTAGTGTTTAAAATTTCGCCAAAAGTGCATCCGTGTTGCAATGAACACTATGCATTATATACTTTCAATCATATTCTCAAAAAGGCTTTTTGAAATATTTTAAAAATTGAACTTTTTTGATTTTTTTAATGAAGTTTTTTTTTCATTCATAAATTTTTTCCACTATTTCCAATATTGTCCAAAACAATAAATTTATAATACAAAACAATTTATGAAAAAAATATTTCGATTTAAAAAGTCCTTAAAAATCGAAAATCAAAAAATCATTTTTTTTTTGGTTCATCGATAGGTTCACTATTAACAGCCTCTATCTGGAGATAACCTTGTATTTTATTCCTTCTCAAACCAGGAATCATGCACACTACAATCGCTGTTGGTGGTGATATTTTAACTATCATTATTATTAGTGTTGCTATAACCACTACTACTACTACCACCACTACTACCACCACTACTACCACCACTACTACCACCACTACTACCACCACTACTACTACTACTACTACTACTACTACTACTACTACTACTACTACTACTACTACTACTACTACTACTACTGCTACTACTAAAAATAATAATAACAATAATACAACCACCAATACTAATAGTAATCATCCTTACAATTATAGTTTAAAAAATTAAAACAATAATAATGTACTGACTGATGAAGTACATGAGAAGGAAAGCATTGAACCTGAGTCCCACCCACATGAGAACAGCACATAAAAACAGCATCATTGGATAATACTGAAAAGAAATAATGATAGTAATAAAAATCAATGAAAATGGAAAAAATAATAATAAGATAATAATAAAAATAATGATAATAAAAATCATATAAAATAAAGAATAATGATCATAATAAAAAGTATGGTTAAAACAATACAATGAATATGAGACACCATTTTTGGGTTTTGCCTTTCCATACTGCACAGGTAGCTCTTGAATGATACACAATGTTTCCATGCGTGCACCAATCTGACACATATCATGGTGAAGTTGTGTTCTTTGTGATCATCCCTGTAACGGGGGTGGCAGAAGGATGGGAAAGTGATGAAAATGATGTGTTGGTGAGTGAAATGAATGCTGATATATGATGTGGTAGTTGATGAAAGTGAATGGCAATGGATATTACTTCATAATGGGAGATGGATGGATAGCATGTGTTTGTGAGTAAAAACGATGTTGACATAATTAAAAAAACTAAGTGGTGCTAAAGATAACAATTTGAAACAAACCAAACAGATTTTCGAAGTAAGACAGGAAGAAATTTAGGAGCCATGAGATGGAAAAAATAATAAAAAGCTCCCAACAAAGCAAATATCATCAAAAATGCAGGTGATGTGTACCATGTGAATCTTGAAAATATAATTGAGATATTTTTATATTAAATATTGAAAAAATGATTAGACAAGAATATAATAAGAAAACAAGTAAAAACTAACAAAAAAAAGAAAGTGATAACAGCGATCATGTAAAGTGGATAAAGAGGTTGTTCCCACTCCAGAACATTGTTGAATCGCAGTACAAACTCCCTGTATATATGCAAATCTTTCTTTAACGCATTAACTTCGTTTTTTGTCTCTAAACTCTGAAAAAAAAACTTTTGATAAAAAAATTATTGTGAAATTTTAGCTCTATTACCATTTAGAGATTTCTATGATTTGCTTGAATCTTTTGTTAAAAGTCAATGCTAGTTACGCTACTACTGTTACAAAATCGTAAAGATTTTTAAACATTAAATTTGGTTAAAAACAATTATATGAAAAATAATTTTTACTTGAAAAAATTAAAGTGAAAGTTATGTTTTAAGAAGGGCTATTTAAATATTATTAATAACTTTTTAAAAAAAAACTAACTGTGAATTATCACAATACTTTCTGAACCAATAATGAAATTTTTTTTCTTTTTGGTTTCTTATTTGATATACAATGATAACTTTTAGATAATAAACAAAAAATGGCCGATGATGTTTTATTTGAGTTTCTTCTTATTGAAATGGTTGAGCAGATGACACAGTCTACAAATGATAAAGTATATTTCAAAAATATCAATCATTTGCCAAATACTTTTTTGTGCTTAGAGGCGTGGCTGCAAACAAATATATTATCCGTAATGTTACTTTCATATTTTTATAACTGTTTCATTTCAGGAAAAAAGTTTATCTAAACTAGAACTTTTAGGATATAGAGTGGGTCAAAGCATGGTTGAAAGGTTGTATTCAATTCATTTTTTTAAAATAAAAACATTTTGCAAATTCTACCAGATTAACAAAAGACACACAAAGGTTTCGAGGAGATTTGGATGCCATGAAATTTATTTGTAAAGAATTTTGGAGCTCAATCTTCAAGAAACAAATTGACAACCTCAGAACCAACCATCATGTATGTATTTAGATAACATATTTGAATATGATACTTCATAGCATCAATATGTAACACAACAAACAAGCTTCAAAATAATCACTTGAACTTCAACAATAAAAAACTCATCAACTCATTAAACCTACTCACCCACCTGCTTTACCCTTTCTTTACTCAAACACACCCACCCACCATACCAGGGCATATATGTCTTACAGGAGAACAGACTAAAACTTCTCTCCAACATTTCAAATAATAAACAGTTCATTGAACATGCACCAAAGGTATATAAGTTCCAACTTTAGAGCTTTGCATATATATACAGGAATTGCAGCATAAGCATGAGTTATCTTCAGATGTTTATATGGTATTTATCACAGTTATGATGCATCAATGTTATTACTATAAAGTACCAAAACCTCTGTAATAAAACAGGCTATAAAAAGAATTCGACGAGTTGACTGATTATTATTAATCTTTCCATATTGTTTTTCATTGGACACTACAGTACCTAGCCTTTCCTTGTGGCTTATTGAGGGGAGCATTAGCCAACCTGGGCTTCATTTCCATTGTCACTGCTGATGTAACTGTAATGCCCACCTGTTAGTCTCTCTGTATTTATTTATCTGTTTTGATGTCACTTATTTGTATGTGTATCTGTTCTTTTTGACTGTCTGGTTACCTATTTATTTTTTGATTTTTCTATATTTCCATCCATTTATCTGTTTTTTTTTTAATATTATCTTTTTAATTCATAATTAAATTTATAACCTTTTTCTTCTCACCAGGTAAATTTCAAATCCAGATCCAGAGAATGTAATAATAAAAATTTTTTTGTAAATATGATTTATATTAAAATCTTGCAAACAACATGTAAAAGTTGGACATTTGAATAAAACAAATATAAACTGCCATCTATAATGAAATGTGGAAATCTTGCAAAATTTGCTTGAACGGTGTTCATATGTACAATTCTCACCATAATCAATAAATACGCGCTTTAGAAATAATCTATTATTTTAGATAAAACACATTTATATTCGGGAATTGAAAGTTGCAGCCAGGTTTGATTCTATTTTAAATTGTTAATGATACTCTGAAAAATATCTAGATATGATTTAATATCAAACCAAAAGCTTAATGATACCAAAGCTAAAATAACCAATCAATTAAACACATTGTCAATCAATCTAATAAAATTCTCAATCAACTAATTCAAATTATCACCATAGTTCATATGTATGCATTTAACTCAACAAATCAAGCACTTGTTAATTAAGCAAGTTATATAACGTGAGATATGTACCATTTTTGATGTATTATATCGAATGTCTTGAAGTAAAAGCCCATATAAAAACCAACTTATTTTTATCTATAAAGCTTCTCGAAAGTCTATTGTCCTTGTTTCTTGAATAATTTTGAAAATTATATTGAATTAGGTGCAACTATTCAATATTAAAAATACATAATGAACAAATTCTTAGAAACATTTATTTTTAAAATGAAATTAAAATTTTTAAAAAATTCGACTTCGTCATAATTCATTAGTATATCAACCAAAATATCGAAATAATATACTGATGAATAATGAGAAAGTTGAATTTGTTGAAAATTTTAGTTTTTTTTGAAAAATAAATGTAAAAATTTTCACATCATAAAGAGAAAACTGAATAAAAAAGATGTCTTTAAAAAAAGTAAAAATATAATTTAAAATGACACAATTTTGTTGGAATAAACAGATTAAAAGCCTTGTTTGATGATAGAAATCAAACGAAATCAGCGATAAAAAAGCAATGAAAAAAATGGTTAAAAGCAGTTATAAAGATGATAACATAGATAACACAATTTTAATGATATACTAATGGAAGAAAGACCTATGAAATTGTATGACTTATCACTTAGATATAATATCTACAACGATTAAAAATAAACCTACAAAACTTATACTATCAAAATACAAATTAATTTTTAAATTAATTGAAGTATAAATAATATAGAGTTAAATAAATAAAATGCGCAATGGAATATCAAGACTTATCCCGCAAAACTCCAATCGTAACAGTGACAATTCTGTTTCAACTCATAAATATTCATGAAATTCTAAAAATAAACTTTGAACGTTAATAATTAGTTTATTTAATGAATAAAACCAAATATGAAATAAAGAAAATAAAAACAGACCCAAATATGGCCCAAAAGCATAAATTTATCGTCTGCATTATACACAAATACTTTCAAGTTAATATAAGGCACCTTGAGGAATCTATTGTTTTTTTGCACAATAAAAATTATTATGAATATTTTTTAAAAAATAATAACAACAATTATTATTAATCTTATTATTATTTTATTTGTATAGGACATATTAACAGTGATGTATAACTAATGAGATATATTGATAAGTGCTAACACGGTCATTTTTAACATTAAAATTATTGGCCGAATATTTGAGTAGATTTTTCGTAAAAGAGTTTATGAAATATAATTTACAAAATATGAAATTTCTAGGAAGAAAAACTTATATTATCTGATGTGTTCTACATCAAACATAATTTTGGTTCTCTCATGTCTCAAGCATTCATATTGAGAAAAAAGATTTTTTTACTTAATTATCGATTATATACTTTTAAAATTATAAATAAAGTATTAAAAAATAATTTAAATTTAAAGTAAAAATAGCAAATTAACAAAGATATTCACGGATTGAAACAAAACGATATGAGTTTATCACAATGGCGGAAAAAGTTTTGAAAGTAATCAAAGATGCTAAATACGTTCTGCAAATCATATGTAATTAAAAACATTTAATAGAACTAATTACTAAAAAATGAAAAACTGATTGAGTTTACTTTTAAAAAAATACCACGTGTTTTTGTTTCCCTTTCTCGTTAACGTCATTGTAGATATTTAAACTTGTCAGCTTACTTTCCGGACTATTAGTGTTGTTTTCTTTGGAAGAATTAGAATTATTATTGTTGCTATCTTTGTTGATTTTAGAGTCCTTTCTTATTTTGATTTCAGTGAAGTCATTTTTGAATTTGTTGCTCGAAACATTGTAGACGGACCTTCGTCTCTTAGATTTTGCAACTGAAACGTCAAATTTTAATTTTTAAAACTCACACTAGTATTTTATATTTTCCACATATTGTCCACATGAAGTAGCGCCCTGTGAAACCAATCAATTGCCAAACCGAAAATCCCAGATTGGGTCGACTTACTTTATGTTTTTGTATCACCTTTCACTTAAAATATATTTGAAATATAACTCAGTAGATTATTTCCAAGTATATTTTCATGATGAAATTCAAGGCATTCAACCTCATTATATTATTTATAATATACCCATAATTTTTCATCTAAACCATCAACTCTGGCCCGTTAGCTAATAACGCGAAAGCCGTAGTTTCAAATCCCATACATGCTTAAGACGATATTTTTCAAACACATGCTGAAAAAATATGACATACATATGAATAAATAATTTAGCTTAAACGATTCAAATCAACTGACCATGGTAATGTGAGATTTTTTAGTGAATTTAATTAATCAAATAGTTTTTTTTTGATTTGCCATATTTATTCAAATAAAATAAAATACACTATATAGTAAATAGAATATAAACTACCGTCACTAATCCTAGGAGCTGTTTCTTCGGAGTCAGCAAAGGTTATTATTCTCGTGGGTGGTAAGAGGGTGAGTGGTGTTGTCTCTTTGGAGGCTGTATGTGTTTGTGTTTTTTTAGTTGAAATTTTACGTTTGTGAGTGTATTTTTTAATTGGATGTGTAGAAATATACTTAAGCAATGAATTTATATACGAAAAAATAAATTTAAAAAAAAACAAATACATATATTTTTTGTCCACAAATAAAATTGAAAATAAAAAAAAATAAACGTTCACAGAAAACTATTATAAAAAATGACATCTGTTAAACTACAATACAAGAGAAACCCACAATGAGCCAGGAGGGTGCACAGGTATTTCTCGTAACTCATGTGGCAAGCACACTCCTCCATCGGCCGTTGTATGCTGCTTCCTCTCTCTTCAAAGCTGTGCATAGGATTGTTATTATTATGTGCTTTCGCACATTATTATTTTTATTTTTATCCATGTAGTGAAATCTTATTGGCTGGTTTATTCTAGAATTTATTCGTTCATTCATGGTTTCACTTCTGTTTTTATGCTAGCATGGGTTGGATGGATGGTGAATTATAAAACCAACCGATCACATTTTATAACCTCAGATTAAAACCATAAACTTCGTGGTGAAATTTCCTACTTAAACAACTAAATAACCACACAAAAATATAACAACTATAACCAAAAAATGACTTACTAGTGCTGGTAATGCTCCCTGTACTGTCTGATGGCCCTGCCAGCATTGATGGCTGTGAGCCTGACCATGTGAGGCAGCAACCACCAGTCCACCAGAGCTCCGTCGTACAAGGGACCGAAGTAGTTCGTCTGTGGGAGGAAAGGTGGTAGGGTGTTCTAAAAGTAGACAGCTGTCAACCCCAACTACTGGGACATATAGAGCAGTATAATCTACCAGAGTTTATTATTATTTATTTCAATTGCTTTTCAAAAGTATGAAAAAATGCCAATTAATTGAGTAGTGATTTTGAAGCTAATGAGTGTCAAACAAAAACATTGAAGTAATTCTGGAACCTATCAATTGAGCAACGAAAACTCTAGTTAGAAGTGATCTAATGATCGACTTCCTACTTGAACTTGCAATAGACAAAAAACACCCCAAACAAACCGACCCTAGTTCTGCTAATGATCTGCACCCTGAAGAGACCATTTGGCTGCGGGTAGATAACTATTATCACCTCGCCAAACTTCGTGGGCAAAATGTCAGTGTTGTATCGACTGTAATCTGTCTTCTCGTCGTTATCATCGTTGTTGTCTTCATACCACACGATGTGGACTTCATCGTTGCCTAGATGACGGATCTGTTGTGAATCGTTAGGCATCGGTTTTTTAAAAAGATTCTTTTGAAGAGAACATACATCACTTCAATGTTTGATAATTAGTTTGTCATAGTTGATCAATAAATATATACATTAAAATAATGAAAATATAAGCACGAAATATA
The DNA here is from genome assembly GCA_964035795.1 of Pterobdella sp. o SKG-2022. Taxonomy (NCBI): domain Eukaryota; kingdom Metazoa; phylum Annelida; class Clitellata; order Hirudinida; family Piscicolidae; genus Pterobdella; species Pterobdella occidentalis. The sequence continues at coordinate 4,695,422 of OZ038326.1, read as the reverse complement.
AAAACGCTTTAGATAATAAAATAAATAAAAACAATTAAAAAAATTCAATAAAAATTTATATAGCGCCAAAAAAAAGCAACTGAGGTAAAAAAATTAATAACAACACAGACCTTCATGACACACACATCCTTTTCGTAATCCTCATCATCGTCATAACCATTCCAAGGTGAAGGTTTAGAGTGGGCGACCGAAGAGCTGCCCTTGTATAAAGACTTGTCTTCGTTGATCAAGTTCAACAGTGTGGTCTTTACATTAGTGGTTGTGTTACTGTTAATGAGATTACTGTTATGTTTGATAAATTTTTTATTAGTAGTAAAAGTGTTATTAGGGATGGTTGGAAGATTATTGTCGCTAGATTTCGGAGTGATGGGACTTGAGGTACTTTTGTTACTAATAATACTATCGTCATTAGATTCTTCTGCGGTGAAACTGGCCGTAGAGTTGCTATTCAAGACGAGAGTCTGAGACTCATTGTTGCTTTCATCATTTGTTGAAGTAGCAGGTGTTTTGAAGGCGTTATTGACCACATCGAAAACAGATTCGTCAGGTTTAAAGTAGGATTTATCAGTGTTGTTGTTGAAAGGCTTGAAGGATGAAGAAGCGAACTTTAGAGCATTACCACACCCATCTTCATCATCGACGCCTGGAGTGCTAACCTTTGAACTTTGCCTTTCCTCCATCTTGGAAAGAGACATGTTCTTGATTGGTGGTTTGACCTTTTTGACAGGGGTCAGAAGGGTAGAAACGTGGAAAATGACCTCGAGTCTGGTCTCCTTGTGGTACACTGTGTGTAATCCAGTGGAGCCATTTTTATGAAGACCCCCCAGAAACCCTCTGTGTCCCTCCAAACGAACCTTGAGATGTAGAAGAGTGATTTCAGTGTTAATTAAAACTAACACAACAAATAATCATGACTGAAATGACAAAATAAATACAATAACTCACCAATCGACCAATCCTGCGGTAGAAGTCCTTGAAGAGATTGGAGCCTTGAGATTCGAGTAGCACTGCCTTGCGGTTTCTTTGGCCCTTGCCTACGTATATCAGAGCCACCTTGTGTGTTTCCGTGCTGTGGGTGGTATGGTAAAGGGTAGGTTTAGAAGACAGGTGTGGTGGTGAGATAGAGTGGAGGGTAGGTTTGGTTGTGAGGTACTGAAACATTTAGTGTAGAATGGTTAGCGTTTGATAAAATGCGGTTGATGACTGAAGTTTGGTTTTGAGTAGTGATAGTTTAGTAAAGTGGTGTACAAGGAGATTATTGATTTATGCTGATTGAAGTACAAACATGCATCGGTTGTCCAGATGTTTTATTTCACGAGATAATTTTTCTCCTGGCCTCAAAAACTCATTCCTACACCTTGAAAAACATTACATTACCCAGTTTTATAGTTGGACTTTTGAAGATATTATAAAAAATATTATTAATTAAATACCTTGACTCGTTTTGTATGAAGCCAAAATCCCTGGAAAACTTGGAGAATAAGTTCACTGAGTTATCGTGGGAAGCCGATCTGTGAGTGTTTGTGTGTGTGTTTGAAAATGTCTTATTTAAACTAAATGAAAAAAACTGTTGAAAATTTTTATTCAAACCATGGAGCTTTGCTCAAATGGACATATAATATCCTCGTATATGATAATGTAAGTTCCCCTCACAAAAATAAAACATAAAACATCGCTCACCCCTCATTTGTCAGGCTGGGAGCATCTTTAGAGCATTTTTGTTGGTTCTGAGAGGATAAAATTCCTTGAGAGGGATTTTGTTGTATTTGTTGTATTGTTTTTTGTTGGATATGATCATCAATAAACTGTTGTTGTTGCAGAAATTGTTGGTAAAATTGTTGTTCGTCTGGTTGCAGAGAAGGTGCTTGATTCAACGCAGTCTCACCATCTTCCGTGCAACATTCTGAACTACTTTCGTTCAGCTGGGTCAAGATCTAGGGACGTGCGTGTAAAATAATTATACATTAATATTCTAATTTTTTCATTTTTTAGTATTAAAGTGGAATTATTCATTTTTCTTTCTTATTATTATTATGAGATTATAATGATAATTAAATTGAAACTCACAGCATCAAGAATATCTATAACCTTTTCATCTTCATTCTCACAAGCATCTGTTTTCGCTTCTACTTTTTCAGTTGTATTATTATTTTTTCTTGTTTCATCATTATTGTTTATATCTTTATTATTAGCCTCCACAATATAGTTATTGTTATTATTATTATTATCTTTATCATTAATATTTTTATTTTTTACATTATTACTATTAATATTATTCTCCTTATTTTCATCACATAGTCCGACAACTTGGGTACATTTCCACTTCCACTTTCCAGTAACATCCCTGATTCTTATATCACACGACGATGAAGTTAAGGATAATTGGGATAAGGAGCTAGGTTTTGGGGTAATGGTTTTGATGGTGGCGTTCGGGGTTGATGGTGACGAGGGGAATGATGGTGTGAGTGTTGATGATGATGATGTCTCTGTTATGTGGACGATTCTCTCTTTGTTCCAAGACATGACCTGAAGGTTTGAATATTTATTAGATAATACAATAAATTATAAATTTTTTAATTCTGAATTAAACGAAAATATTGATTATAAAATGAATTAATGAAACCAGCATATTAAAACTTTGAATAAAACGGAAACAGGTGAATCAACAACAAAGACCAAAAATCTAACGAGTTTTAATTTTTTGTCCTTTTCCTTTGATTTCACCAGCTCAAATGGTGATGGTGACGAAGACTTCGTAGCATCATCTTCTTCACCAACATTCTCGTCGTCGTCATCATCATAACAAGGGCTATTGTAATTGATCAGCTGCGATATTATCTGCATTTGGATGTTAAAAATATTAACAATTACATTTCAACTATGTTATATCATGAAAAAATATTATAATTTTTATTATATAATATGATTATATACCCGATTATATTGTATAAGGAAAAAATCAAAAATTATAATTAAAAAAAATAAAATCAGCAAAAAAAAATAAAACGAACGAATTCGGAAGTTCTGGTAAGAAAGCTTTTTTGGTTGGTGATGGTGGGTGGCGCGGTGGTGGAGGAGTAAAAGTTGAGACTTTTCGATGTGGTGAGGGGAGTTGCCTTCTCGAACCTTTTACTCCGAGTTGCTGTAAGCGCCTGAGTGGGGTTTTGCTTGCAGTTGTAGATGTTTGTGTGTATTTTCAGATCTTTTTATGTATTCTTAGTTTTTATTTGTAGGTTTAATTTTTTATTTTAAGATACTTTTGTGAATGTATTTATGCTTTTTTTGAAGATTTCGGTTATAAATATCTGTATGTATTTATAGGTTATTTTCTTTATATGCTTGAATATACTTATATATTTTTAGCCTGGTAATAACACCAATACACATCTAATACCACCCTAGCAAAAACTAACAGTGAAAAAGAAGAGCAGAATTGTCTGGTTAGAGTGGACAAGGAGGTGTGAGGGAAGGCAGAATAACCAGTCCAACACGCAAAATAAAGTGCTTTGTTGCAGTTGTTGTAGCTGTTTTTGTTTTATAGTAATAGTATTTAAAACATTATGAATTTTTTTAATCTTCAATCTCTACACACTACATCCCACTTTCATCACCTCCATACCACCAAGCCATCACCACCTTCACCATAAAACCACCATTATTTGAATTATACCACCATCAACATTATCACTCTTAACCCTTTACTACCATCATTAGCAGCATCACTCCTAGCTCTCAACCACACCACCACCATCACACCAACCTGTTCATCATCTCGACTCATACAAAGAGATTGTTGCACAAAGAAGATTAATTTTTCGATAATGGTGGTGATGGTCTCTGGTGAAATTAAATGGAGCAGTTTTGATTGATGCAACAAGGAAGAGAAGGCCTGCACAACTAGATATCTCTGCTGGGTTTTGTGTTCTGATGTGGGCTCCATTATACTGAAGAGACTGCTCAAAACAGGCATGAATGAGTGGTGTAGTTGTGTGCTTGTTTGTGAGATCTGTTGAGAAGTCGGTGGCGTTGTTGGTGGGTGTTTAGCGGCGTCTAATGAACCAAGAGCAGCGCAAGAGTTCAACTGATGATGGATGAAGATACACAGGGCACAGATAGAGACATGGGTTGCTTGGGTGTTGAGGTTCTTATGAGTGGTGAGGTAGTACTTCAACCCCTCTACCGAGTCCTCCCTCATACGAGCAACGTCAAGATGTTCAGAAGTGATGACGTCATCTTCCGCCTTCAACGCCTGCAGACACTTGAAATCGTCGTGCAGACACAAACATGACGACAAAAACAAGATGGCCTCCTTCAGGTACACCTGGAAAGAATTTACTTATGGTGAAGTTGCAGCCAGTCGTAATATTAGAAGTAACGCAGAATACAACAAATTGGTTGATAGTATTATTATTATTATGTTTATACTTTTATTATTATCTTTATTTAATAATAATATTATTAGTATCATCATAATAACTATTATATTTTTATTACTAGTATCATTAGTATTATCATTATCATCATCATCATCATCATCATCATTATCATCATCACCATCATCATCATCATCATTATCATCATCATCATCATCATCATCATCATCATCATCATCATCATCATTATCATCATCATAAGCACGCACATTATGCTGAATAATGGGGTGAGTGATGGTGGAGCAGCAAGACTTGACCATCTGATGAAGGAGCAGATGGATGGATGGATAAGTGGATGACAGAAGCAAGTGAGAAATCCTGCTTATTATCGTGCTCTTCATTTCCTAGCGGTTTTTGTATTATTTATCATTATCATGTTTTTATTTTATTAATATTATTATTATTTCCCTATAATATTTTTATTTATTTTTTTTTTACATTTTCATATTGAAACAGAAAAAGACAAAGACAAAGGTTTATTTGAAAACGAAGCTTTCCATAAACAGAACACACACCAAATACTTGTATCTTCTGCTTAAAAAAAGTTTCATTTTCAAATAAACCTTTGTATTTGTCTCATCATCATGTCCGTCTCCACGCTAGCATGGCTTGGACGGTGTATATTGCATTATATATTGGTTTATTGATGTCTTTATTGAGGTTATAATTGATAACTGAACCTGATCATCTGAACACAAAGCCAGATGGAAAGAAAGATATGAGTGATGAAGTCCTAGATCATCTCCATCATCGTCGTCGTCGTCATCATCGTTATTTTCATCATTATTATTACTTTTGTTACTATTATTTTTGTTATTTCCATCCACCGAAGATACTTTTTTATCGCCATCTCCTTCATTATTATTCATGATCCTAAAGGAAAGTGGGCCATCAATAAGGTCATCACAAATGATCTTGAATGAGAGTATCTTGCTTCTGTTGAACTCTTCCGGAAGACAGATGACCTGTAATGAATTCAATCATAATAATAATGATAAATTTTTATTTTTTTCCATTATTATTAATATTTATATTATTATTATTATTTTATTAAATTATTATTATTATTGTTATTATTATTATTATTATTATTATGATCATGACATACCTTGAGGGCCCAAGCAAGTATGAAACGCATAGGAACTTGTTGCTTGTGCTCGTGTGTGTGCTTGTGCAACTGTTTCAATAACAACAATAATTTTAAATATAACTTTCATGGTTATTATTATTTTCAATTATTAGCCTAACCAGTCACAAAAAAAATTTATTCTTAGTACTACAATTATTTTTTATATTGTCGTTTTTTTAGCACCTTTATTAGCGAGTCATTGACTTCCTTGAGGATGTTGACAACGGAACAATGCACTTCCGGTTTGCTCACCTGCATTCAAAGTTAATATTTTTTTTCTAATGTAATATTATTATTGTTATTATCATTGTTATTATTAGTGCTACTACTACTATTTTTGCGGTCTTGGGCCCAACCCTTGGTAAAGGAAAACGGGCTATAAAAAGGATTTGATTGATTAGTGTTTCTACCAATTTTATAACCAAAATGCCATACACACCTGCTGATTGGCTGATGCCAGCAACGACAACAGAGCAAGCCACACCTTCTTTATGACGTCATCTGTGATGTCACTGTCGTTCAAATCGTCTGTGTTCATCAAATGCAGATCTGGTTCGTCTGGGTGATGTTGGTGTTGTTAAGAATGGCATTATTATTATTAGTAATACCATAATAGTGATAACAGGAATGGTAATATTATTACTAAGATTATCCGTATTATTATTATTGATGTTAATAATGAAACAATAAAAAAAATAAATTAAATGAGCTCAAAAAAAATTCAAATCAAACACTTTAATTGAACAACGCAGGTTTTTGCAAGTCAAAGTCACATGATCAATAGTGAGTTTGACAAGCCTCGTGTTTTTTAGTTAATAAAAATGATTAATTAGAAATTTTAATAAAAATAATAGGTCATAAATTCTTAAGTATATCGATTATAATAAAATAAACACTCACCCATGCTTGACATTTTTGTGGTCGCTCTGTTCTCCAACTGGTGGGAGATTATAAGTCAAATAATAAAGATTAAGAATAATAAGAATAATAAACATAAAAATAATAATAATAAACCTTGTGAAGATCAGAAAGTTCATTGACAAAAGCTGTGGGAATAAAAAATTAAAGATGATGAAAAGCTGAAAAAGTATTTAAAAATAGATAATAACAATAAACAGAAATAATAAAAATAAAAAAAAACTGAATAGTAGAAATAATAATAGTAACCATCATCCTCTCCCGTGAGAGCCCCTACGAACTTGTGGCATATTTTGTCAATGTCCCCATATGACTTGGACAGGCTTTTATTCAAACTTTTCTTTTTATTATTATCGTTATTTTTGCTATTATTAATTTTATTATTATCGTTATTATTGTTTTCAGATTTTTTTTTTATTGAGTTTTTGGATAATAGATTGAAATTGGCATTGGTGAGGTTGTTGCGTGTTGTATTAGAAGCCTCTGATACGTGCTTATTATCAGCTACATTCTCTCTCAACCAATCAGGGTCTGATGATCTCTTAAACGTGAGTTTATTTGTTGAATCTTCATTCAGGCTTTTGTTGTCTTGGTTATTATCAGCTAGATTGCTAATGTTCTTGTTATCAATATCAGTAGTAGCAATAACTGAAGACTGGTTATCATTATCCTTATCATTTAGATTATTATTTTTATTATTATTATTAGTAGTAGTATTAGTGGTGGTGGTAGTATCTATATTATTGATATTATTATGTGGAGTATCAATAATATCCTTGATATCTTCATCAGTGAAAGTGGTGCAGGCGGGTAGCATGAGTGAGTCAGTGTTTTTATCATTATTTTCATTATTATTATTATTACTATTATTACTATTAAAGTCAACTTCTAATTTTTTATATGAGTTTTCGCTTAAATTATCATTAATATCCACACCACTTCTATCAATATTGCTATTAACATGCTCATCATTATTTTTACCAGCATTACCATTGTTATTCTTATTAACCTCACCATTGTTTCTATCAATGGAGATACTGAAATTCATCTTACGATTCACTACGCTGTGGTACACGCCCTTCCTAACCTGCTTGGGCTGGTACTCCCTTTTGACGTCACAAGCATCCAGATCCACTTTGTACACCGTGGTTGAAAGCATGTTGGTCAACAGATGCATGGTCGACTGCCATTGGTGCAACATAGCGGGAGATGATGAGATCAGGGAAGCCATATTTTTGTTGAGAAGGGCCCATATTTGTGATGACAACTGGGACAACAAACACGCCCTCACCAACGTCACCATGAGGGTTTCAGCCACAATGTTTATGATATCATTTGGGAACTGGAGTCCCTGATTGGCTGGGTCGATCATGTGGCACGAGATGGTGATCAATCTGTGGAGGATGCAAGACCACGTGGCTCTCCTGAGAGTCTTGTTCATCACCACGTACCTGTACAAGTTTACCACCCTCCTACACAAATCCGTCTGCTGGCGCAACAAAGAGGAATCTGATTGGCTGCAGAGGGCCTTCCAATCACAAAGAAATACGTTAGATGATTGGCACATGAACACCTGAAGCAACCGTTGCTGCGTGAAGCTGTTGTCAGAATAGCTGGAGGTGCTGCGGTAGCTGCTACGATTGCTGGGTTGGATAAAATCTGAATATTGATTGGTTGAATTTGTTGAAGTACGATTTGGAGGTTCTGGGTCGACGAGGTTCGACTTCTGATTGGTTAATATAACGGGGCTTGGAGTAGATATTGGGGATGATAAGGATGACGATGATGACGAATAACGTTGATTGGCTGTGGTATCGAGAAAAATGGGGGCTTCGGAGCTCTATTGGGGGTTGTGTCAACATTAAACCATGATAATAATATTTATTATTATTATTATTATTATTATTACTAAAATCAAAAATTCAAAGCAATGTTTGAAATTTTCTTTATTATAATTACTTGAAAATATTTAAAACCAAAACTATAATATACTATTATTGTAGGAACCTTGATCCATAACTTATAGATGTACAAGGCATTTCTGACCAACTCCCAATTGCCCACCGAGCCCAAATATACCTGCTCCCAAAAATCATAGTGTAAGCAATAAGATAATTATTAATACTCTAATATTCAGTTGCATATATTATCATAATTTTTATAATAGTAATACAAAAACTATTAGTAGTGCAATTACAAAGATCTAAATAAAATTTTAAAAAAGAAGATAATAATAATAATATCAAAAATGATAATGATAATAATAATAATTATTATTATTATTTGGATGAAATAAATGAAACCTGATGCAGAATCTCAAAAATGATGTTGAAATTGTTCTTGTTGAAAAACAACACCTATTCATTATTATTATTGTTATTATTAGTATATTAATTTTTTTATTAAATTATTACTATTTTTATTTTTTTTATTATTATATTTTTTATTGTATATCAAATAAACTTCTATCCAAAGTCAAAATACTGAAAAACGATCATTATAGCAAAAAGCTTTCGTCGCATTTTTTTATCACCCGCATAATTAATAATGCTTTTTACTTTTATACATAATGAATTATCATCAATGTTATTAATATCAATATTTTTAGTACTCCATGTTTTATTATTATGTTATTTTTTATTATTTGTATTATTATTCTTCTAACTTTTTGCACAATAGCTTTTTGATCCATGGTGAACAGGAAACCACTGTTTTTTGAGCTTCTCTTACTGGCTTTCAATTTGTTGTTGATGTTGTTACTTTTGGTATTATTATTGTTGTTGTCATCTATAAGTGTGTTGCTACTGCCTTTATCTGCGAGTTGGATGAGTGAAGTGTTAAAATCACAATGCAGAAATAGAAGTTGAATAAGTAGAACGTGAATATAACAGAATAAACGTCATTCAAGTTTCAAATTTTAAAAATAAATCACACCAGAATCGGATGTAGTTTCAACGTCACTGCTGCTACGACCACCAGCTTTCAGCTGTTTAGCTGAGAACTGGCTGTTGGAACGTTGCTTAATTGTTTCCTCTTTATTTCTGAACTTTATAGACCGCTGGAAACCAATGTTGCTTCCCTTGATGTCCGTGTCCATTCGTCGAAACATCAGCCCGAACTTTTGACTGGTGTGTTAAGTAGCGTTTGTAGCGATGGAAGGGGTGGTGTGGTGAAAAATGTAGGAAAAAGTCATGTGATGATAGAGTGGTGTATGATAGTGAAGATGGAAAAGTTGATATGATTCGGAATAATACGGTAATGATACGAGTATATATTGTTATTTTGACAAATATTCAACCCACTCTCTAAAATACAAAGTTCAACCGAATACAATCCAAAAACTGCACCCTGACCGAGAATTGAACCTGTCACTTAAATATCAACCAACCCATACTACCACTTCACAGCCAACCTATGAGAAGAGCTCATTTTTGATGCAGTGTTGTTGTCAAAGATGCCGACCAACCAGTTGATGACGACATCTTTCAACTGCGGATTGACATCGTTTGGAGTGCTGCCATTAGTCCATTGTTTGTGTGTGGTGGCCGTATATGCCTCTGATTGGTTGAGAAACATAAATATGAATTTTTGATGAATTAAAAAGGTTTTATTAAACGAGTGACATTAAAAAGTATTTTAATACCTAACAGACACTGAAATCATGCTATTACATTTCGTTATTGATATAACACAAACACACACACAACCTGGATTAAAAGTTGTATAGTCGATATTAGCAAAGCAAGGAAAGAGTTTACGTAGCAGTCTGCTGTGTAGACTGTTAAAGAGAAAGTGGAAGGAGTGCTCCTGCCTACTCCATTCTACCTTGCCCACCTGTGTGATGGTGGTGTGAAAATAACTTCAGTTGTGGTTGTATGATTTGAGTGATGTAGCTGTGATGTGGTTTTAATAAGGCAGTTGTGGTGTCTGTGATGTAGTGGCATGGTGGATGTGATTGTAATAAAGTATTTTTTGTGGTTTGACGGTAATTGTAGCGTTGAAATTTTCGTATATTAGATATAATTGTATTAACTTTTTTTTCCATTCGGTTAGAGAAAACAATGGCATTATAATACTATACCAGCAATTAATTTAAAGATAAAAACCATTAGAAAGGTATCAGTTACCATTTTTTACCATGAAAACAATTGTTCAGCACACCAACTCATAACTCGCTGACTACTCACCTGTGAAACCATGAAGACAAGCATTTGGTGCAGAATGATGACTGTGTAGGTGTCCAATTCTGTGTTCACTTTGTTGAGAGTCGCTAGATGGCGGGTTGGTTATAAATTATGGGAATCATTATTGCTAATAAACTCAATCAAAACCATATTGAGTGAATAAGATAGTACGTAGTAACTGAATATGTATAAGCATACTAGAAAAACCATTAGAAACTAACGTTATTTAACCACCACATTTCACCACCAAACCACCAACCACACACCACCAAATCATACGCAACCTTCTAAACCACTACCAAACCCCCACCCTCATCACACACACCCCAGAACTACCCACAATTAACAGAGATCGAAGGCACTAGAGATGCAACAGTGGCGAAGGCGGAAGCCGTGGTATTGGAAAGAAGTTGTGAGTTTCCTCTAGAGAGCAAGTGGAAGAAAAGTTGGTGCGCTTCATCGTCACAGTTGTCCATCACTAAGCCATACCACAACACAAACAACCGCAGACCGTCATTGTAGTGCTGCGGAGTTGTTTTCATTATTTTTTTTCATTCTTATAACCATTTTTTTCTTGATATTATGACCGGCCAGCTAGCATTCAAACGGACGTGAGACTGATGATAATGATGACGGTTTTATTTTTATTAATTTTTTAAATTGTTTTTGTTATTATTGATTATTTATTGTCTTATTCATTGGGTATATTAATTTTATTTGTAATGTCTTCTATAGAGCCTCAAGGACACAACTCACACTTATTTCTTCAAAGACCACTACACAGGTGTGGCGTGTGATGAGATTAGTGTAAACACATACGTCATCACCACACAAACAATAACGCACACCTAAAAACACATCTATATACATAAACGTATATAATTCTACTAAAACGTAAAAATACTTACATATGCACAAAAATACATGTACACGCACACAAAAAAACACCTTTGACAGAATTTCCGATCTTAATAAATGCCTCATAAAGCCATCTGTTGAAATAATTCAATTTATTTATTATTTTTATTATTATCATTATAAATTTTTTCATTATGGTTTATTTTAATATTATTATTTTCGCGCTTTTATATGAGTAAGCTGGTTATGAATTTGGTATCGAGTCTTTTACAAAAGCCTAAGGTGACCAGAACCTAATTATCTTGACTCTTCCAGCTCGTGAAACGTACTCATTTCCAATTAAAGCTGATTATGACACTTATGTCTGGGCGTCTTGCTTTAATAAATTTCTCAACGTAAATTATCCGTTCATAGCCTTATTTGCCCACTTTTCTTTCTTTTTCATATTTTTAAAATTTAGATTTTAAAGATTTTTAAATTATTTTTGAAATTTCCTTACTTGATGACATCATTTTGCTAATATTCAAAATATAGGAATTAATGCTATGTTCTTTATATACCATGATATTTTCAATACTCATTCCACTTCTATCTTTTCTATGTACATATAATCTTCCCTACATCAGTTCGTGAGTACAAAACTTTACATGCTGTCATCACCTTCCTAATCTTTCGGTCAATATTTTAAAATTTATTATTATTATTATTAAATACCTATGCTGTGGTATTGCCACCTTCGATGCACCAAGTCAGGAAGCAAACAAAGCACTTTCTGATGAAGTCATTGAAAAAAATTATTAATGAATTTATCTTAATTATAAATTTTTTATTTATTATTGGTATTTTTATTTTTCATTATTTTCTTTTATTATATCATCATTTTTATTTTAACGCCGAGAGATAATGCTACCTACTTCAAAGATCATAACCACTATCTCAGAATCCTCCTTCGATTTGAGAGCTGTTGCATTTTGGTAGATGCTTTATTATTGATTAATGACATGCATAAAATAGTGAAACGATCCTTTAAGGTGAAACAGTTTTGAAAATGATAGTTGTAAAGCTATGAATTTGACACTATGTTATTAAGTATTAAAAATATTTTAATTAATCAAATAAGATTACACTGCTTTACATGTCCCAGTAACTGGGGTTGACAGCAGCTGGTCTAGATTATTGAGCAAGAAAAAATAGAAATAGGATTTTTAGTAAAAAATATGTGATTGGTCTGAGAATTTTAATGAATTGAAATATGACATGAAAATGAAAAACTGTGAGTTTAAAAAAATTTGTTAGTTAATTAAACAAGAAATAACGAAACAAATATATAAATGAAAGTATAAACAAATATTTTTTTTGCCTGATAATGATAAAGCTCAAGCTAAATTCAAATAAATAACTTTATTAATAATTATTTTGATAACATAATATCCTCAAACCAGTATAATAGTAACCTTTATATTGATATTTGGAGTCATTATTTTTGAAGCAGTCATAGATGAGGTGGTAAATGTAGGAATAGTTGTTATTGAAAAAGTCTTTTACTCTTTCGCTTGGACAGTTTTCTGTATAGTGTCATCCAGCATTATTATCGTCATCACCATCATAATCAACATCATTATTATCTTCATCATCATATGAAGTGGTTGTTGATTGTTGATTAATTTTTGATAAATCAATTGAAGGTATTAACAATAATTATTTTATTTTATATTAAATAATTCATTTTTTCATTTTTCATTATATAATTAAAAATAGCATAAAATATTTAACAATTAATAGATGTGTATATTTGGAATGAGTATTCATGGTTGTGAGAAGTTGCGTATTTATTTCATGGATGCCTAATATATTGTTAATATTTTCACTAACTACATCAATATCAAATAATTTATATTTATATGTGAGAGTGTTAATAAAAATGGCTTCAAAATCATACCTGAGATTTGCTTCAAATACTTTAGTCTTGCAATGCCATCTTTTTTCGAGTCAAGAAATTTTAGTTTGGATTTTTCAAAATCAAAAGTTGGTTTCTTACTGAATGAAAACGCCTGTAGAAAAAACGGGGTTTTTATAAAAAAAATATTATCAAAGGTTCATTTTAGATATTATACAAAGCTTTTCGAAAGCATTATACATTTTTGAATAAACATTATTTTTGAATTAAACTCATTTCATAATAGGCAGTTAATAACAGAAATCAACGAGTATTATTTAGTAATATTTTACTTAAAAACTCTACAAAGTGATTCGGAAGTTTATATGTTATACCCAAAATAACGAATTTTGTGTTTTTTCATTTTCCATGTTAATTTTCATTAAATTTAAGTCTTTCATTAAAGTCTCAACGAAGTCTTCTTCCCATTTCACATTAGTAAAGGTAAATAAGCTATTTGACAATCAAAAACATGAATCGTAAAAGGTAAACTTAAATTTAAAACTTACTGGCAAATTTGCTACAGTACTTCTTCTATTTTTAATATTTTCATCAAAAGTACTTGGTGCCACTAAACTGTATTTTCTAATCTTAGTATTATCAATATTTAAACGATTTTGGGCTGATCCTAAAGTATCCAACCTTTCAGTTGATTTGGTGTTTTTTATAGTATTAGTTGTTTTTAGTACTTTCTCATCAGTCAAATCTGGAAATGATGAAGATTGGGTAAGATTCGAAGTTTTAGAAGCATCTTTGGTCGATTGTTGTGCTGGTATTTTTGGCGGTGGCTTGAGGTAGAACTCATTTTTAGAAGCCGAAAAAAGCTCAAGTCTTAAAGAACTTTTGCTAAATTTTGAATTTTTTCGATTTTTTAGATAAACTTGCAAGGAATGAGGCACGAGGAGAGCAGAAATGCTATTTCTACGATTTGGAGATTTCGGGTCCATTTTAAACAAATAAATATATCTCAACTAAAAATTTTATGTTTCAAAATAAGTAATGTTGTCAGACAAGGCCATTTCGCTTTTACATAACACAGCCTATTCAATGTTCCTATTAGATCGATAATTCTCTTTTGGCATTAAAATAATCTCTCTCGCTTATTATATTATGGCAACACTAAATGCAAAAACAGAACTGCAGGTGATATTTGTTGTTCATCATTTAATAATAAAACTTCATCAAACTCTTTTAATTCGTCCATTAGTCCATTCAAGCTGTTTATATTGCATTCAACTACTGAACACTATCTAAACAATAATGATTTCAATAATATCTTTAACAATAACAACTTCAAACAATTCCTTTTCTTGACTACAAAACAGCAGTAGAATGAGGCATTCATAAAATTTGAAAATGTCAAAACATTTGAATCACAGAACTCTATCCACAAAATGCATACGAGAAATTTCATTAATAAACTCTTATTTTTTCATTTTGAAAGCTCCCTCATCCCCATTGATTGATTTTGTTCAGTTTCGATATGTAATATAAAATTATTTTTACATTCTATTCGGAAAAAGTGCATTTTTCCCTATAAAAAATATTTTTCCGTTTTTAGTGATTTTGTAAGGTTTGTTATTTTAGAACTCAAAAATTTGTTTAAACAAATGGATTTTTTGTTCAACAAACCCTAGTTCGTATGTAAAAAACGTATGCTACTTTGTTGATATTATTATCATGTATTTCTTTGAAATTTTCACATTTACTTTATATCCTGTAGTTCAAGTCATTTCAACATACAATAATAGCTGTAAACGCAGTAATAAAAATTTAGATGCAAAGATTTAAAAATAAAGTGAAGAATTATATTAAAAAGCAGCATGTAATATTTATTAAAAATAGATATAATCCGCATAAAAGAAAAAATAAATAAAATATCTATCTAATATTCTATTTAAAAACATTTATAACAAACAATTAGTTGACAAAAACTCACTATTCTTTCAAGGAGGCTTGGAGAAACATCCATAACTGAGGTATAATGTGTAACCAAGTAAATGACATAAAATAAATTAATTCTCTGCTGACGGAATAAATTTTAAGGTTGAAAGTAATGTGGTTTATGCAAATATTTATTGACTAATGCGTGTTTACATAGTCACTTGATGGTATGTTATTATAAACATTTATATTACAGTTCTTTGTGAGTGCTAATAGGTTTTTAATAATTTTAAATTTAAAAGCGCTGATTTCGAATTCTAGTCGAATAATTTCAAAAAGTTGCGCCTCACTCGTTTACACACACACACAAATTAAAACAAACATTTCAGCACTCCCTACCATTATATATTCACATTTTTTTTAATCATAATCACCATATTAAATTTCATCATTGAGAAATCATTTGGATCATCGTTTTCTATTATATTTCCATAAGTAATAACCACTCAAAATTAAAGAGCCATAAGCTTAATAGTTATCTTACTCACAAATCTTCATTGTTACCAACCCCTGCTGGCAGTCCGAAATATCTTAGCTAGTCTACTAGATTATATTGTGCTTTTTTAGTGTTCTAAAGAGAAAAATGAATTTTAGATTTTTTATGGAAATAGAAAAAAGGTCAAATATGAGATTTTAAATCGGAAAAATAAAATTCAAGAAAAGATGAATAAAAATAGTAAAAAGTAAAATTATCATAAGAGTGAGTGAAAGGATAAATAAGAGTGAGTGAAAGGATAAATAAGAGTGAGTGAAAGGATAAATAAGAGTGAGAAAAAATCTTAAAAGTTTAGGCGGCTCAATTAATTCAGAGATAAAGAAGAGTCTAATTTTAAACATGATAAAACTAATTCACTGAAATGAAGCTAGTAGAAGGTATAAGGCAAGAAATAATCCTAGAAAACTTGGGAGTGTTGGAAAGCATTATTGTTTAACCTTTGTTTTTATACTAACACGGGTTAAAATATAATTTTAAACATTGGATGAAACGACAGTATTGCGCCTAAGTCTTATAACAGAAAGCTTTGTTGACAAACCTCTTGCTTCATCAGTTCTTAGTATCAGTGCGAAGTGTTAGGTTAATAACACTCGAGCTTACGAATTGACCGATGTTATTCATTTTTCAAAGCTTTTAATTATTTTATTTTATATTTTGTAATACCACCATCATATATTTGTTGTGTGCATCGACAACATTTAACTGCGCCAAAACTTTACGTTTGAAATCAAAACCTTTTATCTATGGAAAGTGGAAACAGTGAATAATGGTATCCAATATCGACTAATTGATATTTCGGTCGTTTTTTTGACGGATGATCATTTATTTCTGATACATTGCTGCATTACATAACGGCAAGACAAGCTGCTCAAGTGTGAGAATGACGGATCCTGAATTCAATAACTCTAAGTTAGACGTTTGGAGTAGCATTGTATAAAAATGTTTCTCAAATAAATGAATTTATAAATTACTTTATAGTAGTATCAATAAGCTAGACCTACTGCTGTCAGCCACCGTTACTGGGGCATGAACAGCAGTGAATTAATTAGATTTAGAAAATTTCAATTTATTCTATGAAACTAATACTCTTCAATCTTTTGTATCACATCCAAAAGGAATAAATCGTCTGAATACGAAACATATTTTGTCCAAAAGATGATCTAAATATTTAAAATCAAAAAACAACAAAAATAGCAAGACTTTGACAATTGTATTAAACGTTTAAGGCTTCGTAGTCTATCATCTTTATGAGTTTAATATGAAAACATAGGCGTAGCATAAGCATAAGCATGCAGACAAGCAAGAGGCTCAGATAGAATAATGAAGACATAATACATAATCAAATAGTATAAATAGTCCTTTAAACCAAGAGAGGTGAAAATATTCAATGAATTAGTTAAAATCAGAACTTTGTTAGAGAAATACCACAGGTATATGTTTAACCCCATACTTATTGAGAACATAAAGACACTAAAGAATAATGAGGCTGTGTTAGAAGTATGCTCAATTATACTGGCATAATGTATGGGATAATGGACCGACTACAAAACATAAACACCCTGATAATATCAGATTTTAGCACAATGAACACACACTTAAATACATTTCAAACTGTTCATTTTAAAAACCTCAATTCACATGTGTCTCACAAAACAGCATCATAATAATGAAAAAATCAAAACATCATGAAATTGCTTTAGTTTAAATATAAGCACAAATATAAGACATATTTTAACATCTTTTGAGCCGATACACACATCTTTTCACCAAAATTATTAAAATTGTTTCCAGCATGAATAATTCCTTTTTACTTTCTTCACACATTTATTTTTTTGAATGTTCAGCTGAAGTAAATATTATTAAATTTTATTTTATTAATATCAACAGCATCTTTTGATCACCACAGTCCACTTGAAGCTCCACCTGGAGGTTGTCTTACAGCTGTTGAAGGCTTACCTCTGTTCACCTGGGTAGCAAGTTCATACCATTATACTATGTTTTCTATAAATTTTTGTTCGAGAACTCTTACATTTTCATTGGCATAAGATTCTCCAGTAATTGGATTATAAGAACCTGCTGGTAATGTTAAGTTGAGAATAAAATGTTATAGCTTGATAATATTTGAATTAAAAACCTTGTAGTTTAGGTTTAAAGGAAGGCTGCTTTTGACTTGTATCTTCAGCTAGTTTATCTTTTTTAACAGAACTTTCTTCTTCTTTATTTTTTGTATTTTCTACATTTTCTTGAACTTTATTAACTTCTTGAGGGGAACCAAAAATGTTATTTTCAACTTTTTTAACAGGTTTCTTAACTTCTTCTGGACCTCCAAAAATATTACTACTGCCGCCACCGGGAGGTCGAAGAACTCTAAAAAGATAAATATTTTTAGAAAAAACAAAGGCGGCTAATAGAAGCTTGGTTAATGAAAAAACAATATACCTGGAACTTGGCTTGTCAGTAAAATTGCCACTGAAAACATTTGTCGTAGTCATTTTTAATTAGATTGAATTCTATCACAAAAACCCTACAAGTTTAAAAATTTGACGAATAGATGAACGTATCGGAAGCTGTGAATGTAAACTAGAATGTTCTAAAGATTTAAAAAAATTAACACTAATATATTTCTATTTTTTTTCAATTTGAATTTTTTTCTTAAAGAAAAATATTTTGATTTATATTAACTTAAATTATAAATATCAATAAGTTTTGAAAAGCAGACGACACTTGAGATGTTGGAGGAAGAATCAGATGGTGTGGTGACAGAGGTTTTTGAAAGCTATCAAAAAGTATATGAATTTATTTTTATAAACTTTATCAATATTTTTTCAATTTTATTAGAGAGTATTCACTTTGTTCCACGAGTATAAGCATTTAAAACAAGCATACGAAGAAAAGCACAAATTATGCGAGTTTTACAAAAAAAATGAAGAAAACTTCAAAAAAGGTTGATCAAAATTCTTTCATTAAATTATTCACTATTTTCAATAACTTAAATGTTACATACCACAAAAAATATTTTAAAAATTAATAATTTCAGAAATACAAACTCTTTTAGAGAATATAAATTCTTGTCAAAACAAGCTTTCTTATGATTTAGACATACAAGGTTTTTATCAGTCACTAAGTTTTCAGTAAATTTGTGTTATCATTAGTATTTAATAGTGCCATTCCTTGTTCAAAGTTAATAATAATGAACTGAAGAAAGAATTGAATGAAGCAAAAACGGTTGAGAAGGTATATTTATTAATGAATTTTAAAATGTTCATTAATCAAAAAAAATTAATTATAGTCTCTCAAAGAAGAAATAGTTAAATTAGAAAATAAAAAAGCTGATGAGAAATCTCAATTCAACAACATCAAATCTTCAATGCAGGAACAAATTGAAGAACTAAGTAAACTTTCTGGTTTTATTCTAAATGTTTAAATAATGGTATAATATTCATCTATTAAATTTATATTTTTCATAGATCTAATAATTTTAAAAGTAATAGTTTCACTAATACAATCATACTCTCACAAAATCCTATAAATACAAAACCTATCACAAAAAATTAACCAATTCAATTAGTTGGTCATATAAGCACCTAATCAAAAAAGCATGAGAGTGATTAATAAAGTAAATTATTATAAAACATTGTATATGACAGAAGCAAAGGTGGAGGAGAAGGAACGGATGCTGGCAACCTCACAAGAGAATATGCAGCGTCTTAGAGACAGCCTCAAGATGGAGTTTATCAACTATAAGGCTGAGGTGGTTGTTATATTATTTTGCTATAATAATGATTAAAAATTCATAATTTTTCTCATTGTTAATTAAGCTGCTTCTAATAAGACAACAATGAAGAAGAATGATGTATTATTAGTTATGGTTTAGGCATGAGGTGAAGTTTAAAGAAGTTTATTCAAAAAAAAGTCACGTGTGTATATGATTAATAAATATACCGAACAGTGGGAAAATAAGTTTGCTTCTTTTCAACAAAACATGGAATCTGAACTGCTGGAAACTTACAAGAAAGTTCGATTTTTGGACTTTCTAGTTTATTTAACCTTGTTGAAGTTGTGATTCTAATCAACTTTTTTTATAATGGATTCGAGAATATTCGAATATCCATTGTTTAAAATGGTATAGCTCTGATGATAGCATAACTTCGTTAGAAATTGTTCCATGAGAAGCAGCAGTCAGAGAAGGAGAAAACGTCATTAAGGAATCAAATAGAGCAACTTGAGCAGAAAATCAAGCAGTCTTCATCTAGAAATAAAAATAATTGGAAATAACTAACTAGATATTTTTTTTTTTTGATAGAAAGCTTAAAGCTGTGTACAACTATTAGATAATGCTAGTTGTTTTTATTAATATAATAATCAAATTATTGTTAGAAATGTGTATTTGTGTTTGTTTATTGAACGTTAAATAAACATTGACCATTGCTGGCCAATGCTATCTAAATCACAACGACAATGACTTAAAAGACATCACGCCTATCAGTATGTGCCAGAGCAGCTCTAAAGGTTTGCACACTTTATATGCTTATCATTTGAATTACTATACAATTTGAATCACTAATTTCAAATAAATATGAAATTGGGAATTAATATGCAGTTGATTTTATATGTTTAAGGGAATGTAATTGGCATGGTTTTACTGGAAATTTGCAAAAAATAAAATTTTTATCAGTTTTAAAGTCACAAAAATGAAAAATTAATAATAAATTAGTTTTTAAATCGATTTCAATCATAAATATTAAAAAGACGTTATATGTTGAAAATATGAAAAAATAGAAAAATTATGCGATAAAAACTCCATGAGAACTAAGAAACATAGGCTAGTTTTTGATCGTTTAAAAATAGCTTCCATATATGTCTATCACAAGGTATAAAATAATGAGTTTTTTACACAGATCTTGACGATTATGCTTTATATTACACTAAGTTTTTTAATAATATATTTACTTTTATTCATATGGTTGAGTCACTGTCAATTGGAAATAACGAGTATTCATACCGGCAAAACGAACTATGATCAAAAGCTGATATCAAGTTGAAATACCTGAACGAAGTTTTGTGTTTGAAATGAAATTTCCGTTAAAATAGTTTTATATAAAAATGAGACGTGATAAAAGATTATTTGAAAAGCTTTCAAGTATAAAACAATTTTCCAATCTTCAAGTTAAGTTTACTTTCAAATGCAAACCTTATGATAACAAGGGAAAGAAATTTCATTATTTCAAGATTTTGAAACAACTGATATAGCAACGATTATAATTGGTCTAATACTATAATGACTTGATATTGTCATTGAAAAGTAGCAGCGTGTATTTTCGTTAAAAATCCAATCATGAAATCATTCAGCCAATCAAAATCGATCCGGAAATTCTAAACCTTGAAATATGAAGGGAATGAAATTTGCTGTCAGTTTTTCAGAGAAATATTAAAAAATAGTTGAAGAGCGTTGCCGCATGTTAGGCTGGTGATCATGTGTCAAGCAATACATGTCGAAATATCTGATATTTACACAAGTTTAGCAATAAAATTGATAAGTTACAAAGGATAAAGACTATATACTAAAGAAATGACGTTAGAAAATTGTTGCACCATGGGCTCCACATTACGTTTGGTCGACGAGTCAAAACCGCAATAAGTTGGCAATAAATGATGAAATAGTGGGTGAACGTAATTCTATAGTTTCAAACCAAACTAATTAATAAAATTCCATTGTTTCAATTTTTGGTTGATTTTTGAACAAAAAAGCAACTAAAGATCAAACGAGTTAGAGAGTTCTTCAAACTAACATGTAAACGGCTGAGATGTCCCCGTCAATTGATACCGCTGCCTAAGTATTAAGTTTTCAACCATTTTCAAACTTGTATAAAACTGTGTACTTTTCGTAATAGTTGAAACTTAGTTTAAGCGAATAAATGAAATATTAAAAATTCAGTTTAAATTATTTATTTTAATTTTGTATTGATACACATATTGGTACATAGACAAGGATAAAAAATAATAAATTCAAATATAAAGATAAAAAGTCGTGGGAACCTACTAATAAACCCCGCAATAATACAGTAATGGTTATGAACGACCGATAATAATTATGATAAGAAAAAATTGTATTAGAAAACTTGGTCATATTGATAAATCAACTTCAATAACGAAGAAGCCGTTTGCTGGCGATGAGATCATGTAGTAGAGTTTTATGAAAAATAATTAACTAAAATTTTATTTATAATGACATATTGGTTGGCACCACTAATGATGTATAAAGATTGACAATGGCGGAAAAGGTTTAAAATAAAAATAGTGTAAACGATGACGTAGCTGCTCAAAACTTCTCCTCACCATCCCCCATTATAAACATGTTCGATTGGTCGAAGGATACCTTAAATTATTTATTTAGCGTTAAATTTATTGTCTGGTGCTTCTATATTCGACCATTTGCCATACTACGTCTGGAAATTTTATTATTTAACCTATAGTCTTTTTATAATTGAAAATTTTCTACTTAAATCTTTACATTCAAATAAGATATTAAAAAAAATATATTTAAAAATCAAAAAATTAGAACGACAAGACATAAATCATTAAATAATAGCAAAAAAGTACTAAATTACAATTATTAAAGAATAAAAGCAATTATTTTAAAAAGTAAAAGGCTATCTTAAATATATAATTGAAACTATCATAAAAAAACCAACTTGTTTAGTTCTATTCCTCTCATCAGCCTGGTAGTTGCTGACATCGATAAGTTGGTGCTCTGTGGGGGGAGGCATGTAGTTTTTGTGTTTTCCTGCTTTTCTGTAGTCTACTTGGTAGGAGGCGACACGAGGAGGTGGTGGTTTGTTGTGGAACGATTGGAAGTTGAAATCTTCAGCCACTTGTTTTTGGTTGTAGTTGTCGATATAACTGCTCAAAGCTTCGTCGCCTCTGTTGATGCGGCTGTAGTGATTGTTGTTGCTGCCTCCACATTGAGCATAAGGGCTGTTACTGGCGCTTCCTCTGTCGTAGTAACGGTCGTACTGCGATCCTTTATTGTCGCTCTGTGGGCCTCTATCGTATTGATGTCTGTTGTCGTGTTGTTGTGGTCTGTTGTCATACTGAGGCCTGCTCTCGTATTGAGAACCCCTGTCATAATGACCTGCACTGTTCCTTTCATAATGATCGGCTCCCTTGGAACTGCGGGAGTACAAGTTAGCACTGCCTCCACCACTGGTGCGAGCGTAAATGTTTCCTCGTGGGTCGACCCCATCATTAATGTCCACCAATTTGATCTCAATAGCTTTGCTGTCTTCATCTCTTATAGCTACCAAATTGTCTTCTTGTTTCAACTTTTTCAATCCACTCTCCATCAAGTTACTTGCATCCAGGTTCAACAAACTCTCAGGTGTCGCTTTTTCTGACACGAAACCACTTTCACTTACAACATTGCACGACCCGTTAGAGTCTGCCTGGTTGACTACGTTTTGGGGGTGCTTTTCTAGGGCACTCAACCTTTTCACCAAATCCTTTGATTTGAGCCTCTCTGTTTGTTTCCTCTCGCATATCTTGTTTCTGAAAAGTTAAGATTGGGGAGCTGGTGTTGGTGGGGAAATGAAGAAATAAAAATATTGAAATATTGGGGATGGTGGTGGAGGAGTGGAATTGAGATGTCAAAGTGATGGTGGTGGTATAGGAAATTTTACGTTAAATTAATGCTATCAAAAAAAAATCTTCAAATTTAAAAATCAAAACTATTAATCCTACTTAAGTTCCTTCTCTAACTCATCAACCACATCCTTCCACTTCTCATCTCCCTGACTTAAAATACTTCTTCGGTCAGGCTTGCACCTATTGGTTGGATGTGAAAAAACAATTTGATCTATGTTGAATAATGATTTATATTTTACTAAAATACGATAAAAATGAATATGGTTCAAATAAGGTAAGATTTGAAATTTTATGCAATATATTAGGAGTTTAAAATGAATTAAAAATCGATTAAACTCAGTAAGTTTAAAAAATGTATTCAAAAAAATTCATATGATCAGCATACTCGTAGTTATCGGCAGAATTGTTGTTGTTGTTTGGTTGGTCAGCCTGGACTCCCTCGTCAGCAAATGAAGAGCTGGTCTGCACGTTGCTGTTGCTGAGAAGATTTTTTTTTTTTTCGTTTTATGAAATTTTGTATGTGTTTTATTATATGTTTTTTTAGTTGTTTTTCTTGCGTGTTTCAATATTGTTTGAAGTTTTGTTTTATCGCATGTTCTGTTTTTTTGACGATTTTCAAACATTTTATGAATTATTTCAGCGTTATGCCACATTAAAATGTCACCTGGATTCGACTTGAGTAGTTTGCAGCTGTTGATCACACACTTGCAGTGGAATCTTCTGCTGCTTTTCCAGCAGCTGCTCTTGTTGTGGCTGCTGGCTGCTGCTTTCCTTGCTGCTTGCGCGCTCCTTTTTGAAGTACTTGACGCAAACAAACATGGTGACACCGCAGTCATAGAAATAATAGCAGGCCACATCGATGCCGACGAGGATGATGATAATGATGATAAATCCAATCAAGATTCCCAGTCCAACTTTAAGGGAGTATCTGGAAGCTAGGATTCTGTCGAGCTCCGTCACTGTAGGTGGTTTTCAACGGGAATTCTACAGCGTAGTTTAAGTAGGGTTTTTCGAATTATTGTGGAAGTTTTGTTTGTCAACCTATGGTTTCATGAGGCTCCAGAAGTTTTCCATCAATGCATCAAAATACTTTATTCAAAAAAACTACAAAATTTAGGGTCACATAATTTTTTGAAAGTTATAAAAACTGCTCAAAAATATTTTTAAACGTTAGTTAAGGCAGATAGATAAACAGAGACATCAAGGTAGATAGATACATGAAGGCAGCTAGATAAACAGAGTAGATAGCTAAACAGAGGTAGATACACGAAGGTAGACAGATAAATGAAGATATGTTATGGCACTGTATCCTTGTGGCGAAGACAACTTTGAAATCATGTGAATGCATCAAAACAGTTTATAAGTTGTATTCCACAGCTTATGAATTTTTAAATATCTAACAGCTTTGAATGAATCTAAAATTTAATTTATAGTGTAAACTACTTCCAAAATGTTATTTATATTGCATAGTTCTTGAATATATTTTGAGTGTTTTTGCTTTAAAAAGCGCTATATAAATGAATTTATTGATAATAATATAGGTATTTTTGTTCTTATTAATGAGAATGCTATTATTATTTTCACCAATATTACTATTTTCATGATTATTATTATTCTTATTATTACAACTATTATTATTATTATTGTTTTGAGGTTTTTAAAAAGTAAAAATGGCACTCAACATAAACTAGTAGAAATACTAATTTAGCACGTTAACATTGCTTTGGGTGTTTTTATCTCGGAGTATTCTAGTTTAATAATCATATCAACAACTATAACAATAATAAAAATTGTTATTGCTATTATTTTATTTTTAGATTTAAATATTATTGTATTCATTATAAATAAAATTAAAAATAGCTTCATATGTGTTTTCGTTGTATTTTTTCCAAAAAATGAGAAGTTTGACTTGATTTAAACTCAGCAAAATGGAAACTAATTTTTTTTATTCAAACTCAATATACATGACCTTAAGCAGCGAACAAAACGGGGTTCTAAGCTAAAACAAAAAGCCTTAAAGTCTATAATTAGATTAGAATCTTATAAAATAAAAAGTCATAAAAATATTTTGAAATGAAAGCACAAGCTACTTAAATTTTTTAGAGATTTCTACAAAAAAAATGAAAAAATATGAGTTTAATAAAATTTATAATTTTAAAAAAATATTCTAATAAAATTTCTGATAATTAAAAAAAATTTTTTTAAGGAAATTTAGTTGAGAATAATAATTTTTTGAATGAGTAGTTTGAGTATATAGTATAAATTTTTTGATTGATTTTTTGCAGGTAATACTGAAAGTAGTTTGAAGTGAACGTTCCTTTTAAATCATTATTCACTTTTAATTCAATGCTTGGTTGAGATTGGATTTATCAAAAACTCATAATAAAACTACAACTAAAAGGTTGAACGAAGTTTGGGAGATAATTTTTAAATAGTATGAAAAAATAATCGCAACAAAGTTGGGGCAACTTAACTAAATCAAACAACTAAACTTCTAACCAACAATCCAAACTTGACGAAAATTCAATAAAAATTAAGAAAATAATTTTAAAATGTTGAAAATTTTATATTAGAAAAAAACACGGAAAAAAATAGAAATTCTAAAAAAACTGAAAAAATTTTTGCAGAAAAAAATAGCAATGATATTTCACTGAACACAGAAATAAGAACAAGAATAATAATGGAAATAATAATAATAATAATTAATTAGTATTAACTAAAAAAATAAAAAAAAGAGGATAAAGAGGAAGAGGAGGAAAAGAGGGGTCTTGTGTTTGTGGCTTGAGGAATTATGATAACCGTGAGGAACTGAAAATGAAAAAATAAAACTCAAAATAATGAATTGAAATGAAAATGAAATGTAAATCATGATAAATTCAAAAATAAATAATTTTCAATTTTTTCAAAGCAATAAAATAAAAATAATTTTGAAAAACAATAAAAAAAAGTAATGAATCTGGCGATTAAGCTAGACTAAGTTGAAGCAATATTTGAT